>CM073497.1:49309325-49684325 GCA_037074585.1 Biancaea sappan | reverse complement strand
CTTATTGTGCAAGCACTTATTTAAGCTTTTTACCCAAATACACCCTATGTCCAATTTCTTTGTCAGGTAAAAATGTCCTAAGCAATACTTTGTATTTAAAACTAGGTTAAAATATATCTAAAGTCCCGATAATTTCATTCAACCATGAATTTAGTCCTTGTACTTTAAAAACTAAAGATTTAGTCTCTGTAGTTTCAAAAAATACTTAGATTAGTCTCTGGTATTAGTCAACTGTTAGTCAACAGTTAGCTCAGGACACGTGATGCTGAATAGGATGCTTTATCATCATATTATATCTACATCAGTGGCCACACGTGAAAAAATACTGTCCTATGTGGCACCAAGTCAGTTTTTTTTTTTTTACTTTTTCCTTCTTAAAGGGACGCTTACATACAACGGACCTTCAACTACATAGAAATTGAGTATAGAGAAGTTGATTTTGTTCCTTCTATCTTGGCCTCCCAATTTTCGAGTCTCAAGTCTCATTTATCGATCCTTGATTTCCCTCCAATTCCATCTTCTCTAGAATTTCGATTTGAATTTTGTTCATCTCTACCTTCAATGTGCTCATAGCTCTTGTATTTCACTAGAATTTGCACTCTTGAAAAGCCTAATATTTCTATCTACAAATTTTTTCATTAACCTTTTAGATTGGTCACCAAAACCCTAGCTTCCATGTCGTCCAAGAAGAAGCAATCCGAAGATATTGCTTTACTATCTGTGTACAATGATGACGAAGATGACAAGATGGAAGACGTAGAAGAAGGTGACGACCAGGGAATGAAGGGAAAAGAGCAAGAAGGGGATGATGTGGAGGAAGATTTAGTGGTCAATACTGATAGGATGATGCTCTCTAATTTTGCTAACGAGGGTACTTTTCCAGTTTTGAAGGATGGAATGACTCCAAAGAAGAGTAAATATGAGACTTCGAAGTCGCAGGAGCAGCAAGCAATGTCATCAAAGTTTAGGAGTAGGGGAAGGACACTTACGATAGTGGACTATACTCAAGACCATAAGAGGGAATGAAAATGGAGTTGAAGGGAAGGAGGGTGGGAAGGGTAGCAATGGAGCTAGAAGAGACGAGGCAAAATTTAGAGAGGACAAGAGAAGAAAGCATGTTAATTGCACATTGCCTCTCTTCTCTTCAAGAAGAGCTGGAACACACGAAGTAAGAGCTGTAGCAACTAAAGCAACGAGAACACGACCACAAGCATCCAACAGTGGAGCCAAAGATTGAAGACACCAAGTTCAAAGACCCATACGAAAAAGAAGAAAAATAGGGAAAAAATTATTACATGACACTATGTCAGCATTTTACTTTGACACTGTGGCGCTAATGTAGATCTTTAATACTGATGAAAGCATCCTAGTCAATACCACAGTTCCTAACTAACTGTTGATGACTATTGACTAACACCAGGAACCATATTCATGATTTTAGAAACTACATGGACTTATTCCTTGGTTTTTAAAGTATAGAGACTAAATTCATGAATGAGTGAAACTATAAGGACTTTAGAAATATTTTTACCTTAAAATTAACTTGATATGCACCTCCATTCAAATTAAGGTTCTTTTTAAGATTAATATAATCATATAATTGTAGCAATCAAGATAATCAACAATTTAATCTATATAATAGACTAAAACAATTTCATTCTAGGGCATTAATTGCAGATATATCATTAAATTAAGAACAATACAATAAATGAAATAAATTTAAATAAATAAATTAGGTAAAGTAATAAGTTTGGTAAATTAATGACATCACATTAAATGAATTTTGGTGGAATAGTGGATTTGAATTGAAATAGTTGGAGGTATGTCATTAAATTAAGAATAATAGAATAAATAGAATAAATTTAAATGAATAAAAAAGGTTTTCGGATATTGATGAATTGATTTAAATTAAAATTTAATAACAATTACCTTTATTATTTGATTTGAATTGAAATTCAATAATATTAATAGCTATATAATTATTATTATATTCAATATTCAATAACTATAAATTGTTTATATTCCTTACTCCTGTTATATAAATAATAGTTCATTCTAACTGTCATATATTGCTCTTGTGTTTCTATTATTTATTCTTCTTGCAAAATTAGTTTTTATTCTGTTAGTGCTCTGCATATGGCTAAATTTAGTGACGTTGCTGATATCAATACAACAAGGGATGATTGGAGGATTAAAGTTTGAATAGTGAGGTTGTGGACAGTGTCATCATTCAATATGCATGAAAAGATTTTTAGTCCGGAAATAGTTTTGCAAGATTTTCAGGTGAATTTAATTTCATTATATTCAAATTTTTTATATGTATTATTTTGTTCATTATGCTTATGTTGTGTTTATTTTTTGTCTTCTAAGGGTAATCACATGCATGGTCATGTGAATAGATCATTTGTGAGTAAGTTTAAGCGTTAAATAACTGAGGGAAATTAATGTTTATGTGATATTTATGTTTAGTGTAGTTAAGTATAACAATGAGTATCGTATAATGAAGCATCCATTCACTGAATTATTCATATCATATTGTGTAAGGATGTAGTTCAAATGTTTTAGAATTTAAAGGTAAAAGCACTTCATATTCTATTACACCCACAAAAAGGTCTTTTGCTGAGTCAACAAAGATGATGATGATGATGATGATGATGATGATGATGGTGATGATCTGAATTCTTTTCAGATATCTTCTAACATTAAGAAAGTCGTGAATAATAAAAAAATTGATGAGTTTATTACAAATGTTGAATGATTCATAGATATTGTTCTATGTATTTTATCTATGACAATATTCTAATCAATAAACTTCATGTAATGCTTAATTTTTTTATTGTTTTGTACGAATATAAAATGCATTCATTGAGCTTTATTATTTTTCATTATTTTTTTTCTAAGTTAAGTACTTAATTTTAAAAGCGCACAATTTAAACGTGTATTTTTATTTATTGTTTTATTGTTTATCTACTTAAATATGTTTAATTCATCCGTTGGATTTTTTAAATGAAGCTTAACAAATGTAAATGAGTTAATTATTCATAAATACAATTAATAAAATTTCATATATCTTCCAGTAAAACTATCTTCCTTTTTTCATGATAACTTTGCAACTGGATATAACAATCTAACATATTAAATGATGAATGTCAATTTTTTCCTCAAATGACGGAGTACTATTGTTTTATTATATATTATTAACATTTTTAGAAAGTTAAATTAACATTTAAAATTTGAAATGAAAAAACTTATTAAAATGAAAAATCTAATGTATTAACATAAATGAAGAATTTACTTAAAATGTAAAATTAACATTTTTATAACAATTTGACTTATAAAATGATTACTGTCAATTAAAAAAATTTAAAATAAAAAATCTACTTAAATTAACATTTTTATCTACTTATTAATATAATAATTTTTTATTGTTTTAAAATATATTGAATTTTAAATTTCAAATTACACTTTCAGATTAATTAATATAATTTGAAACATTATTTGTTAATTAATTAAATTTCTTTAATTACTTTTTTCCTAAAATTACTTTTTTCTAAATCACAGTACTTTGAATTTGTCTCTTTTAGTGTATATTTGGGTAAATTTTTTAATGTGTCAAATATTGTATATGTGTATTAATATATACAATTGACTATTTAGTTCATAATATAAATTTTATAAATATAAATTATATAAATTGTTATAAAACGTTACTACATAATTTTAGCATATAATTTTATAATATATTTTTTACAATATAAAGTATAACATTGTAATAACATATCTAATTGATATACTTGTATTTTATTAAATTATATTACATTATAATTAAAATTAAAATTTTAAAATGAAAAATCTACTTAAGTTAACATTTTGATCTACTTATTAACATAACTATTAACATAATAATTTTTTTATTGTTTTCAAATATATTTAATTTCAAATTGTACCTTCAAATACATTAAATTAAGTTACAATTGAAATTCAACAATATTAAATTAATTACATCACATGAAATGCATCAAAGGAATTTTGGTAATTAAATAAATAATAATATAAATTAATAATATATTCAATTAATTTAATTAATATAATTTAAAATATCATTTGTTGGTTCGTGAAATATTATATTAATTAATACAATACTCTTTAATGTTGCATTCTCATTAGCTCAAAATAAAATAATTTAATTTAATTTAATTATTGTTAATATTTATGTGGACAAGTTTAATGCTATGTTTTATATGCATATTGTTTAATTATATTTTGATCCTAAAATAAGTGAGATGGTTATGAGGGAGACCACATTTTTTATCTGACATTCATTTTGATCAGTCCATGCAGTTAGTGCGTGAATTACGAAGACATGCAACATGAATTAATGCACAATATATGTTTTAAACAATATGTCCATATTTCCATGATTAATATCTCAAATTATTATTATATTTTTTGTTTCCATATTTCCCACTTTCTCTTTCTATTTAGGCAAATTAAACCAAGTCATTGACATATCCCCCTCAGATGTCCTTTCTCTCTCTCTCCCTCTCTCTCTCTGTGTTTTGTGTAAATCTAGCAATTTTTACGAAGTCTATTCATCTCTTCATGCTATTTTTCATAATTATTTTTTTGATTTTAATTTGATTATAGAAGTTATATGTGAATTTAAAAACTTGTTTTAGTTGACTTTATTTTAATTTCTTTCCAAAATAATCCTTAATTTAATAGAATCAAAGTTATTATTATATTTTGACCATTATAGTGTCTTAGAAGATTTTTATATTGATATGTGAATTATAAATCTTACTTTTTTTACTTTATTTTGATTTCTTTCTAAAATAGTTCTTAATTTAATAAAAATTAAAATTATTATTATATTTTGACCATTATAGTGTCTTAGAAGATTATTTAGTAGATAAAATAAATTTGATTATGAAATTGATATATGAATTAAAAAGACTTGCTTTATTTAACTTTATTTTGATTTCTTTCTAAAATAGTTCTTAATTTAATAGAAATCAAAGTTATTATTATATATTGACCATTATATTATCTTAGAGGATTTTTTTAGTAGGCAAAATAAATTTTATACATAAGAAATTATTGAAATATACATATACAAGGATCAACGCATATTAACATTAATTGTTGGTCATATGTATAAAATTTCAGCAAGATTGATTATCTTATATTTTATATGAACATTTTTAACAAACGTTATTTATTTCACTTTATTTTGATTTATTTTGATTTATTTTCAAAATAAAATAATTTTTAAAATATTTGTCTCTTATGTCAAATACTATATATTTGTTGTCAATCAATTATTATTATTTATATAAATTAAGAAAATTTTTAAAGTTACGAGTCACCTCACTAGTTAGTTACATTACGATCCTATCACTTATTTATTGTCAATTATGGTGACCGGGCTCTTGCTTATAACGCCTTCAATGTTTCGTGATTTGGGAAAATATTTATTATACTCTTATATTAAAAATTTTGGTATGATTTTTATTCATATTTTGACAAATAAGTCATAATAAATTTTTTGCCTAAATTAATAATAATGTAACATGAGATTACATAAATTTTTATAAAAAATCACAATAAATTACGTGATAAAATATAAATAAAAATAATATTAATTATCTAATACTACATAAATATCTAAAACGGACTCATAATCCAAAGTGGTGCTTTGGCAATAAAATCCAAAGTTCTCTTTAAATACTCATGCCTATGACAATGGTTAACTCGAAAGTCAAATTTATTTTTTTAGTTAAACAAGAGGGGTTAAATTAAAACAGCCTAAACACATGAGCTAGATCATCTGGGTCTTCCAACATTTTCTTATTCCTTCATCAAGATTTGCATTAGTCCCTCTAGTGCAATGTTGTCAGAACCGGCCCGGCTATTGACCCGGACAGACCTTCGGGTCACCGGGTCACTAGTTCAACCGTCGGGTCACCGGGTCAATTGCTGACCCGGATAAATACATTAAAAAAAATTAAAATTATATATATACCTATATATCTTTACAAATAAATTAAAAAATAAATAAAATAAATAATTTACATGTAAATTTCACAATTTAAAGTCATAAACATCCAAAATAATTTCTAAACATCTATAATAATTTAAACATAAAGTCATAAATATTCATAATAATTCATAAAGTCATAAAAAATCATCCAAATATAATAATTCATACATTTAAAGTCTTAAACATCCATAATAATTTATAAAGTCATTAATAATTAAGAAAAATTATGTAATTTTTAAGAAAAAAATTAATTTATCCTCTTTAAATTAAAAATAATATTTTTGATATTTTATTTTATAGTATTTTCAATTTTATTAAAAAAAATCCACCACTTGTAGAATTCAAATTAATCCTTTAAATGACTTGTTATAAATTTAAAGGACTATTTGAAACCAATATTTGTTATAAACTACTTTGAAAACGTTTATTGTCTAACGTAATACTTTGGCATATTTTAATTTTAAGGAGTTAACTTCAATTTTAAATAAAATTTATGAAAATGAAATAGAAATTTAACTAATATTTTTAGAGAAATAAAATGAGAATATTATGTTTCAATTTGTTTGTAGTTGAACGGTGTAGATATAGAAAAAAAGAAAGCATTAATTTTTAGAGTAAATAAAACAAACTTTTTTTTTAGGATTATTAATCAATTTTAGCCATAAAAATTTTTTTAAAAAATTAAAAAAAAAATCTGGGTCAATGGGTCGTCAGGTCACCGGGTCGACCGGGTTTTGACCGGATCGATCGGGTCTTGACCGGGTCGACCGGGTCACGCGTAGACCGGTCTAAAGTATTGACCCGGACCGGGTCATACCCCGGGTCGTCAATTTCCGAGTCGATCCGAGTCATACAACACTGCTCCAGTGGTTCATTAAGCACCTACAGGTCGGAGGAAGAGTTACGTGCCACTGTCGCAAGCCAAGGTGCGATGGTGTTCCCTTCTTTATAAATCTACTTTAAACTCACCTATCCCCTATTCATCAATTCCCTTAGTTTCCCGACCAAAATCAGCAATGGATGCTCACTCAGACAGCCTTTCATGGTGGAGATGATTGTAACACCCACAATTTTCAGGTGTAAATATTTTTTTGAATTTTAAATAAGTAAATGGAATATGAGAGAAATTTTTCATTGCTTAATAAAGAAATGTGAGATTAAGAAATGGCAAGGTGTATAAAATAATGAGTGACGGGAACTTAAGGGAGCAGACACGTGGCAATTAGGGAGTCAGATAAGTACTAAGTCTAAGGAGGGACTAAAATATAATAAGAAAAAATGGTGTGGTACCTAGAGTTTGAGAAATATCCGGGTGAGAGAAATGGGGTTGACCAAAGGGCAAAATAGTAATTTCACCCTTAGGAGTATATATGGCCACCCTATTTTCCTCTCATATTTCCCTCCCTTCACTTCAAATGCTCTCTCCTTATCCAAACTCTCTCCCACTACAATATATATATATATATATATATATATATATATATATATATATATATATATATCAAATATTAGAAACGGAAAAATTTGTCTCTAATTAAGTAAAAATTTATCTGTAATTAATCAGAAGCGAATTTAGAGACATATTTTTTTTCGTCTTTGATCCTGGCATCTCAAACAAACTTGATACAGAAAAAAGATTTCATCTTAGAATTAGAAATGGATTTTTCTGTCCCTAATTCAATCTCTAATTCTATGAACAAAAAAAATTGCCAATAAATTATTAAACAGATCAAATTTGGCCTCCCAAAAAATTTTTAGCCACATTAAATAATAATAATTTAAAAGGCACATTCATTTATTCATTAGCCTTCTCAAGACAAGAGTGTTTAATGAAGCATTCTATATAATAAAATGAGGGAGACAACACTATATATAGAAAAAGGAAGGCCGAGTTTCAGAACTGGGCAATGTAGGGCTAACAAAATCTGATACAAAATTTGAGACTGAATTTATTCTGTCTTTAATTTGAGACGGAATTTATAAATTCCATCTCTAATTTGAGACAAAATTTAAATTCTGTCTCTAATCTAAGATGAAATTTGAGATGAAATTTATTCCTTTTCTAATCTGAGACAGACGAAATATAAGATAGAATTTTTTTCCATCTTAGATTCCGTCTCAAAATTTTAGAATAGATTTTAGAGATGGAAATTAGAGACGAAATATATTCTGTCTTATATTTTCAGATCAGATTTTGAGATAGATTTCCAACATTTCAAAAATGAAATTAGAGACAGAATATATTTTGTCTCTAATTTCAATTTTTCTTATTGTGTCCTTTTTCCCTCAAGTCCTCCACCACCAAACTCTAACAACCATTCTTCGGCAAAAGTTCAAGTCCCTGGTGACTAACTACCACAGGAAAAGCAAGGAATCAATGTAGGCATTCCACTTTCTCAAATTTCTCTCTTTTTTTGAATTTAAGAGATTTTGGGTAGGAATTGGGATTGTTGGAGAGTTTTAGAGCTTGGTCTATATTTTAAAACATCCCTTGAGTGTTAATAATGAGATTAAAACCAAGAATTGAAAGGGAAATCAAGATTTAAAATGGGATTAAGTGATTAAAACTTAGAAAAGAAAAGTTAGAGTTTTAAATGAAAATTCGATAATTGGGACTTGTATTGTTGGAATAAATTGGGGGTTTTGGTATCAAAACATCCCTTAAATATCCCTAATGAAAACCCATGAAAAGATTTGAGTTAGGAGTTGGGTTAGATTGAAGTTGGAAGGGATTCAGAGGTTTTGGCAGTAAATTTTTGAGTCGACTGGTCAACTGTCGAGTGAAGAACGGTCGATTGGCAACCTCAGGTACTCTCTACCCAGATTTGGCCAAGACGCATTGATTGATTGGTAAAGTCTCACTAGTCAACCGATTGCTCTCGAGTTTGACTAATAATTTTTGGTAGAAAGGCACCGGTCGACTGGTAAGGTATCACCAGTCGATCGGCTACTGTTAGCACTACAAAAACTTGACTTTTGATGGCAACAAAAGTCATCACTGAAAGTAAAAAAATCGTCACTAAATGTTTTCAGCGTCTTTTTTATTTGGAGAAAGAAAATATGTGATGGGTAAATGACAAGATACCTTTATTCCCTTCACAGTTTTGAAATATCTAGTAGTTTCCACATCACTGAGCAGTAATTTGGTGAATAATGGGTTAATTCGCCTTTTCCTTCTGCTTTTGCACCTACCAATGCTTCTTTCTCGCTTTCAGAATTTAATAAACACACCATGAACCCCAGTGTACACTTTCACAATTGATCCAACACAAGAAGACATGAAAGTAGCAAACACAAGAAAAACACGATATTGCATCAATATCTTGTTAAACTCAAGTATATAATTTTGAAAAAAATAGAATTAAATGTAGGTATTAAAACCATAATTATACATCATAAATGCAAATAGACAACCAAAATTTTCACAAAAGCCCCATATCCCATCTTTCTCCCCCTCTTGAACAATGCATAATCATACACTTGATATCTTTCAAGAACTATGTAACATCCTACCTAAGTTACTTTTCATAATATGTAGAAAGGAAGAATTTAAAAAGAAAATGATGAAAAAGAAAAGAAATAAAATAAAACAGGGGCTAATGTATGAACAAAATTATGAACGAAATAGATTAGTAATTTGAATATATTCAAAGAGAGACAGAACACTTTCCAACCATTTTCAAGGATTTTGTCTCCTATGGTATAAATTAATCATAGGACAATAGATAAGGCTTATTGAATTAAGCAGCATAACTTTTTCAAAATATCATAGGCAAGCTAAAAATGATAAAAATGGAGTTCAATAAATAAACACAACCTTTTGACAAGCTCTCCTTTGGTGATGCAATACAGTGAAAGCAAGCTTGGAGTGTGAGCAATTGAATCAAAGTAATTAAGGGTGCAGATCGATTAGTTAGGGAAAAAATGTCTAAAAAATAAGTAGGCCTACAAGAATAGGTGAATACTATAAGCCTTTAAAATAAATGCTTTATATTATAAGATCTTATCATTCAATGCAATCTATGGGACTCACCTTTAACTCCAACCACGTTCTCTTTGACCACAAAAAGCATCACAACATCATATATATATATATATATATATACACACGCGCAATTTTATGAAACAAAAAGAAAATATATATATATATATATATATATATTTATTTTGTTTCAAAAAATTGCGTTATTAAATTGTATAACAAGTGAATTTATGCATCTTCATTCACATCTCCAGACCCTAGCAAACATGTGTATGCTTGTGGGCAATAATTTCACACAAATTCAAGTATCTTTAATTTAACACCGAATTACAACATTGAATTTAAAACTACACATAATACAAGTAAAGTCACAAGTAATTAGGTCCAAACACAGTTTTAAGCATTAACAAGAACCAACTAACTCTTGCAGAACAAAGAGTCATCATGCCATAAAATTGTAATAACCCAAAAGAAACTTTACTACCAATATTAGAATAAAATTGCTCATAGGGGAGCAAATTCTCATTTCATATGATTTCGAAACATGGGATATGAATGAAGGTATCACTCAATCAACATCCCATCCTCTTTACGAATCCCCATGTATTCAACTCAACCTGCACCCGCATTATTAGTCTCTTTTTTTTTTAATTTTATTTTCTAAATCAAATAACAAAATAATATCACAACACAACCCAACACTCAAGTGCCCTATAGCTGGCACCCCTGCACCATGACTTTCATGGGAATAAGAATTATAATATCACAACACAACCCAACACCCAAGTGGGTTAAACTACAACTTTCATGTGAATAATAATTATATTTTCAGAAACCAAAATCAAACGGTTTTATAGGCAGAGAAAAATAAACTTAAAAAAAAACAATGGATTTAAGTTCATAAACCAGAAATGCCAGTGGCCAGTGAGAACTCTGTTTGTCAAGGGCATCAAGTTATATACTTGATTAGGCAACTCCACAAATTCATTCCTATTATAAGCTAAGCTTATTCTCTAAAGTAACTTATTAGTCTGATGAACCCCCGGGGGGGGGGGGGGGGGGTAAGTAATTTTTCGTAGGCCACTAGAACACAGAAAACCCAATTCATCTAAACACTTGTTATCGGGTCGATGCAGAAACGGAGGCCCTGTATCTATTCACATACGTTAATACATGCAGATGAGTAAAAAAACAAAACTGCTCAACAAACCTTAATCGATTCGATCAAAGCCTCGCTAGATGTCCCATTCCTCATATACCTCGGAGGCGGAAAGGGGAAGCATCGAGACATCTTCAGTAATCTGAAGCTTAGTCTGGTATACTCTTAGATCTAAATCCTTGCTGCCATTCATCCTAGTCCTCTCTCCTCGATGCCCTCTCTCTGTCTCTACTTTGTGTAAAGAACCAGAAAAGAAGGAAGCCGTCGGTCGGAAATGGTGTCCCACGGTGGACGATCGATGTTGAAGACCCACTTGTTTTCCTCTCGCCACTTTTCTCTTCTCATGGTTCCGTTAACGATTTGGGTGGCTGGGGAGGTCGAAGGAAAGAGAAATGATTAAGTGAAGGTTTGATATCTGTGAGCAAAAAGGAAGGCGGGAAGCTGAAAAAAGTTTGGTGGGAGATTGAAAAATTATTAGTTAGTATTATTTATATTTCAAAATAACCCTTTTGAACAACAAAACTCTAAGTGGACGTATGGTACTTCTCTTCTTTAAACGAGAGGTAGAGCGTTCAACTTTGGAAGTGCAATCTTATTATATAAAATATTATTAAGTTATTTATATTTCAATTTTTAAATTATTAATTAAATCACCTTTTTTACTTTCAAATTAATTTTGAATTCTCTAGGCTATAATTTCATTAGATTTCTTTTTATTTAAATTCCTAGTATCTCAAGAGTCCTTACAAAATTTACCAAAATTCTCACTAAATCCTTTAAAAATTTAATTTTTTCCTAAGTAGATTAAGGAATACTTTGAAAAGTGAAAATATTTAAGGATTTAGTGAAAAATTATATAAATTGTGTAAGACTCTTGAGATACTAAAAATTTAAATAGAGATAATAAATCTAATAAAATTATAGTCTAGAGATGGAAAAAATTAATTTGATAAACTATTAAGAAATTAAATATATTTTAATATTTAAATTATGAAATAAAATTGTCTATTTACTTTCAGTAGCGACATTTTTTGTCACCAAAAGTGAAAAGATAATTTTATTTAATAATTTAAAAAATAAAATTTATTTAATTTTTTAATATTTTATCAAATTAATTTCACATACTCTAGGCTATAAATTCATTAGATTTATTCCTTTTATTTAAATTTCTAGTATCTCAAGAGTCCTCACAAAATTTACTTAATTTCTTACTAAATCCTTAAAAATTTAATTTTGTCCTAAGTGGACTAAGGACTATTTTGAAAAGTGAAAATATTTAAGGATTTAGTGAGAAATTAGGTAAATTATGTAAAGATTCTTGAGATACAAAAAATTTAAATAAAGGGAATAAACCTAATGAAATTATAGCCTTGAGAAGATAAAAATTAATTTGATAAAATATTAAGAAATTAAATAAATTTTAATATTTAAATTATGAAATAAAATTATCTATTTACTTTCAGTGGCGACTTTTTAGTTGCCACTGAAAGGCACCTTTCCGTGGCGACTAAATCGTCGCTACTGAAAGTGGACTTTCAGCAACGACATTTGTCGTCACCGAAAGTAAAAAGATAATTTTATTTAATAATTTAAAAATTAAAATTTATTTAACTTTTATTTAATTTCTTAATATTTTATCAAATTAATTCTGCATTCTCTATGCTATAATTTCAATAGATTTATTTTTTTATTTAAATTTCTGGTATCTCTAGAGTTCTTACAAAATTTACCTAATTTCTCACTAAATCATTAAAAATTTAATATTTTTCCTAAGTGGACTAAAGATTATTTTAAAAAGTGAAAATTTTTAAAGATTTAGTGAAAAATAAAGTAAATTGTGTAAGGACTCTTGAGATACTAATAATTTAAATAGATGGAATAAATCTAATGAAATTATAGTCATGAGAAGGTAAAAATTATTAAATAAATTTGTCTATTTACTTTTAATGGCGACTAAATGTCGCCACCGAAAGTAAAAAGATAATTTTATTTAATAATTTAAAAATTAATATTTATTTAACATTTTAACATTTTATTAAATTAATTTTCACATTCTCTAGGGTATAATTTCATTAAATTTATTCCCTTTATTTAAATTTCTAGTATCCCAAGAGTCCTTAAAAAATTTACCTAATTTCTCACTAAATCTTTAAAAATTTAATTTTTTCCTAAGTTGACTAAGGACTATTTTGAAATTTGAAAATATTCAAGGATTTATTGAGAAATTAGGTAAATTGTGTAAGAACTTTTGAGATACTAAAAATTTAAATAGAGGGAATAAATCTAATGAAATATAAAGAAGTTAAATAAATTTTAATATTTAAATAATTAAACAAAATTGTCTTTTTACTTTCAGTGGCAACCAATGTCGCCACAAAAGGCAGCTTTCCGTGGCGACTAGATTGTCGCCACTAAATGTTGACCTTCTGTGGCGACATTTGAGGTCGTCACTGAAAATTAGACTTTTGGTGACAAATTTAAAAAGTCGCCATTGAAAGTTCTAGTGGCGACCTCAATTATCACCACCGAAAGTTTCACTTTCAATAGCGACTTTTAGTATCCCCACTAAAAGTCAACATTCAGTGATAAATATTTTTGTTACCACTGAAAAGTCGCTACCAAAAGTCCTTTTTTTTTGTAGTGTAGGTCATGATGGCTGTACATAACCAGTCGACTGCAGTGAAAGGGTAGTCGACCGATTGCTACCTAGTCAATATTTGAAATTATAATCATTTGCTTTTCTCATATGTTTTCCATTCCAATTGGTTAGGATGCCTCTCCAAACAATTCAAGCAAGGTTTACATCCAAACAGCAAGTATGGGCATAGGATCAATAACTTGGAGTAGAGGTGATGGATCTAGCTCTCCTTTGTATGTTTATATATTTTACGATTATCTTCCTAAATTTAATTAAAATGCATTTATCTGTTTAGGTGATGATAGGTCTGGCATACATATTATAAATGATTGGAAGTCAAGGAGCATAAATGGAAATGGTATAGGTGCTACCATTTTTCATTGAATGCCAGATGTAAAATGCTTATATATACTATAATATGTACTTATGCAAAAAATATAATAGGAACTAACACAAAAAGGTCATAAATTATGAAATGAATATTATTGTTGCTTGTGTTTGTGTTTGGATGACTTAGTCTACACTCCTGAGGTCGGATACTGGCAGTTCCCGGGATAAGGCATGGGCCAAGGTTAAAAAGGATCAGGGATATACATAGGGTTAGAGGGAGAGGCCAAGTGGCGTACTCCTATGGTTGAATACTAGTAATTGTCGGATCAGGGCATAGGCCAGGACTCATAATCAGAGTTATACCATGGGTATGTGGACATATAATCCACGAGTTACTCCATGGAGATGTAGATCCATGGAGCGGTATCTACGTGACGAATCTATGCGAAAGTAAACTCATGTTTATGAAGCTTGAGAAACATAAACATGGGAATACATACCCATATAATGAAACTATTAAGCAGAATGTCCTGGGGAATGTAGACCCTCGATAATGTAGCTCATGAGATATGAACAATCAATCCGTAGGAACGTAGACCCATGTGACAAGGCTCTTAAGTAATGAATCCACGGGAATGTAGACCCATATAGAGTGATGATTTTGTTTAATAAATGTGTATAGATTGATTTTTGTGATATATATATATATATATATATATATATATATATATATATATATATAAATGTTGTGCTTTATGTATGATATGTGTACAACCAAAGAGATAAATGTCAAAAGTTTGGACATAGTGGCATCGAGTACACTCTACGAGTCAAGGATACAATGTCATGAGGAGGTTTTCAGGGCCACTTAATGTTATGTGTATTTGGATTCCTAAGTTGTATTATTGTATATCAATATATATATATATATATATATATATATATTGTGTAGAGTAAAGTTGGTTTAGGTAAGTTTGTGGATTAGACTCATCCCTCATATTTACAGATATGGAAGATCGACTGGGTTGACGACATACGGATCAAGGATGCCTCCTCATTACTTGTGGTAAGGCAAATTTTAATTACTTTTAGATTATTACTTTAGTATGCTCTGTGATCAGATAGGCCACATAGGGTATAGTGTAAGTGGTTAAGGTTATTTGGAAGAGATTTAGGCTTGTGGCGGTGTAGATGTCACATTACCTGCACTGATCATGGTCACATTTCCAGGTAATGGTAAAAATCCCAGCCAATGGTTTTTGGTCATGACAATGATGGCTTTCTTCGAGTCAGACTCCAAACAGATGCATTGGAGCCCCTTTTCCTATACAAGCACAAGACCGGTGATTAGGATGGCAACAGGGCAGATCGGGGCATGTTTTTCACTACCTGTCCCTGCCCTGCACACATACCTACCACCCCATCCCTGTCCCATTGTCCCGTGGGGTTTTTGGTTTCACCCTATCCTCGAACTCACAGGGAATTTCAATGCTCGCACCATGCCCTAAATTACCTTGTCACATGTGATTTTTTCCCCGTACTCGCCCCACAACATTTAACAACATAATTTTAAACAACATAACATTCATAAACTTATCATAACAAATCTCATTACGCAATAATTATCAAAATAAATTCAAAAAGCACAATATTCATCAATTTGATAAGATATCCACACATCAACATTTAAAAAAAAAAGTCTCATTCATAAATCTCTAAAGTGTTACCATGCTTGAACTACTTTAGAGGACGATAGTGATAGCTTTAGGCGGTGACAGTGATAACTTCAAGAGATGATGACTAGAGATAAAGAAAAGATTTCAAAGAGTAGAGAAGAGAACCCTAATGTCAATTTCTATCTTCTGATGAGTACTAATGAGATAGTGATACTGATTATCCCTCTTCCAAATACTCTATTTTAATATTTCATATTATTTTATAAAAAATATATTATATTATATTATATATATATATATATTCAGGCCGGGGAAGACACTACCCCATCCTCGCACTTGTATTTTTGGGAAATCTCCAAACCAGCCACGTTCCCCACTCAACCGTTGAATAACCAACAGGGTAAAGCAGACCGGATCAATTGAGTTTAGGTTGAAATTGCCATCCCTACTAGTGATTAAGCTATAGATTTTTGCCAAGAGACTATCAAGGTTGCTGAGATTCATGGAGAATCTGGAGATACACTTTCCTATTGCATCACAGAAAACACCGCCATACCCAGTCGATGCCCTATCCTCACAACTCGACCCATCCACATTGCACTTAATCCAGCCTTCTGTCAGTGGTAACCACCTCATGCGACTCTCTTTTCTGCTAGAATCTAAGAACTTTAAAACTTCACCACTTTCCTCAAAGTCTCTAGCAACCAAAATGATCTTTTAGTACAAATTAAGGCATCACAAATCTCATTTTTAAAAATCACGTCATTGCACCTAAGCCAAATCCTTTTAATTGCCTAATCAAATGTCAGCTTCCAATTCAAGCTAGCAATCTTGCTCCTTTATGCTATTATAGATAAATCAGTCAATGATATTGCCATTTAAAAACATAGGCCAGTAATCGGGGTTGATGAGCATCTTCCACACATCCTTGCTCCTAAGACAATCTCTTAAAGCATTTATTACCATTTCATCTGAACTACTGTAGATTGCACACAAAGGGTTAATATTGGGGCTCCATTTACTTCTCTAATTGTTCGTGAGGATTTTGTTATGAGCATATAGTCACATAAAAGTTCTAGTTCTTTAGTTCTCGAGCCACTTCCAGATGCGCTTCCAATGATGTTCAATAATATAGTCCTCCTTGGCTATGCTTCTGTATACTGACTTCACAGAAAATTCTACATCCTTTGGATGGTTTTAGACAACAATATCCTTAGTGTTACTCTTTTGCCCGTGTATGTGTTTACAATCTCTCTGCACAAATCACTCGGAAGGATTTGGCTTAACTGGCTCGTAGCCCACTCTCTATTAGGAAGAGTAAATTCACTAATTGTTTTTTCAATTCGAAATCAATGAGGGTCTCATTGCAAAATCTCTAAGGTACATTCCTCTCTTGAGCCAATGGTCACTCCAAAACTTAACTATTTTGCCATTGCCTATTTTCCAACTGACTCCTTCTAACACTTTCTTCCAAACTTTACAAATGCCAAGCCAGATGTTAGAGTTTCGATTAAGACCATGGTTAACAAAACTAGACTGGACCGACTGGTTCAGCTAAAAAATCGATGAACCGACCACTTGTCCTGTAATACCTGTTGTTTAGATTTTCTTATAAGTTGTTAAATTTTGCTTTGCAAGTGTTGATTTTGAAAATTGTGTTTAAAATGTGTATGATGTATGTGTGGCATAGTGTTGTAGCTGAGGATGTCATGGTATGCGATTTCGGGTTGTAGGCTTTCAAGGTAAGGTGCTAAGCTGTAAAAGGACCAAAGTGAAAATTGTAGAGACTCAAATGAAAAACTAAAAGTTTTGGAGGGGTGTAGCTAAATGTCAAAAAAGGGTAGGAATAGGAAGGGAATATTCTAGGGAACCTTGGAGTGAAATAAGAAATGAAAAATGAATTCTAAATTTCAAAATATTGTTGTTAGAATATATTAATATAATTAAGAAATAATTAATTACAAGGAAAAAGGAATTTATAATTAGCAAATTAAAAATAACCAAAAAGATAAGTTAGTAATAATAAAAAGGATAATGGGATTAGTAATAGAAAGTAACTGAAGGATAATCCAATAATTAAAATAATAGTAAATAGTAATTATCTTAACTAATATAGTCTAAAATAAGATTTAATTTAAAGATAAGTAACCCCAATAGATAATTTTGAAAAAAAAATATCTGAACTAAATCTTAGATTTTATTTAGACTAATCTAGATTCTAATCTAGGATTTGAATATTAAGTATATTTCAAAATTTAAACAAATAAATTAATAAAACGATAAACTCTAGAAAGATGATTAACAAGTTAACAAGTAAAATCCTAAGCTAAGTGGTCATGGAGAATTCGAAAATTTCAAATAATAATAATATATTAGCAAGATAATAAAATACAATAATAATAGTAATTGGGATCAAATAAGATAATGCTAATAGATTAAATATAATTAAATAAGCTAAATATTTATCTAAAATCTTCTTAACCTAACAAATCACTATCATAAGATTTTCTCTTAAATAATCCTATTACTTAAATAATCCTATATCTCTAATCAAGCTAAATAATTATCTAAATTTAAATTTCAAACTTATTCAAATTAAATCATTTCAAATTAATTAAATAAACACTTACCTAGATTTAATCAAGCTAACTCATCTTAAACAAATAACCTAGAAACCCTAAATCCCACCCTTTAACCGTCTCTATCTCTCTCTTTCTCTCTCAAATCAAGGAAAACAAAGAAAAGGAAGAAGTTGAAATCCCATCTTATAAGAAAATACCACCCTATCTCTCTTTCTCTTGAACAAACCCTAGCTCCATACCATAAACTACAACTCCCACACACCCTAAGGACCTACACACTCCATTCATAATCAAGAACTCGAGGAATCACTTCAATAGCAAGGATAAAAACAAGGTAAGAACAATCAAATTTGAAACTTCTACATTAATCTTTTCCCGTAACTTGAATCGACCTCATCTCCCTCAAGAAAATTCCAAAATTTATGAGCTACCTATCCATAGAAAGCTCTTTTCGTCTAGTTTCAAACAAAAGTAGTTTCATTTGAAAATTTCATATCATTTGGGAGATATGGCCAAAATAGTGCATGAAGGTCAAAAATCAAAATAAGATAATTTTCTATTTTAGTTTTAATCTTTTCTCTTTTCAAACAAACGGTACAAAATTCTGGCACATTATTGAAGGACTTTGGTATAATACGTTAGGGTCTTAGCAAGGGATCCAGGTGAGTGACGTTAGCCCTTCTTTAATATCATCTTAGAATTAAAATAATAGGGTAGTAAGGTAGGCGTATTCATAAACACTTACGAAAGGGAGAATTCGGTTTTGGAATTCAGGAATGAAAATTTGAGAGAACTTAAATTCAAGGTTTTATCTTATGATACTAACAGTAAATGTTAGGGGAAAGGGAGTTCTTTTGGCATGCTTATGATTATTTCGTATATTTTGATTCAAGGATGATGATTTGAATGATATTTGATCAATGGATGTAATTAATCGGTTAATTGTATATGTGATGCTTGATTGTAAGTGTCATGATTGTGTTTGAGCAAGATAGTACCTCCTTTCATGTCAAGGCGGGGAACTCGGGTGATAGGGTATTTTGACCTCTAAGAGTGGAGACAACGACTCCTTCAATAAGGAAATGAGCCTGGGTCTGGGATTAGGACCTGTGAGGCTCCCTAGCTGTAGTGGATGAGGTTGTGCGTCATAGCAGAGTTTGACGATTGGTGAGCTGACCTATGTGCACTCCTGAGTATGATAGCCATTGATGAGTACTCATTCCATTGGTTTGTTGTTTGGACTTAGATTTACTTCTCTCCTTTCTCCTCTTTTTTGTTTTATGATGAGGGCCTCTGGGTATATTTTATTATTGTTAATGTATTTGAATTTTATTAAGGCGAGAATTAACTCTCTCATTAAGATTTTTATCTCACGCGCTCATTTACATGTTTTTTAAATTAAGTAGCAGATAAAGACTTTCCTTTAGAAGAGTAGTAGCCGTTAGACTTTTCCATTGTTGGATGGGTCCCAAGTCGAGTTATTCAATTATTTATTTTGGTATAGGTGGCTCTGTGATGGGTGAACGGTTATTTTGTTTCACAATGTAAACATTTGAACTGGTTATCATGATTATTTAGTTTTTGAATCTATGGATTTAATCCTACTGGACTTGATGATATAATTGATTAGATGACAATGGAATTTATGATGGAATTCATGAGATGTATGTTTCTTCTTGTTAAATATTTGAATTCATGAGGAATTAAGTCTTCCTTTTTCCTTGGTGTGTATGTTAATTTGGGTTAATGGTTGTTTGGAATCCAAGTATGTTCTCTCATGAACGTCCCTTGTGTGTGATTGGATGTGATTGCTTTAATTTTAGAAAACTAGAAATTTTACAAAGGGTACAGCGCTATCTACTAGGCCAATGCTGAATGCTAACATTGGACGCTTAGCACCAGCCCTACAAAAGCAAAAAATGCTGGCATCTAGATGGCCAGCACTAAGTGCCATGAATAGACACTCAGCGCCAACCAAGCGGAGGTGAGCCCTCTCTATTAAGCCAGCACTCAACACTGGGTTACTAGATGAAAGTTTTTTAGAAAATTGTTTCTTCGTGTATGGCTTATGTGATGTTTTCCTAATAGATCTTGATAATATTAAACTTGTATATTATTCCCTAATTATAAATTGGATGATGCATGCTAAAGAATAAAGATAATTAATTAAAAAAGGGTTAGATTAAGTAGCATTGGATAGGCTTATGGTGGCACGGGATTTGTGCCACTGTGTTGGTCACGTGCTCGAAGTTGGGTCGTGACATGTCCAGTTTGAGTGAGACCAGAACTTTGGTTAGTGTTTGAACTGGTGGAAAATCGGTCAAACTAGCAAAACTGGTTTTACGGATTAAAAAAAAGAGTTTAGGCATCAGAATGCCAAGCGACGGCAACGGCGACAATGATGACGAAGAAGAAGAAGAAGTTTTAAAAAAAGAGCCAGAAGCTGTTTGTAGCGATGATGTCTAAATCCTGAAAAGAGACGTCCATGGCAGCCAAAGAAGAAGATGAGCAAGTGAATTTCCAAGTCTTCCTTTTTTCCTTTCTACGATTTCTAGCCCTAAAGAGAGAGATTAGGATTTGAATTTTGACTGAAATGAATCAAAATTATGAAAGCCTACAAGTCTGAAGCATTATAGCTAAAGAGACGCATTGGGAAGTGATAAAGCTACATTATGGAGAGAGAGAGAGAGAGAGAGTATAACTTTAAAATATAATAGAAAATAATTACTTAAAAATATATAAATTGGTGATCAATTATGAATGAGTCCTTTTCTTAGCATAGAGATTTTGTAGGTCTTTCTAACAAATGCCATAGAAAAATAAATAAATAAGCTTAATAAAAAGAAGTAGGAAGCATTTTTTTGTCACAAATTTTATAATTATATAAAGTATATTAATATTTTTAATTATATATTTTATTTTTTTAGTATTTTTTAAATATCATTGGTTCGATCGTAATTCGATCATGGTCTGACCATTGACCCTTGAACCGATATCTTGACTAATTTAATGACCAGTCTGATTTTTTTGAACTTTGGTTATGACAGGAGATTCTTGGAATCACATCCTCACCATACCTATATTTACTTCGCAGTGTGTACACCCATAAGGAATCTTTCTTTTTGATTAATCCCCATCCTACTTTCATCAAGAGGGACTAATTCATGAGCTTCGCCTTCCTAGTGCCCATACCACCATTGTTCTTTGGACAATAGAGGTTCTCCCAAGCAATGGGATGAATACTTTTCTTATCTTCTCCTATACCCCATATGAAATCCCTGGAAATCTTATCAATATTTTCACAAACACTATTTGGCAAGAGGTTTTTCTACATATAATACACTGAAATGGTATTGAGCATTGATTTGATATATGTGATCTATCCAGCGAGAGATAAAAAATTTGCATCCATTTACTAAGACATTTTTGGAGCTTATCTCTTAGGAATTGAAATGTTCTTCTATTCACTTTATTATGATGCAGAGGAATACCAAGGTATTTATCGAGGTCTGAAACTAGCATGAACTCTGAATCTTGGCTTAACTCAGTTAGTTGCCATATTTGGATGTACATTCTGAGAGCAAAAAAGTGCTTTTTTTTCCTTATCCACTTTTTCACCAGACATTGCATAGAAAACATCTAGGTTGGATTGAACCACTTTTAATTGTTCCACGTTAGCTTCTGCAAATAATATCAAGTTATCAACAAAAAAAAAAAGATGAGATAGGTTAAGGTCATTTCTACTAATTTTTATAGGTTTCCATCTTTTAAGATTAATTGAATATTCAATGATATGAGTAAGTCTTTCCATGCATAAAACAAAAAGGTAAGGAGATAGGGAATCACCCTAACGAATCCCTCTAGAAATAGAGAAGTACTCAATCACCTCCTCATTTTCAAATAATCCTCATCCTACATCTAGAGGCACATCTCATTATAATGTCCACCAAGTTATTTGATAGATCAATCTCCTTGACAATGTCTGTCAAAAACTCCCAACTTAGATGATCGTAAGCTTTCTCTAGGTCCACTTTTATGGCCATCAAATCTTTCTTCCTTTTTTTTTTATTAGCCATAGAGTGTATGACCTCTTGAGCAATAATCATGTTATCAGAACTATGTCAACATGGGACGAAGTTGCAATGAGTAGGAGAGATAATATCATTTAAGAATGACTTAATCATGTTCGCAATCACTTTTGTGATTGCTTTATAGATCACATTACAAAGAGCGATAAGTCTAAACTGTTTGAGGGAGTCAGGACTATCCACTTCGGGAATTAGCACCACATCTATCTCATTGATTGCGTCTATCTTAGTTAGGTTCTGAAAATAACTTTCTATAAAATTACAAACAGACTCCCTAATAATGTCCAACTGACTCTGAAAAAACATGGTGTGAAGATCATCTGGCCTAGGTGCTTTAAGTGCACCCATACTTAAAAACACATCCTTAATCTCCTTTGAGGTAATCTTAGCTTCAAAACTATTAAGTCTGACATAATCAAGTTTAGGGAAGAGACCCCTAAGAGGGCCAACACTATCGGTAAACTGATTCTCGTTAGGCTTAGAGTAAAGCCTCTTAAAGAAGTCCATTGCCATCCTTCATAGTTCATTCTTATCCATAACCCATCTATCTGTATCATCCTTTAATGCTTCAATTTTGTTCTTTTTTCTTCTCACAAATGTAGATGCATAGAGGAAGTTAGTATTCTTATCGTCGAATTGAATCCATTTATGCCTAGCTCTCTAGCACCAAATGATTTTCTCGTATAGAAGAGTGTTTTCATACTCTTTCCAAAGGAAGTTTTGCAACTGATTTAAATAAGGATTTATCCCATTAGGATTAGCTTTGTCAATACTATTTAGCATACTAGCGAGATTCCTCTTTCTCTTGTTGATATTGCCAAAAACAACATTATTCCATTATTTTATTTTCATAGTGAAACTTGAAATAGCTTCTAGCCAATTCTCCTCATTCCTCCAATTAAGCTTGATCAAATCCTTAAAAGAATCCTCGGTTACCTAGGCTGCCATAAACCTAAACTGACGAGGGAGTCATCTCTCTCTTGTCCTCCCATTCTAGAAAGCACCGATCTATGATCATATTTAAACCAATTGAGATTATTGATATATGTTTCCTTGAAGCATGAAAACCAATTGAAATTTACCAAGACCTAATCCAACCTTTCTTACACTCTGCCATTCCTCCACATATACCTAGGACCACAAACATTTAAATCTATGAGATTGCAATTTAAGCAACAATTATTAAATTCATTCATAGTTCTAAAATTTGGACTAGCGCTCCCTGTTTATCCTCTGTCGCTTTATAAGCGATGAAATCGCCAATGCATACCTAATTTGAGTTTCTAGCCACTTTGCGGATGTCCTCAAGTTGAGTCCAAATGCCTTGTCTAACATAAGGGATAGGGCTATTGTAAACACAAGTAAGTAGAAACCTTCCTTTCCATTTTGGAGTTGATACTACTGAGAATAAGCTGACTCGAGGTACTGATTATATCTAGTTTCACTCTATTTTCCTCTCAAAGAAGCCACATACCACTAGAAAATCCTTTTGTCTCGACTTTCTAACTATTATCAAACCTCATCTTAGCAATAACAATGTTTGCCTTACCTCCACTAATTCTTGGTTCAATAATTATCAACACTTGAAAGTTGTGGTTAGCTTTGACCTCTCGTATCAACTAAGGGAAAAAAAAAGGCCCCGTATCCCTACAATTCCAAGAAAAAATGTTAATCATCTATAATCAACTAAATAAAAACAATCAGAGTCAAATAAAACAACAATGAATCAACAGAAAGCCCCATCTAGGCCTCCAAATTGTTCCCTATTATTATTGGATGTGGCGCTACCCCCATTCAAGCTTCCTTCATGCTGCATATTTGCCCCTCCGGTATTCGTCCCCATAGTCAGATTATAAGGGTCAAGTGGCCTATAACTCAAGATATAATCCTCAATATCCCTTTGTTTAGGATTCTTGCTATTAAGGGGTTTTGTGAGGTCTGCCGTAAATCATAAGTGCTTTATTTTTATCCCTCTTATTGCTCACTTTCTTGGATCTCTGGACTTTAAATGAACCAGCCGAGATAGGTTTCAAAGTCCCAATGGAGTTTGTTTTCTCTTTCCCATTTCTTTTAATGAATCTTTCCACTATATTTTTATTTCATGCTGGTGTTTAGCTCATTTTTACTGTTCTTGGTAGTTTCATGTTGCATTTCAGTGTTTATAGTGTTTCTCTCCTCTCATCTATGCTCATTGAGAGACATCTTATTTTTCCCATTTTCTAGCAAGTTATTCACAGCGTCAATGTTTGCATCCTCCATAGAAACCATTTGATCATGAACAATGGTTTCCTCTCAATTTAATCATCCTCAATCTCAAATTTGGCGAAGCGTGATCCACTAGCCCATAAATCCTTCTGAGGAATTGAGGCCTCTTATGCAATGACAGGTTGGAATTGTTTCTTCCCCATCACTCTGTTTGCTTGATTCTTCACGGGATTTCTATTATGATAATTCCTTTTGACTATCATCCAATTTCTAAAAATATTCTTCAGCCCTCCTGTTTGTCCTTTAGGATCCTCTTCATGTCTTTGTGTGTGGCTGGATGATTTTTGTTTTCCTCTTTCTCTAAATTTTGGTATATTTTTATTGTGTTCAGTAGAGGGCATATTTCTTTATGGTGACCATACCTGCCACAAGCAAAGCAAATCAAGTTAAGGACTTCGTATTCAATTTTATAAGTTCTATTCCTAATTCTAATTCCAGTTACTAATTTTTTTCTCAAGGTTTAATTCATCGCTAATCCTAACAAACCTATCTCTTTCAGTTGTGTTCAATTCTCCACCATTTTGATTTTCTTTGATAGTGTGCACATCCACCTTCAGCATTTTCCCCACCTTATTCCCAGCTCTCCATAAGAAGTGCTTATCATAATACTCTATTGGGAGATCGGGAATTTGAATCCAAGCATCTACTCTCTTAATGTACTCTTCAAAAGGTCTAAACTCCGGCTTCCACCTTTGTACTAATTGTCTGATAAGTAATGTCCAAGAATCATCCATGGCCCATTATATAGCACTCTTTCATAGTTTGATGCTTCGTAAAATCAAACTAAGAAAATTTCATTTTTCAGGTCAATCAATTCAAAATCTACGGAAAGATTCCATAATTTAGCATGTCTTCCATACAGAAACTTATAGCCTATCTTCCTTCCCAAGAGTTCGATGATGATTCTCTTCTTCCAAGGTCTACAGAGCTTCTTCCTCTCTTCAGTCGTGATAGATATTTATGGGCATAATGGATCTTTTTCTCCTCTATCATCTTCTTGCATTTCATCCTCTGTCTCATCCCCATCTTTCCACATCTCCAAGTCATCACTGCTGTAATCATTCTCAGCCCCATTAACACCTAGGAGCATATTCTTGTAAGAGGTGAATTCCATAACCTCGGATCCTTGCTGTTCTTTCGCAGGCTTCTCCTTTATAGATAGGATCGACGCAGCAGCACCTTCATTTTCTCTGTCCCTCGGCGTGATGTTTTTCTCAATCTCACCAACGCCATTCATCTTCACCTTCTTAGTACTCCTTAATTACTCGTTGGTCTTCCTCATCTGCACGCATTCCACCATTATCTTCCTCCATTCAAGAAAGGCAATCTTGGAGCGTCGTGTGGAGAACTTGTAACATTGATTGTCAGACAAGTTCAATTTTAACATCACAATTATGCATTCACTCGAAAGTCAAATTTGTGTGAGCGCATAAATGTACTTGCAATCTGGTGTGGTGTTTATATAGTGCAAGGCTGTGGGGTCGTCATGGTAACATTAATCATTTGGTGAGCTAGAGTACACATACTATTTTATTTGTTTAATTATGAAATTAATTAATTAGTTGTATATGACACTACTTGAATGGAGAGGATTATATGTTTAGATCAGTGTGTTAAGTTAGACTTACTTGAGCTTGTTAGGAAAGAGACCCAACTTGTAACCCAATCTAAGGGATCAGTGATCATATCTAAGATGCCAAAAATAGCGTCATATTTTAAATAACAAATGATATCTGCTATGGTATGATAAGGAGGCTCGGACTTTTAATTGTACAATATCTAATCTCATATCAATAATGAACATAGATATTCTTTGGTTGCGGTTGGGGGAAATGAGGCTCTGCCAGTGTGCACATCGAGTTATTGTTGTGTAGGATTTCAAGCAAGTCATGGCTAAGGTGTGAAGTAATGTTGACATAAATGAGTAACTTAACGGAATTATCAATAGAAGGGCCCAATTGCACAATAATTCAATGTTAGGAAAGTTGATTTTCAAGATTTGAAGTCGAGGGAGTATATATCCCTAAATTAAAGGAAGTTATTTCCATTTTGCCTAAGATGTGGCATACATACAAAACCTGTTAAAATATTATGTTATTTAGAAAGGTCGAAGTTGAGAATGAGAAAACAATAAAAAGTAAATTAATTGAGAGAAAGTGAGAAAAAGGGAGGAAAAAATAAAAATGAAAATGGTAAATATGTCTGCAATTGCCTTCATTTCATTACCTTTAATAATTTAATATTTGATTATAATAAATATATATCCATATATATATAGATATAGATATTCAAAATTAATGTGTTGTTAATAATAATTTTGAAATAAATGTTGATTAGAGTAAATAGCTCGATATTTATTTTATTTAAATAAAATTTTAAGTTTGAATTTTATAAATATAGAAAATTAACACTAAGAGAATTTAATACCTATATAATCAAAAGTGGATGTGCAAGAGCCTCGTACACATGATCCTAGCCATTGGATCATGCATTCAACGGCTGTGATCTCTTCTTTATTTACTTTTTCTTTTTTATTTTTTTTTAAAAATCTGGCTAATCATTAGAGTTGATCTAATTATCATTAAATCTAATAATCAATGTAATTTTAAAATTAAAAAAATAAAAAAGAAATCTCAATCATTGAATGCATATGATCCAAGAAATCTCAATCATTGAATGCTAATGATCCAACGGCTAGGATCATGTGCTGGAGGCTCATGCGCAGTAATGCATGGAAGCCAATCCGCTTTCTATATAACTAGTATTGTAACTCGTGCGATACACGGATTAATACAAATGTTACAATTTTTGTTTATCAAATAAATAAAAATAATTTTAAAATATATAAAAGAATACATGTACAAAAATAATAAGACATTCAAGTCATGTTAAAACACATATAAAATGATTCATTGGATACAAATGCCTTGAAGATTGAATATGAATAATGTCAAATGAAAATAAGAATAAAAAATAAGTATTACATGAATTAATTTGTATATTAATTAATGATAAAAATAAATTGAAATAAAAGTTACTAACCTAATAGGTCTGCTAGGATCAAAATACTTGTCTTCCTTTAAATGTTTCTTCTATTACTGCAAATATATATTTGGATTACCAACAATAGGTTTATTGAAATTTAAAACATAACTTACATACCCACAAAATCTTGAAATAACAAAAAGAAAATAATCGAGGGAGGAAATATACATCACATTCCAACTTTAAAATTTAATGCTTTAAATCCTAAATTAGCATTCAATCAATCCACACACATATAATATCGATATTACCTGAAGTTTATCTTCATAGGAAGGGCTCTACCCTTTGCTCACATTAAGTCTAAAAGGGATTATTAATTAATCCTATTAGATGAGAAAACTAGAAAAAAAAATTAATTTTAAAATAGTCAAATTATATTACTCAAACACAAGTAATTACCTCAATGACATCATTTTTTTCTTTTAGGCTTTAATCTTTCTCATGATTTGCTTTCCTCAAGAAAACGTAATGACAGAAACAGTAAAGTAAAATTAGAATTAGAAAATCAGAACAATGTAGAAATGAAATACAACAAATAGGAATAAAAAATCATAAGACAAAAAATAGAAACATAGATGAACCAGAAACACAGAAAATAACAATAGAGAAAGAATACAGAAATGAAGAAAGTAAAAAAACACATGAATAAAAGAGAAATAGAAAATCAAAAATCATAATCAAATGGACATTAATCACGAATGTGAACAGTACATAAGCTGTACAGATCAGAAAAAATAAATAAAAAAAAAGTGAACTATGATACCAAATAATATGAGAGAAACATCACTTTAAAGCTTTGATGATAAATTGTCATTATTGTCCTTCATCTATGTAAGGGAAGAAGAAGCAAAATCGAAGAGAAAAAGAAGGAAAATTGTGTGAGAGAAAGAGATATGCAAACATTGATGAGATCTTCAAAAGAAATATATAAATATCTACATTGATTTTGAATTTTAAAATTTTAATTTTGAAAATGAAAAAGCCTCCAAATTGGCCAATAGTGATAGTCATTTTTTAAAAATCTCTGCATGAAAATAGGAGATTTACCATTGATGATGATGCAATAAAGAAGTCTAGCGTGCTTGTATAAAAAAAGAAAAAAAGAGTGATAATTTATTATTATAATTTGAGATGATGGAGGTAATTTTAAATTTTATTATAATTATTTAAGAAAAGAAATAAATAATATAAGTATTTGTAGGTTAGTTTTTATATAGTAATTATATAGCAATTAATTATTTGATTATTTGTATATAATAAATGCTAATGTACCAAATAACAACATATTATATTTCAATTGAAAAATTACCTAATTTATCAATTATATAGTAATTATAGCAATTACATATCAATTATATAGCAATTTACTCTAATTTTTTAAAATTCATTTAATGTGATTATATAGTAATTATATCAATTATAAACCAATTATATAGCAATATATCATAATTTTTTAAATTCATTTAATATGATGTGATTAATTTAAAAATTTATTCATTTAAATTTATTTTATTATAATAATTTAATAACCTACCGACAATTAATACTTTAGAGTAGAATTGTTTTAGTCTATTATATAGATTTGATCCAACTCAAAACAAATTAATTGAAACTTAGTGGGTTTTAAATACTAATAGTTTTAATAAAAAATTAATAGTTTGAACACGTGTTAATTAAATGAAGGAATTAAATATTTTGATTATCATCATTGAAATGGGACTGTTTTATGGCGCATTTGAAACACATTTTCTCAACTGCTTGATCAATAAAAAGAGAAATAAATAGGGCAGATGTAAGAAATTATAATGTGATTACTCTTGATTTTGTAATGAATAAAGCAGATGAATCAGTTTGACCAACTAAAGAGTTTCGGGAGAAGAAATAAAACAAAAACTAATGCCTAACGAATACTATGGAGCTGTAGTTATAATAGGGATGGCAATTCATCTTGCATCTGGCTAGCTAACCAGGCCCGTCTTCTCCTGTTTTAGTTAAGTAATTCAACTTTTGATTGGATAATTAATTAGTATCGAGGAATCTTTGATTGGATATGTGCAGGTTTGGGACGAATATATATATATATACACACACATATACATTATGATTGAGACTTTGTGGGATATGTTAACAACTTGTTAAATATTGTGCTTTAGTTGAATTTATTCTATTGAATATTGTGTAATGAAATTTATTATGAAAAATTTATGAATGTTTTATTGTTTAGAAATTATGTTATTAAATATTGGAATGTACGAGTATGGGGCAAAAGTCACATGAGACAAGGTTTTGGAGTGGGTGGAGCACAGGTATTGTAATTGTCCGCACATTCGTAGATGGGGCCAAAAAAAATTGCAGAGCAATGAGATAGGGACAGGGCAATGAGTAGGGATGAGAGGATAGGATAAGTAATGAAAAATCAGTTCCAATTCATCCCATTTTCATCTCTCGTCATAAAAAGCATTAATGATAAATTTACATTTTATAGGAGGGCCTTCCACAAGCATAGGAGGGTTAGAGTTGAGCAAATGACCTGCGGATCCTCTCAACCCGTACAATTCGATCCAACTCGCATAATTATGTTGGATTAAGTTGAGTTCGCAGATTGGATTGAGTTGAAAAAACTTAACCCACACATGTGCGGGTTGGGTGGTGGGTTCAGAGTTTTGAACCCAACCCAATCCGCGAACCCGATCAAATTTAAATATATATATTTTTATATTTTTTAAATATCATTTGGCATTTTGATTTTTTTTTTTACAAAATTGGCTAAGGATTGTTAAAAAAATTGATTTGAAGAGTATAGCATGGATGAAGTTAAAAGAGTTTAAGCAGGTAAATATTTTATGTTGATAATTTTATATCTAATGCTGATAATTTTATATTTATACTTACATTTTTTGTTTAATTATTTTAGAGATATTGGAAATTGATGAATGATGATGGTAAGAGACTAGAGGATTTGGAAAAATGAAATGTTTGAAATAGGTAAATTTTCGAACATTGATAAATTTATATTTTCCTACTTTGACATTGTTTCTATAATACTAATTGTTTTTTCAATTATTATCTTAGGACTAAAAAGCTCTAAGCTCTTGGCCTTTGGGATTGAAGATTAAAGAATGAAGATTGCTAGAATAAAGAATGTTTGAATATAATTATGATGTTGTGTGAATTGTGAAAAACTTAAAGTTCTTTCTTATTTTATTTTTGTATTGTGTCTTGGATTTATTTGTAATTTAAGGTTATAAGTCTTGAAGAATAGATGTTGTATTTATCTTAGTTATTCATTTCACTTGCCATTGTTTATGATTTCGGTATTTCACATTATTTAGGGTTGAAGAAAATAAATCAATTTGTTAATTGTTACTGAAAAAAAAAAAAAAAGAAAGTCCAACCTGCTGAACCCATCGTGCTGGAGTGCAGGTTGGATTGGTTAGAGTTTAATATTTTTTTACTATTAAACTTTACCTAACCCAACTTGCACATCTTTGATTGATTCGGATTGAGATTTATTCTCAACTCGAATCAATCCAATCCGCGCTGAGCCCTAAGGAGGGTAGAACTATTAGCACCCATTTTAAAATGATTAGTTTCTATGAAAACATGCTTAATCTTAAACATGAACTTCATAGCAAGGATGTGTATGATGTTACCACTAACAACACTAAACTTATGAGTGAAAATATCCTCAGTTTTAATCAAATCCACAACTTCCAATGAGCTTAACTCAAGCTCAACATTTATAGCTCCAAAATAAAAAACAGTCATTGGGCAGTGGTGAATAGTTTCTGTATACATATGAGAAAGATTACCAAAAGAACTATTGCCAGTGTTAATTATTAAGGCGCCATGCGAACCAAATAAAGAGATTCTCATAAAAGGATTTGGGGCTACAAAACAACAAATTGAGTGTGACAGTTGATCATTGACTGAACCAAGTGTAGTGAACTCACCCTCTCTACATTGCAGTGTTAAAATAAGAAAGACTAAAAAGTTTTCACAAATACGAAAAGATTTGTTTAATCATATGTTTATTAATTCAATTGATTCATTATCAAAATGCTTACTCTCCAATTTCATTCTTATTTAAAATTTAATATTACATTTATCCAACTATTTAGTATTTACTTACTAATTCAAATTTAAAGTTATAAATTAATTTATGTTGCTAACTAGATAAATAATGTTTAAAGTTATATAATATGTGAAAGATTAAATTATAAGAAACCAAACTAGAGTTTTTCAATTATAAGAAACCAAACTAGAGTTTTTCTTTTTGAAATAAATAATTTTTTTAAATGATAACGTCAGTGTCAAACGGGTACAGGGTTGGTTTTATGACCCGTTTGGATCCGATCAACCGCATTATCTCGGATGTTCCCAGTCCCCGTGTTCTGAAATGAGAGACTGTTGCAGATAAGCCATTGCAGAGTCGAAGATTTCCATCTCGGCGTCGCAGACTCCGAGTGTTGGTGATGGAAGTATTGGGCCTTCCTGTGAGTGGTCTTACCATTCCCTGCTCCTGTTTTCACAAGTCGAATTGCAAGAAGATACTTTCAAGTACCCCTAATTATGGCTGCCATTGGGGTCCCTCTTCCTTCAAACTCAAACCTTGTTCTACATCTAGAAGTAGAACCCAACGTTTGGTATTCCTTTTATGCTTAATTTTTCTTCTTTTCCCGGGTTACATTATGAAAGGTTTTTTTGGGGGTTCTTTCTTCTTTCGGGAAACAAAGCAGAAGATTGGGTCCTCCATTGTTTTCTGTTGTTCTTGGGTATGGGGGCATGGCATGTTCGAGTCATACAGATACGGAAGAGTCTATTCTTAGGACATGGTATTTATTTTTCATTTGCAGAAGAGTGTTATCCGAGTGCAAGCTGACAGTGAAGACTATGAATTGAAGCAAATGAGGGACATGGCTGCTGCTAGGAAGAGATGGGAAACTATGGTATTTCACATCATTGCTTTTAGTAACATCGTTGACTTTGATGCATGCAAATTCTCGACATGCTTTCTAAGATCAATTAAATTTATACTCAACTAGTGGTGTTCTATTATTGCAAGTGAGCTGAACATTCATTAGGGGTAATTGACACTTTCTGCTGGTGCTGCTGGCTTAATACACATTGTTGAGGGTTTCTCAACAGCTTAAATCTGATAAGTGGTATCCAAGTATCCAAATGTATATTATTAGAAGGTCTCCTCTTTTCTATGATCCATCCCCCTCCCTCTCTTCCTTCTGGAAACTTGTCTGATTTCTTTTTAATATATAAAGTGCCAGGTCCATATTCTGTTTACAATTAAGAAATAGAGTGATTTGCTTTAATTTAAATATGTTGATCTTAAACGACCTCAATGCCTGTGAAATCACACCATGAACTTATAGCAAGTAGGTTTCTCATATGGTGTGCTCACTTTTTTGTAGCTCAGGGAAGGAAAGGTTAAAGTTCTGACACCAAGGGAAGCTGGGTATGCGGTTCAGCTTTCCAACAAGCCCCTACTTGATGTTCGTCCATCAAATGAACACAATAAGGTTGATGCTCTGTCTTTTAACGTAGCTGTTAATTTTATTTTACCATAGTCTACTCATACATTTCACATATCAATGTAAATTTTAAACCCTTACCTGTAGAATTAGAGGAAACTTAAATCAAAAGAAAGAAAATAATTTGACATTTTAAACATGCAAGTTTCTCAATTTGTGAAATGAAGTTCTTAGTGTAAAGAAGTAATCTGACTGTTCGTGTGTACTTCTATTTATCCCTTTCACTTTGTGAGAACAATCTGTTGAGTGTGATATTCATTGACATGATCTTTGCTTCATCATGTTCTTTTGCCTGTTTTGAAGGCATGGGTCAAAGGTTCAGTCTGGATTCCAATATTCGATGTTGAAAATAAACTAGATGCTGGAACCCTTGCCAGAAAAGTGACAAATTTTGTGATGGGTATTAGACGATACTTGTTGGCTTGTCCATTATTGTTTTTTTCCTCCATACTGTTGGTACAAATTCTAGATATATGCAACAAATCTCAATGTATCAGTATAAATCAGTTGAAATTGACTTAATGTTGTCTTGTGCAGGAGGTTGGTGGAGTGGCATGCCCACACTGTCTTATGATAGGTGTCATGAGCTATGACTATTCTTCTGATTTGTTTTCTGTGTATGGGAATTGTTTATTCACTGTTTTTGTTCTTCGACAGCCGGTTCTTACCAAAAGTTGAGGAGAAGTTCCCCAAAGATACAGACTTAATTGTTGCATGCCAGAAGGGACTGAGGTGAGCTTTATATATTCAAGTGACTGTACACTCTATGGTGAGTTGTTTGTGACTGAGTTGCTATTGTGAACAGTACTAATTTGCTGCTTGTTTGCAATACAGTTGGTACTTCCTCTGCTGTAGCAGAAGTCCTTTCAGTTTTTAAATTGTTTGAATCAGTCAACTTAGTTATGGTGGATATAACAATTTTGCGATCATTTCACTTATGTCAAATAGACAATATGGTTATTGCTCTGTCCTGAACCTCATTTTTTGGGCAGATCGTTAGCTGCTTGTGAAATACTGTATAATGCTGGCTACAAGAACCTATTCTGGGTTCAAGGGGGTTTGGAGGCTGCTGAAGAAGAGGCATGTTTTCCAATTTTAGTTTTTGTAGAATTTCTCTTTGGCTTTTCTATAACTAAATGTGAAATACAGGGCTTATCTGGTGAGGTTTTTGTTTCTGTTTTTTGTGGAGCAGGATCTTATTGTTGAGGGTCCTCTGCCTCTTAAATTTTCTGGTATTGGTGGGGTTTCAGAGTTCCTTGGGTAACTGTCAAATCCTATATTTTCCTTTGTCTTCTGATAAGTGTATTACAAAATGTTTGATGAAGTATATAATTCCTTTGTCTTAGGATTTCTGTAGATGAAATATATCTTTCTTTACTTGTTTTTGGCAGAATAGCAATGTTGTTTATTTTAAATTTTATGCTGTAATAGAAATTCAGAAATTGTATTTCTTATGGAGTATACCCCCATGGACTAGACTTTGGTATATGACTTTGATAGATTAATTTTCAAAATATGATGTGTAAAAACACGTGTTTTCTGATATCAATGACAAAAGAATATTTGTGATTCATACACCAACATACGGCGATTCCTGCCAGTAATCAATATGGTTAGATGTTGTCTAATTTCAAAATTCTTTTATTTTGTTCTGGGTGTACTGAGTGTTAAAAATTGCATTGGTATTTATTGCATTCTGACATGAGATGAAAGTTACCCACTATCTGAGAATTAAGTGTGCAAATTATGGCTCATTATATACATGGAAGTAAACAAACAGCTATTTTTGTTGCCAAAAAAGAAGTCTGGAAGATTAAGAGATGATATAGAACCTTGTATTATATATTACTAGATTGTCAAGAATGCATGACAGATGATCTTGTCAATGCTTGCAGATTTTTTTTTTTTTTGTAAGTTTCCCACAAGTATCCTCCACTGGCTTGAGGCACCAATGCTTGCAGATTTGATTTGGCATGATGTCACAAAATTGTATTGCCAAATTATGTGGACATGCATGATTCTTCTTTATTATATTGGTTGCAAGCATCACTCTCAAAAGGAGACATATAATCTTAATAGTTAGAACAACGTTTTAATGTACTTTTATCATATTTTCACTGGAATGGTGAAATTTTGACTTCGTTATTATTTCTAGTTGGACTGAGCAACAAAGAGCTGCGGCAGCCAAGGAAGGTTGGGGTTATAGATTAGTGTTTTCTGCACGCCTGGTAATTTATCTATATGTTTTCTTTTTTGGGGATTATTGACCAAATTATCAGTTAATGTCTAATTGTCCATTATATGCTTTTGACTGGACCTCCAATTTCTCAGTCTTGCCATTTTCAATGCTGTTTGCTTCTGGCATAGGTTGGACTCTTTCTTGCTGCTGATGCATTAATTTTTGGTGCTCAGCAAGTTGCTCGCTATATTAGAACCCATTGAGGTACAATGGCTGTTTTGAGCGGACTGATTTACCTCCTTGGAGACAGTAGTTATTGATGAGCGCGTAGAGACAGAAGGCTAAGGAACTCAAGTTTGGTTGCCTAGCCTTGGCAAAGCCTTACTATTAAAATTGATTTACAAGAAAGTGCTTTCCGAGAATATTTAGGCACCAATTTCCTCATCTTGTTTCAAGTCACTTGGATTGTAACTGTAATTTTTTCATTTTTTCTGCTTTTGGCCACATGCTTGTATATTTCATTCAGAAAAATTTTCAAATAAATGTGTTGCACAATATCGAATAGTGAGATTAGTTGAGCATAACTGGTTCTGGCTGTAGTCCTGTGACAACTATTCTTACATTTTATTTTAGTGGTTGCCTTTGCCTTGCTAAATCTTTTCTTGGGAGACCAAATCTATTACTTATTATCCAAGTTAGATTCTGAAATAATCAAGCTGATAGCTCGATCTTTGATATAGTCTGCATCTTCAGAGATCATCTGGTGTTGATTTCAGTATTGTGAAGTTTGATTCATTCAAAATATCTACATTCTTAAATTGATAAATTACAAATGCTTTGATTTCCTGTTAATATCTCACAACTGGGCTGATTTCCTCGCTATAAACATTTTGCAAAAAACACTAGACCGCAAAGAGCGATTGTTGTTAAAATTTCTATACGCTTTTGCCCCTTTTAAAATTTCTTGCTCAAATTAAAATTTCTTGTGGGAGCCATGAGGGTATGGATGGTAACTTGCATCATGTAAGAATAGAATTATACCATTTATTCTTCATACAACTCAAGGATATTATAGCTCAAACTTCATGGAAAGTGCGGTTTAGCAACGACATAGAGATGCTCTTTCCTGTGCATAGAGATGCCAAAAACATCAGTGAGATCCAAATCTTTGGCTGTAATACCAGGAGGAAGCTCCCAATCAAAACTGTGGAGCAGTTGAGCTAGAGCAAGCTCAACAACTGGAATCGCAAATGTGATAGCTGGGCAGCCTCTTCTACCAGCCCCGAACGGTATTAGCTCAAAATCTTGTCCTTTGAAGTCAATTTCACTCCCTAAAAATCTTTCTGGTTTAAATGTGTTGGGATCTTCCCAGCTTTCTTGTTCCCTGCCTATTTCCCATGCATTGACAAAAATTCTTGTTTTGGCAGGAATTTTATACTTATCTATGCTGACATCTTCCATGGATTCTCTTGGGACTAATAACGGAACTGGAGGATGAAATCGAAATATCTCCTTGATCACAGCTTTCATATACTGCAGCTGAGGTAGATCACTCTCCAACACGACTCTTCTTTCTCCCAGGATCCCTCGCACCTCATTTTGAGCTTTTTCCATGATCGGAGGGTTCATGACCAGCTCTGTCATTCCCCAGTCAAGGATTATGAAGGTTGTATCAGTTCCGGCAGCAAACATGTCCTGCAGTAACAAACATGGTTAAAAGTTTAGGCAATGTGAAAATTGTGTTTGATGTTGGTCTAAGTCTGCCACTTACCAAGATGATTGCCTTAATATTGTCAGTGGTAAGAGGCATATCATCTGAGCCATTCTTCTGTATCTCTAGTAGAACATCCACAAGGTCCTTTTTATGCTCCTCTATTTCATTTGAACTGAGATGTTCATTCAGGATCTGATCAAACAGTTGATCAAATCGTTGAAAAGTGTCCTTGAGTCTTGATTTCATGCCTGTCAAGCTGTGCACGAACTCCAGTGAAGGAAAGAACTCCCCAATACTGAACCCTCCAAGGAGAACCTGGTACTCCTCAAGCATCTTTTGAAATCCATGCCTATGATAATCTCCTCCTTCTGAGAAGTCCCTTCCGAACACAGTCCGGCAAAGGACATCATTTGCATACAACCCCAGCAACTTGGTCAAATTCACAGTACCTGGGTAAGATTCTTTAATCCGACAATCCAGGCGTACGACTTCTTCTTCCCTAACAGAACTGTATGACTGTACTCTCTTAGCACTTAGAAGCTCAAGTATGCAAATTTTTCGAATATGCCTCCAGTAAGGACCATAGGGGGAGAAGACAACGTTGGTGCAGTTGTAGAAGAGGTGTTTGGCTGCAAAGAGTTGTGGTCGGCTTGCTAGTGCAAGATCATGGGTTTTCATCACCTCCTTTGCGAGTCTAGCTGATGAAACTACAACGGTTGGGATCTGACCGAGTTGAAGGTAGATTATTGGTCCATACTTTTCTGCAAGGCGTTGCAGAGATAGGTGAGGCATGGTACCAAGTTGGTGAAGGTTGCCTATGATGGGTATGGCTGGAGGGCTTGGAGGAAGATTGGATCTTCGTTTTCTTGACTCGCATGATAACATAATCTTCATGAATACAACTAGGAAAATGAATGCAGGGAGCAACAATGGTGTTAAACCTTCCTTCAGCCATTCCCAAACAGCCATTTTTGCAGTATTGTGAGTGTTCCACCTTTTATCTCCACAAATTTGAACACCTGCTGCTATGGCCATTGATCGTTGATGATTCTTTTAGTTATGAACATAGTAATGAAGAGTTTGTCATGATTCAAACGTGGACGCAAGGTTGAGCTTATGGTCAATCGTAGTGCTCCTTGCTTTCTTTGTCTTGTTGAGAGAAACGTCCCAAGAGCGGTCCAATGGCGGTTTCATTCGGGAAGGCGCGAGAAAATATGTATCAAAAAGATAAGGTGGAATGACGAAAACAACAATTTATTTGGATTATATAGTTCAATTATAATTTTAGTATCTGAAATTTATAATGACATTTTATATCGTAAATTATAACAAACGGCAAAAACTTTGCATATCAAATAAAATTAAAATTGAAAAATCATATTTTTCATGTGTTATCTTATGTTTTTATTATTTTTTTTATTTTTATTTTTTTGGTTATAGTCGCTGACAGCTGATAATTTTTTTCCCCTTCAAATGATCTATATCATCTACACCCCAAATAAATTATCAATGTCAGCTGGGATGGTCCAATGTTGAGAAAAACATATGAGAAGTCTCTTAATTGTCAATTACCAACTCCAACCGTCGGATCCTCCAAGAAAGATTTAAAGACAAATTTCAACAGCCAGCCAATGATTTGCAACTTTGGAGTTGATGAAAACATTTTTTCACACATAACTTTTGGAAATAGTGATGAGAATCTATAATACTTGTTACATTTTAAAGTTATAAGTATTCAATAAATATGATAAATTTATTTTGAAAAAAATAATTCTCTTATCTGTTTAATTTTTATACGCTTGTTGTGTATATTATTGAAAATACATATTTTTATTTATAGATTACATAAATTATGGGGTATAATAGATGTTATGATATAAAATTTATTCTATGGATAAAATATAGTTTGAGCATAAGAGGAATTTGAAAGAAACTGAGAGAAAATAACGTTTTATATTAGAAAATTCCCTTAGGGACTAAAATGAAAAGGATAAAAGTGAAAAGAAACTTAAAGGATTAGAAGAAAGAATAATTTTTCCTTTATGTCTCAATAGTAACAAATAATTCAGCCGCCTCGTGATTACACAGTAAAATGCTGCCAAACTAAATTATTAACTCATAGTAAATTGAATTATTAAAATATATAGTAAAATAAATATTTTATTAGTGTATAGTACCATGACTTCTCCTATAAATAGGACCTTCTATTTCACTTCTAAACTCACACCTTCTGTTTCTCTTCTTTCCTCTACTCAAAATTTCTCTTGCTTCGACATTAAAGCTCTAAAATTCTAGGTCTTTCCTCTTTAGTCTAGATTCAAGATGAGGATACTATGCTCCTTTAAATTCTTGTAATTATTTAAAGGTTAAATTCTTAGTATGTTCTGTAGTTACGGCTTTAGCTTATCCTCTACATCAGAAAAGAATTATCCTCGACTACTTGAGAATTATTTTTTGATTATCGGAAAAGAGTGAAGAATACATGTCTAAAAAAGGTCTGACTAAAGAAAGACTTAGTACTTGAGAGTGTCCATTGTGACCCACCTCCTTTTCTTGAAAATTTTCTTAGTGTACTCTTTTACGACTTATGTTCGCTATTCCCGATATGAATAGTATTCGTATGTATGAATAATATTTGTATGTATGAATGATATCCGTACGTATAAATGATATCTGTACATATGAACAATATCTGTACATATGAATAGTATTTGTATGCATAAATAGTATTCATAGATATAAATAGTATTCATACGTATGAATAGTGATCGTACATATAAATAATATTTTATACAAAAGCAACCTTGACTTTCTATATCTGATTTTCGTGAAAATCTCCATAGCAGAACCTAAAATCCAACTACGTGCTCCTCTTTGTAACAACTTGAAAATGTGACTCGGATACGGAATCTATGTGAGTGGATGAACTTACTAACCGATTTTATTTACTTTTATTCCAAGTATAATATAAATCCCACCTCATATAGCAATTAGATTCCTTATTTAACTATGAGAGCTAGATAATGGAATTTATTGTTATAGTGATAAGAATTATGATTAAGAATGTAATTATACGTATAGAGTAGTTGATGAAGGATTTGGATTGATCTAAATTACAATCCTAGATCGGTGTAGATACAGACTATGACATATTAAAATAACAGGATATAAAAGAGATGAATAGAATGTGTACCTGGAATCATCGCGGTATCCATCTCGAACAACAGAACAGAGGGAATTTTTAAATTTTGTGAGAGTGGTACTACTCTCTATCTGATAAATTTTCTGTTTAGGGTTAAACTGATTAATGGGGAGTCAATTTATTTATTATCAGATGAGAGTAGAGACTTCTCAACAGACTATGTGATTTGCCCAACCCATCACGGGCCACTCACAATATAAAAGCCCAATTATAATATTCATATATTAAAGGTTATATATTAGAATAATATAGTTAATATGTTAATGATATTTAATAATTGATTAATGCTAATCCAAAATAGGATATATATTATATTTAAATTCAACAATTCCCCCACTTGGATAACAATAGTCAATTATTAAAATACAACAATTATTAAGGCTAAAATACCAACTATATTTATAGCACATGTCAAGAAAGATAAGCTTTAACGATACAGAAATAGTATCCGATAGGGTAGTAAATCATACATAGTAAAAGCCCATATTTCATATAAAGAATAATGAATATGGATAAGCATAATTAATTAAGAGAAATATGCAATCCAAGAATAGTGCAAGCATCTGAAAATGCTACAAGAGATATGATAACAAAAGTGACGTCATCTCAAACATATCTCATAAGAATGACAATCAAGTAAATGTAAAATTTCAGACTCTCACTAACCCAAAATATCAAAAGACTTAATTAATCCCATATGGGTTACATGATTCTGAAAAACTTTAACAGTTAAGCCTTTAGTTAGTGGATCCGCTAACATGTTCTCTGTAGCAATATGCTCAATACGAGTCCGAAACTCCAGAATTTTCTCTCTAACAAACAGATATTTGATATCAAAGTGCTTTGATCGAGAAGAGCTTCTGTTGTTTTGAGAGAAATGAACAGCAGCAGTGTTGTTGCAATATATCACAAGTGGCCTAAAAATGCTTTCAACAATGTGAAAACCAGAGATTAAGTTTTTCAGCCACATGGCTTGAGAAGTAACCTCATAACAAGCAACATACTCTGCCTCCATGGTAGAAGTAGCTGTAAGAGTCTGTTTAATACTCTTCTAAGAGATAGCTCCTTCTATCATCATAAAAATAGAGCCGGAAGTAGACTTTCGGTCGTCAGGGTAACTTGCAAAATCAGAATCAGAATAACCTATGACCTGAAATTTATCAGACTTCTTATAGGTCAACATATAATCCTTGGTTCCCTGCAAATATTTCATGACCTTCTTCACGGCTTTCCAATGACCCAAACCTGGGTTGCTCAAGTATCTCCTTAAAGCATTAACAGCAAAAACGATATCGGGACAAGTACAAACTTGAACATACATTAAACTGCCAACAGCAGAAGCATATGGGACCTTTCTCATTTCAGATATCTTTGAATCATTTTAAGGGCATAGAGATTTAGATAGTTTGTCACCTTTCTGAACAGGTGCAGCACATGGGGAGCAAGAATGCATGTTAAACTGCTTGAGGATCTTTTCAATATATCCTCTCTGAGACAATCCAAGAATGTCACGTGACCTATCACGGTAAATCTGGATGCCTAGAACAACTGAAGCATCACCAAGGTCCTTCATATCAAAGTGGCTATTTAACATCAATTTTGTCTCAGTCAAAAGATTAACACAATTGCTTGCAAGTAGAATATCGTCGACATATAAAACAAGAATTATAAAATTGCTCCCACTAGTCTTCAAGTAAATGCACTGATCTGAAGCATTCTCCTTGAAGCTAAAAGAAGTGACAGCACGATCAAACTTCAAGTATCATTGCTTGGATGCATGCTTTAGTCCATAAATGGACTTTTTAAGTTTGTAAACCAAATGCTCTTTACCTGGTTCAATGAAACCATCAGCCTGAACCATGTAGATATCCTCGGCTAGATCTCCATTCAGAAAGGTTGTCTTCATGTCCATCTGGTAAGTTCTAAATCAAAGTGAGCTACTAAAGCCATAACAACCCGAAATGCATCTTTCGTAGAAACCGGTGAGAATGTCTCCTTATAATCGATGCCTTCCTTTTGACTATAGCCTTTCACTACTAGTCTAGCCTTATACCTCTCAACTTTTCCATCTGGACTACTCTTGGTCTTAAAGACCCATTTGCACCCAATTGATTTGTAACCATCTGGCAATTCTATAAGATCCCAAACACCATTATGAGACATGGAAGCTACTTCATCATGCATGGCATTCAGCCAATCAGAAGCATGAGAACTAGAGATAGCCTCCTGGAAAGTGATAAGATCGTCATCATTATGGAGCTCAAACTCATGCTCCTGAAGATACATCACATAATCAACTGGTATAGAAGGCTTGCGTACTCTCTGAGATCTTCTCAATAAAGGTGCTTCTGCAATGTCATTTGGCGGTGCCACTACATCTTGTGGTTCCATTACACCTGTTTCAGCAGTATCATCAGTTTCCTGTTCAGTAACTGGTGGTGCCACTACATCATGTCCTCCTTGAAGTGTCTGATCATCATCATGAGCGACTGGAACCACAATATTCATAGGAAGTAAAACAGGCGATGCAGGAGTTGTGGTCTGATCTTCCTTGAGAGTGATTGGTCGTGGTATATGACTCCCACTATCCAAATCATCCTCAAATAATATCGCTCTGTCAGATTCAATGACTCGCGTAGAATGAGAAGGGCAATAGAATTTGCAACCTCTAGAGCTCACGCAGTAGCCGATGAAGAAACCACTAACAGTTTCAAGATCAAGCTTCTTCAATTGAGGATTATAGGGTCTGACCTCTGCTTTACAACCCCACACATGGAAGTGTTTCAAACTCGGCTTCCTTCCACTCATCAGTTTGTAGGGAGTTTTCGGTACAGATTTGCTAGGTACCTGATTAAGAATGTACACGGCTGTCTTTAAGGCATCTCCCCAAAGAAAAACTGGTAACGATGAATGACTCATCATGCATCTTACCATATCTATGAGTGTTCGATTACGTCTCTCTGCAACTCCATTCTGCTCAGGAGTACCATGCATAGTGTATTGAGCTTCAATCCCACATTTATCTAGAAATTTGGTGAGCGGTCCTGGATTTCTCCTAGTCTCACTGTATCTGCCATAATACTCACTTCCTCTGTCGGACCTCACACATTTAATCTTCTTTCCTGTCTTTAATTTAATAGCAGCCTTGAAGGATCTGAAGGCATTCAAGGAACTGGATTTTTCTTAGAGGAGATCTATCCAACCAAATCTCGAGAAGTCATCTATGAAGGTAATGAAATACCTATATCCACCCATAACAGTGGGTGTAATAGGTCCACATATGTCCATGTGAATCAACTGCAACACATCATCACACTTATTTGCTCCTTTCTTCCTAGTTTTGGCAATGAGCTTGCCTTTAATGCATTCGACGCAAGTGTCAAAATCAGAGAAATTGAGATCATGAAGAATACCTTCCTTAATCAGTCTTTCAATCCGGGGCCTAGAAATGTGCCCCAAGCGTCTATGCCACAGTATAGAAGAACTTTCATCAGTCCTTTTACGCTTATTTCCAACAACAGAGTTAACAGACATATCATTCAAATTCAACATGTAAAGCCCATCACATAATACTCCTGAACTGACAGTAACAGAATTAAAACGAATAACAACGTTTCTATTACTGAATTCAAAAGTGTAGCCATATTGATCCAAAGCTGAAATTGAAATCAAATTCCTTCTCATAGAAGGTACATAAACAGCATCTTTTAACAATAAAGTATGTCCAGAAGGTAAAAGCAATGTAACTACTCATATTTCTTCCACAGATACTCTAGCTCCATCTCCCACAATGATATTGGATTCAGCATCACTTGGCTTCCTCAGGCTTGTGAACCCCTGTAAAGAATTCACAACATGAATGGTTGCACCTGAGTCAAACCACCAAGTATTGGGAGCAACATCAATCATATTTGATTCATAACAAGCCAAAGCTAGGAGTGTACCTTGCTTCTCAAGTTTCCTCTTGAGAGTGTAACACTCATCCACCTTGTGGCCATACTTCTTGCAATACTTGCAGTTTCTTTTGAAAAAATTCTTCTTAGGCTCTAAGTGTTAAGAAACTTTTCCGCCTTTCTTCTTATCACGTTGAAACTTTCCTTTATGACTTTTCCTTTTCTCAAATTTGGCACCAGAAGAAGAAGCAGCAAACTGAACACTGTGTGCTTTCCCTTTCTTTATGAAATCCTCTTCTTGAGAGACAATGGCAATCATTTCATCAATTGTCCATTCAGTTTTCTGAGTATTATAGGAGGTCTTCAAAACATCAAACTGAGGAGAGAGTGACTCCAGAACTTGCCAGATTAGATAACTCTCACCAAGATCAACCTTGAAAGACTTCAACTTATTAAAATAGTGGACTAACTTCATGATATGCTCACGAACTCCACTAACACCATCATATTTAGTCTTCTCAATCAGAGAGAGATACTGGCCCTTCTGAGCTTTATCAAAAGTGGTGAATTTCTCACCAACAGACTTCAGAAAATTCTTAGCATTCTTGCTCTCTGGAATACTCTGTCTAATAGACTTCTCCATAGTGTATTTCATCACCATGAGACACACCCTATTTGAGTGCTCCCATTTTTCGTGAAAAGCCCTTTCAGTAACAGTGGACTCAGCAGTAAGAGCTGGAGGCTCTTCTTCTCTCAAAGCCAAGTCCATATTAGTGATGGCCAAATAAAGTTCCAGAGATTCTTTCCAGTCCTCAAAATTGGTCCCATTTAGTGTCTTGACAGAAGTCAATTGCATAGGCAAGGAGGCAGGCATTAAAACAACAAAAGAAAACATTTAATATGCATAATGTCATTATGCTATAAGAGAATTAAATGTTTCCATATACACAGCCAATTAAGCCTGTTAAAGAAAATTTCTTATCTACCTGGTCCCGCCTAAGGGTCCCAGACCATAATAAACAAGAAATATAATAATACAATGCTTAGACCTTATATCATCAAACAAATTTTGAATGCCGATAGGGTATTCAAAAATAATTGATAGAAGTATAGATTAACATGACATTGTATAAGAAATTACATTAATAATAATATACCGATAGGACATAATTATTATTAATGCAATGAATTAGACTAATAGTAATGATTAAAAAAAAGAATAAAATAAATAAAATTTTAATCATTTAAATTGAAGATTTTGCATAACTGTGCCCACGATAGGTGAGTTCACAATCATACAAAAAAAAGACAATTATATTCGACAGAATAAATAATGATTAATAAAATAAATAAATAAGTAAATAAATAAAAGGTCAATTACATATGGACTAAAATTAATTCCATCACTAGGATATTTTACTGGGGAGAGTACAACATACCTGGATGTTGTTAATAGAGTGAGGAACTATCACAAAAAATTTTAGTCCCAAAATCCGAGAGTACAATAATTAAAATAACAAAATAGTCTCGGATTAAATGAGATAAAATATATAGGGGTCTCAAAAAATTTTCAAAAAATTACTAAAAATACCAATATTTAATTATTTAATTTTTCATAAAAAAATAAAAAATAAATTGGGCCCTGGAAGTGGGCCCACACGCCCACATGTGCCTGGCCCAAGCGTGGGCTTCGCCACGGGTGTCTTCTTCCTCACCCGACTGCCTTGTAATCAGGTCGCGCGACCCGCGATCACGACCCGGTTCATTCTCCTTCATCCGGCCATGAAAGTCAACGAAATTTTAGGGCTTTTGTTCTAAATCTTATGGAGAATGGAAGCCCTCAATCAATTTTGAAAAACAACGTCAGGATTTGGAGAAGCCATGTTCGAAAATTTGAGGGGAAAACCGGTTTTAAAAAAATCTTCGATCTCCCAAAGTCCTTGATGAAAACCCCTCGTTTTTGGATATGTTTTTCGAATAATAGCATAAAATAGAAACCCCAAATCAATTTCGAAAGATATAGGTTGTTTTGAGAGAAATCGAAATCGAAAATGGACAGTGAAAATGAAAACCGAAAAACATTTTTGATCTCCCTCAACCGTTGTTCAAACCCTCTGATTTTCACTTATGTGATTCGTATAAATGTGTTGAATCAAAGCCCTAAAAAATTTCAAGATTAACCTAACAAATTAGGGCAAACGAAATTTGTTTTAAAATTAGGGTTTAGGGAATTGCGAAAATCAAATTTAATTATGGAAAAGAAGAAATAAAAATTAATAGCCATAATATGTACCTACCAACCAGGCTTTGATACCATTGAAGGATTTGGATTGATCTAAATTACAATCCTAGATCGGTGTAGATACAGACTGACATATTAAAATAACAGGATATAAAAGAGATGAATAGAATATGTACCTGGCATCATTGCGGTATCCATCTCGAACAACAGAACAGAGGGAATTTTTAAATTTTGTGAGAGTGGTACTACTCTCTATCTGATAAGTTTTCTGTCTAGGGTTAAACTGATTAATGGGGAGTCAGTTTATTTATTATCAGATGAGAGCAGGGACTTCTCAACAGACTATGTGATTGGCCCAACCCATCACAGACCACTCACAATATAAAAGTCCAGTTATAATATTCATATATTAAAGGCTATATATTAGAATAATATAGTTAATATGTTAATGATATTTAATAATTGATTAATGCTAATCCAAAATAGGATATATATTATATTAAAATTCAACAGTTGAAAGTTTCACCCAAGATACCAATGCATGTAAATATACACACAGAATGGTTGAGAGTTTGACCCAAGATACTAATGCATATAATTGTACACATAGAATAGTTGAGGGCTTGATCTCCTAAGATACTAATGCATGAAATAATTGTGAACATGAATACAATGAGAATTGAATCTCTGAATATAAATCGAATACAGAGTTATAGAAACTCTGGATATGATTATAATTGTTCTTATTATAATAATAATTATGGTGTTTATACTTGTGATACATTTATTTTTGCACAGTTATTTACTCATTGAGTTTTTATGAACTTACATTCTTTAAGAATTTTTTTTTTAAATACAGTGGGTGAAAATGAAGGGAATCCACAAGAGGAATAGTATTCTTTGATAATACTTTTCACGTTGTTTGGAGGCTTATGAATCCAAAAGTTTAGGAAATGCTCTGTAATCTCTATAGATCACCTAAACTTGAAAAATTGTATCATACTGTATGATATTTGGCTTGTATTTACTGTTTTACTATGTTGAAGTTTATATATATATATATATATATATATATGCAGAAATCTCTTTCTTAAAAATTTGTGTTTGTATAATTGTAGACTTTAGTACTAATTAGAGATTTTATGGGATACCATGGAAGTACACCCTCGAGTTTATACAGTTACTCACATATCTAAAATTGGGATGTGACAGAATCAGTACTCCATCATGCTAATTTATGATTTTAGAAACTGAAAGTCCAATGAGCTAGCCAATCAACTATGTATTGATTCTTGACTTTGTGAGGGTGTTGGGAAATTCTGGATAGAACCATAAGCAATTCGTGATTTGTTTTTGTTTTTCCATTTATAAAAATTTTATCTAATTTATCAAATTATGTTTGATTTACATATTCAATTAACTATAATAGGATATAGTTAATTATAAGTGACAGATAACAAAATAAATAAATATGGGCAAAAATTAAAAGAGTTAGAAATAGAGAAGACAACACAGTGATATATTATGATTCGTTTTTATTGTTACGTTCGCAAAAGATTTTCTTTTATTAATAAAATATATCAAAGTAGAATGAAAGTTTTACACAAAATCACTCCTAACATACACAAGGTTTTTCCGAGATCATCTCAAATTAAAGGATGACAAGGCCAAAAAGATAAAGAAACGAGATTTAACCCTGAGATTGGATTATACTTTCAAATCACTTAATGCCTCAGCTTTCAAAAAAGATATTCTGTGACACTAAGCTGAAGGATTTTTTTTTTTAATATGAAAATGATTACAAAGATACAAAGCTTAGAACGTTCTTCTTAATGTCTTCAGCTTTAGAACTTGATGGATGTATAATGCTTACAAGACTTTCTAGCCTCTGCAATCATTTGTTGACAGGTATCTTTAAGATACAATTGACTAATTCTAGCTTTTTTCATGTTTGCATGATTTGTTAACCGTTAGACAGACTACTCCTTGAATAATGTAATTAGAATTGAGCTTCAAATTCTTTTCTTGATAATAAATTTGAAGCTTTGACTTGTTAGTTGATCTTCTTGAATGAGTCATTGGCTTCAAATTAAGTTCCATCTTTATTTGGCGTTTGTGATGTGATTCTCCAATCCTTCAATGAAGTCGATTTCCTTTTATGCTTAAATTTGTCATAATTAACTTGCCAAAACATTGATGAATAAATTATGGAATGATATGATATAATTTTTTATTAAAGAAAATATTTGATTAAATATTTAGGAAACTTTTTTTAGGCTATTTAAGACAATATGATATAACAGATTTTGTCATGTGAATATGTTTTTGACCATAAATCAATGGTTTCAACTAAGAGATTTTCATAAAAAGATGAGATAAATAAAATATTTTTATTTTAATATTATCAAAGTCAATTGCCAATTAATCCTTACTTTTGACATACAATAATAAAAATTGTCATGACTTATAATAATAATAATAATTAATTGACAACAAATATATAGTGGTTGATATAAGAGACAGATATTTTAGAATATCTATATCTAATGTGAATGAAAAAAAATAAAATTATCCAAAACAATAGAAAATTTTCTCCTATGCAAATATACCTCCAATACTTTTCAAATACAATGTCCGTAATGTAAAAAGAAAGAAATAAAATAAAAAAAATTAACGAATGACATAAAATAACTTTAAATCAATATAATATTATTATAGAAAAGACAATATAAAGTTTACTTACAATTAATAGAGATTTCTGAAAATATCTTTATACATTACATTTGTAATGCTTAAATTGATATTTTCATCTTTGTCGAGTATAAGAATCTTCAATTTCTTTCTACTCTTTACTCTTGAGATGGCAACATAAAGCTAATCATGATTAAAATATAATTATATAATTTATTTATATTATTTAATATTTAATTAAATGTAGTATTCCAATATTATACTTTATATTGTAAAAAATATATTATAAAATTATATGGTTGAATTATATAGTAACGATTTATAACAATTTATATCATTTAAATTTATAAAATTTATATTATGAGCCAAATAGTCAACTGTATATATTAATATACATATACAATATTAGACACATTAACAAATTTATCCAAATATGCATTAAGAGAGACAAAGTAAAAACACAATAATTTAGGTAAAATTAAAGAGTATCGTATTAACTGATAACAATTGATGTTTCAGATTATATTAATTAATTAATTATATAATTAATTTATATCATAAATTACATTAATATCTATATTATTAATTTTATATTATATATTATTAACTATTTATAGTGCTTTAACAAATTGAATGATTTTGGGAAAAAACGAATATAGAATTAACACTAAAAAGTATTAACTGATATAATATTAGACACATTAAAAAATTTACAAAAGTAATTTTATGAAAAATTTTATTAAAAAAGTAATTATATTATTAATTATTTATAACACTTTAATGAATTGAATAAATGCCTTAAAAAAACAAATATAGAATTAACATTAATTATTATTAGTTAATAATAGTTAATTAAAAAAATAGTACTCCGTCATTTAAAAAAAATTGACAATATCAATTGTATTTCAAAGTATTTGAAATTCAATGTCTTTGAAAACTAAAAAAAAATTATTATGTTAATAAATAGATATAAATGTATTTTTAAGTCAATTTTTCATTTTTCATTTTATAGTATAATACAATGTATTATAATTTGAAAAAAAAATATAATTATATAATATAAATATATTATTTATATATTTTCTTACAATATTATACTTTATATTGTAAAAATAATATTCTAAATAGACAATGGTGTATATTAATATACATAGACAATATTAGACACATTAGCAAATTTATCCAAATATGTATTGAAAAATACAAAGTTAAGCACCGTAAATTAGGTAAAGTTAAAGAATATCATATTAATTGATAGCAAATAATGCTTTAGATTATATTAATTAATTAATTAATATCATTTAATTATATTATTATTTGTATTATTAATTTTTTATATTTTATATTATTAATTATTTATAATAATTTGAAAAATTGAATAAATATGGGAAAAAGCAAATATAGAATAAACATTAAAGAGTATTAACTAAAATAGTATTAGATATATTAGAAAATTTATCAGATATTAATTGAAAGAGACAAAATTAAAATACTGTAATTTAGAGAGAAAAAAATTTTAGGGAAAATATTAGGAAAAAATCAATGGGAATACAATATTAACAATTATCGTATTAATTGATATAAGATTCTAGCAACCTACAAATGATGTTTCAGATTACATTAATTATGGATAATTAATTAAATTAATTAAATATATTATTTACTTATATTATTATTTATTTAATTATCAAAATTTATTTTATGCATTTTATGTGATGTGATTAATTTAATGTTGTTATATTTTAATTATAATTAAATTCAATGTATTTGAAAGAGCAATTTGAAATTCATTATATTTGAAAACAAAAAAAATTATTATGTTAATAATCATGTAAATAAGTAGATAAAAATATTAATTTAAGTTAATTTTTTATTTTAAATTCCAAATTATAATTATAATGTATTATAATTCGATAAAATACAAGTATACTACTCATGTAAATTATTTAATATTTAATTAGATATGTTATTGCAATATTATACTTTATATTTGTAAAAACAATATATTATAAAACTATATGCTAAAAGTATGTAATAATGATTTATAACAATTTATAAAATATTTGAAATCATTTAAAAATTATTTATAAAAATACATATTATTTGTTAATTGAAACTCTCATTTAATAAAAATATATAAAAGAACTATCATTTGTTAATTATAAAAATAAATTAAAGAATGTCATAAATAATTTTTCACAAATATTTATTTAATATAATTGATATATTCACGTGGGATAGAGTTGAATATTAAATTATTCGTAAAAAGTTAGAATCAATAACAAATAAAACATAATCTACAAACAAAAGATAGAAAACTAACATACTAAATAGTTCTCGTGGGCAACACAATTCAAAATATCATATATGAACAAAATTTGAAGATAGATTTCGAAAAACTTAAATCATCTTTAACTAGTCGAACATCAGTTGAAAAATGAAACTCAAGTATGAATTGATTCTTTGTTGTACGTTACTTATTGTTATATTTAAATACGCCAAAAATAAATATCACATAAACATTTCTCTCGATTATTTAACGTCTGAACTTACTCACAAATGATCTCATAAGCATAATGAACAAAATAATACATATAAAAAAATTTGGATATAATAAAATTAAATTCACTTGATAATCTTGCAAAATAATTTTCACAATAAAAATCTCATCAGATATATTGAATGATAGAACTGCCCACAATCTTACTACCCAAACCTTAAGGTTTTGGTTGCTTTGTGAAAACATTTCCTGTTTTCATTTTCTGAAATGCATTTTCATTTAGTTTTCAGTATTTCAAAAACTATGGAAAAGACATAAAATAACTTTAAATCAATATAATAATATTATGGAAAAGACCATATAAAGTTTACTTACAATTAATAAAGATTTCTAAAAACATCTTTATACACTATATTTGTAATACTTGAATTTACATTTTCGTCTTTGTTGAGTATAAGAGTATTCAATCTCTTTCTACTCTTTACTCTTAAGATGACAACATAAAACTAACTATGACTAAAATATAATTATATCATTTATTTATATTATTTAATATTTAATTTGATGCAGTATTCCAATATTATCCTTTATATTGTAAAAAAATATATATTATAAAATTATATGGTTGAATTATGTAGTAACAATTTTATAACAATTTGTATCATTTAAATTTATAAAATTTATATTATAAGCCAAATAGTCAACTGTATATATTAATACACAGATAATATTAGATATATTAGCAAATTTACCCAAATATGCATTGAAAGAGACAAAGTAAAAGCATCGTAATTTAGGTAAAGTTAAAAATATCGTATAAATTGATAACAAATAATGTTTCATATTATATTAATTAATTAATTAATTATATAATTAATTTATATAATTAATTATATTATTATTTTTATGTTATATATCATTAAATATTTATAGTACTTTAACGAATTGAATTGTTATAGAAAAAAGTGAATATAGAATTAACACTAAAGAGTATTAACTGACATAAAATTAAACAAATTAGGAAATTTAAAAAATTAATTTTATGAAAAATGAAATTTAGGAAAAAACCAATGGGAATACAACATTAACAATATATATTAGTTAAAAAAATAATTATATTATTAATTATTTATAGCACTTTAACGAATTGAATGAATACCTAAAAAAATGAATATAGAATTAACATTAATTATTATTAGTTAATAATAGATAATAAAACAAATAGCACCCTGCCATTTCAAAAATAAAATTGACAATTTCAATTGTAATTCAAATTATTTTAAATTCAATGTCTTTAAAAGCAAAAAAAATTATTATGTTAATAAATAGATATAAATGTATTTTTAAGTGAATTTTTCATTTTTTATTTTAGATTATAATATAATATATTATAATTTCAAAAAAATATAATTATATAATATAAATATATTATTTATATATATTCTTACAATATTATACTTTATATTGTAAAAATAATATTTTAAAATAATATTCTAAATAGTTAACTATATATATAATATACATAGACAATATTAGATATATTAGTACATTTACCCAGATATGCATTGAAAGATACAAAGTTAAAGCACCGTAATTTGGCCAAAGTTAAAAAATATCGTATTAATTGATAACAAATGATATTTTAGATTATATTAATTAATTATATCATTAATTTATATCATTAATTATTATTATTTGTATTATTAATTTTATATTTTATATTGTTAATTATTTATAATACTTTATCAAATTGAATAAATCCAAGAAAAAATGAATATAGAATTAACATTCAAGAGTATTAACTAAAATAGTATTAGATACATTAGGAAATTTACCATATATGAATTGAAAAAGACAAAGTCAAAGCACCGTAATTTAAAAAAAAAGAGTAATTTTAGGAAAAAAATATTTGGAAAAAAAAGTAATTTAAAAAAACAATAGAAATACAATATTAAAGAGTATCGTATTAATTAATATAAGGCTCCAAGAATCTACAAATGATGTTTCAAATTACATTAATTAGGGATGATTAATTAAATTAATTAAATATATTATTAATTTATATTATTATTTATTTAATTACCAAAATTCATTTGATATATTTAATATGATGTGATTAATTTAATATTGTTATATTTTAATTGTAATTAAATTCAATGAATTTGAAATTGTTATTTGAAATTCAATATATTTGACAACAAAAAAATTATTATGTTAATAATCATGTTAATAAATAGATAAAAATATTAATTTAAGTAAATTTTTCATTTTAGAATTTAAATTATAATTATAATGTATTATAATTCGATAAAATACAAGTATATCATTCATGTAAATTATTTAATATTTAATTAGATATGTTATTACAATATGATACTTTATATTTGTAAAAAAAATATATTATAAAATTATATGCTAAAATTAAGTAATAAAAATTTATAACAATTTATAAAATACATTTAAAAATTATTTATAAAAATACATATTATTTGTTAATTGAAACTCTGATTTAATAAAAATATATAAAAGAACTATCATTTGTTAATTATAAAAATAAATTAAAGAATGTCATAAATAATTTTTTCACAAATAGACATTTGATATAATTGATATATTCAAGTGGGATGGAGTTGAATATTAAATTATTCGTAGAAAATTAGAATCAACAACAAATAAAACATAATCTATAAAGCAGAAGATAGAAAACTAACATACTAAATAGTTCTCGTAGGCAATAAAATTCAAAATATCACTATATGGACAAAATATGAAGACAAATTTTAAAAAACTCAAATCATCTTTAGCTAGTCGAACATCAGTTTAAAAATAAAACTCAAGCATAAATGGATATTTCATTGTACGTTACTTATTGTTATACTTAAATACACCAAACATAAATATCACATAAACATTTCCTTGATTATTTGAACCCTGAACTTACTCACAAATGATCTCTTCACATAACCGTGTATGTGATCACCTTTAATGGCAAAAAGTAAACACAACATAAGCATAATAAACAAAATAATACATATAAAAATTTAAATATAATGAAATTAAATTCATCTAAGAATCTTGCAAAATCATCTTCATACTAAAAATCTCATAAGATATATTGAACGATGGAACTGCCTACAATCTCACTACCTAAACCTTAAGGTTTTGTGTAGTTTGTAAAAACATTTCTTATTTTCATTTTCAGTTTTTATTTCTTAAAATGTATTTTCATATAGTTTTCAGTATTTTAAAAAATATGTTTGGTATGTAAAGTTAAAAATTGTTTCTAAAAAATGAAAACAATGAAAACATGTTTGGAACCAAAAGAAAAAAAATACAATACCCTCTCTCTCTCTCTCAGAGTCTCTGATCATCTTCTTTCTTCTCTTCCGACCACACTGACACTTCCAACGACGTCAAATTTAGGTCTTCCTTTCCTTCTACAGTTGTGACTTCAATTTCATCAATGTAATAAACCTTGAGCCCAAGTTGTAATACCCGTTAATTTCATATCACGTGAGTGGCGGTACTACAATTTTTATAATAAAAATTTTCATTATTTTAATGGAATTATTTGGTTATTTTTAATTTTTCATATTTAATTTATTCTTTTTGAATATTATTTATAGAAGTGAAAATAAATAACTAAACCGGGTGTTCTATTACGGATAATATCTGTCACGACCCGTTTTCTGGGCACGTGACCGGCACAATAATGAATATCCCATCACTGTAAGCCTTTTGATAAATTCTACCCATGAGTTTAGTCATTATCAAAATAACCATTCCTGAAGAAAATATATCAAATTTTTTTATTTGAAATTCATAGAGATGATTTGCACATAATAATAGATTTTCAATATAAAATACATTATTATGCTGACATACAAACCAAATGCCAAACCCCTGACCTAGATGTCCTAGACGATTACAGAGCAACATAATCTATAACAAAAGAGGGGTCTATCCGACAACGAGAAGGTCCAAAGTGATCTACTCCTCTAGCAGATATTCTTCGCTGGCAACCTGATCTGAACAAAAAGGTTGTACAAACAGTGTGAGCTTTTAAACTCAATGAGCGAATCGGCCTCGCGTTAATAAAATTCAAATACATTACCAGTCATGCAAGCATATCCAAAGGCTCATACTCAACCAATAGACAGAATATAAAAATTCATCCAATTCAACAAACGTTACTAGTACTCGTCAATGGCAATATATCCTAGAGAGCGCACACAGGCCGGCTCACCAATTATGTATATTTCCGCCATGACGCACAACATCATCCTTTTACATACAAGAAGATAAAAATTCATCCAATTCAACAAATGTTACTAGTACTCGTCAATGGCAATATATCCCGGAGAGCGCACACAGGCCGGCTCACCAATTATGTATATTTCCGCCATGACGCACAACCTCATCCTCTTAGCTAGGGCGCCTCACGGATTTATCACCAATCCGGGCTATATCCCTACTGAGGGAATCGTTGTCTCCACACTCATTGGTCAAGACACCCTGTCAATCGGGTTTTCCGCCTTGCCGTGAGAGGGGGTACTGTCCCGCTCAATCACAATCAATAGCATTTCATATCATAATCAGAAGCTCAATATAATATTCATCCATATAATAGGTATAGTATATAACTATATTATAGCTTTATAAACCACAATTCAAGAGATTCAATCTTCACATCATCATGAGATACTTGCTTTTTCTTATTCATACTTCTGGATTAATTATCTCATTATATTCGCCATTCTAAATCCAATTTCCCCCTATGAATCTTGGGAGTGTCCTACGACATACTTTTTATCACCAGTAATGCTAAAACTCTATTAAAACGGGGTCGTTTCACTCACCTAGATTCCGTACGAGTATTACTTCTCTAAGTCGTTACAGACAAGAGTGCTCAGGTGAATTTCGGTGTTCTGCTACGGAGATTTTCATGAAAGATTAGAGAAAATACGTTAGGATTATTTTCGTACAGATACTGTTCATACGTACGGTTACTGTTCATATATAAGATTACTATTCATACGTATAGTCACTATTTATACATACGGTTACTATTCATACCAGAAATAGAGAATATAATATGTAAAAGAGTACACCAGGTAAGTTCCCAGGAAAGAGTGGAGGGTCACATTGGACACACTTAAAAACCAGGTCTTTCCTTAGCCAGAACTTTCCTAGACATGTATTCTTCACAGTTTACATTCTATTTCGATAATCAGAGAATCAAAATAACATATAAACAGCTAAGGACAGTTTTTCTGATGTGGAAGATCGGCCAAAGCCGCAACCACAGAGCATACTTAAGAAAATAACTTCTAGAATTTGAAAGACATAGAAAGGCATAGTATCATTACCTAAGCAAAAAGGAAAGGCCCAAAATCTCAGAGGCCTAGCGTCGAAACAAGAGAAACTTAAGGAGAGAAGAAGAGAAGTTGAAGGTGTGAGTTTAGAAGTGAAATGGAAGCGCATATTTATAGAAAAGTCAAGGGTACTATTTGATACTATGCATTAATAAAATATTTAATTTATTATTCATGAAAATGACATTTCTAATAATGCAGTTACTGTGCACCTCACGCGTACGATGGAAAATTTTTCTGTTATTACTATTAGAAACTTAAAGGGAAAACTATCCTTTCACCTTAAACCTTTAAGTTTCTTTTCAAATCAGTCGTTTCAATTTAGTCCCTGAGGGTATTTTTACACATAAAACGTCATTTTCTCCTACAAACTTCTTTCTAGTTTTCTCTTATGACCAAACCACATCTAGTACTTGACATTTCGATTGTATAAATAAACAGTATCGTATACGTAAATAGTATTATACGGGTGAATAGTACCGTATACTGAAATAGTAACAGTAGTTTGTAAACAAATATTTATATTTTATTTTTCTTGGGTATTACAATATCTTTGAGATTTGAGAGAAGTCAAAAGGAGGAGGAAATTTCATGGAGATAGTGTTAAGGGGATGGGAAATTGAAAGAAAGCAATCATATGGCATGAAGAGAATCGGATACCTATGAGGTCCAAAGAGGGATTAAAGTGAAATGAGAAACTAAGTGACACTTAGAATAAGAAATACTCAAATTTGAGAAATTATGAATATGCCACTATTAAGGTTAAAAGAGACTTACCTAGGGACAAAGTAATAATTTCATAATGGGCGGATATATATAAGTGGTCCCACCCCTTTTTCTTTGTTTCTCACTTTTCTTTCTCTCTCTCTCTCTCTCCTCACTCTTGCTTCTCTCTTTTTCTCTTCCTTCTCTCTACCTCACCCTCTCCACTCCAAATCCTCCAACGACTTTGGAAAGCCTTTCTCAAGTGGTGGGACAAGTCATTGGTGGCCTAGCGACCTAGGGAAAGCAAGAACCGAGGTAAGAATTCTGATTTTTCAAACTTTTTCCTATTTTCTAGTTTTAAGGGTATTTAGGATAAAACTGAGATTTCAGCTTCGTTTCTCAGTTAAAATTGGAGATTTTGATGTCTGAATACTCCTTAGACATCAAAGATGAGATTCCATATAAGAAACTATGGAAAACTGTAAAGATTTGGTCAGATCTGAGCCAAATTGAGGAAAAATCACGAAGAACGAGATCATGGCGCCCAAGCGCCAGGTTTAAGAGGATTTGAGGAAGAAGAAGGTCTGGCACCCAGGCTCCATCCATTCCGAGAATATTTAGTCTATCTTTCAAATGACTATAACTTTTTCATCGAAGCTCTATTTTTAGTAAATTTTATATTATTGGAAAGTTCTTTGAATCTAATTTCAAACGATATAAGTTTTATTTACAAATTACTTACCAGATAAGAGTTATGACCAAATGAGTGGACAAAGGTCAGAGTTTGTGGTGAGGATTTTCCATGTTTATATATTTATTGATTGTGGTTAGTTCTAGGTGATTTCAAAGCTTCATTAGCCTGTCTCCCGGGATTTCTTATGTGGTAAACCTTATCGATATCGAGATGAGTGGGTGACCTTGCCATTTAAGTTTTAATAAATTATTTGGCCAAGTTCAATATAAATCTCATTCATACCACAATTAGAAATTCATCAATGAAAATTTTTAGTTAGTGGTAATAACTAGATCAAGTAATTTCATTGAATGATTATAGGATTACAGGTTTTATGTTTAATTGTATTTAAAGTGGTAGATTAATGTGGTATGTGTTGTGAGATGTTTGTGTGTGAAATGCATTGCATATCATTATTTACATATTCATACTATGAGAGGAAACTGCCTCAACCCAAAGATGTAGTTTAATCTTGGGAAGAACTCGGGATATGGAACAGAGGGTTGGTCTTCTGTATATGGTGGATATTCAGATGTGTATGCCTCTGGAATACATTCATTAAGAGTTGGTTTTCAATGGGTAAGTGTGGAAAATGCATCATATATCATGCATTGCATAATGCATTTCAATGTGGATGTTTAATTATACTTTTGCATTTGAGGATTGTTTTGTGAGATTGTAAACTTGTGTTGAACTGCGGGTTTTGGTTATGTGATAAGGTACGTCATATATATTTTATTTCGTACTAATATGTGCTGATGATGTTCATCTGATTATGGTAGTGAGGCTAGTATTTGCATTTATGTTATGTTTTATTGCACAGTCACCTGCTCACTGAGTTTTCATAAACTCACGCTCTCTATTACTGTTTTCAGATTTAACAGCTGAGAATGATGGAAAAACCACTAGAGATTAGCGGCTTAAAGATATACTCCATTTTAGTCTTGAGGGTTCTAAAGGAACCAACAGAAACGCTTTATAATTCTATAAGTCACCTAGATCCTGCTGTGTTTAGAAGGATTTATTTATTTAGCTATAATTTGCTCTATAAATTATGTAATTTACAATTTACATAATTGTGAATATTATGATTGTTTAGAGAATTTATGGGCTACAACTGAAGTATATCCTAAACTGTATGTGAAGTTATATTCCCATTTTTCGAGCTGTTACACAAGCTCACCTTTGATTTGAGTGAAGACGCTCCTCTTCTCCAAAAGTGCCAGGAGAAGTAAGTTACCCAGAAACTGATACATATTGTAGAGTTACATAGAAGATTTCCGCAGACAACACAACGGAAGAAAAAGATTAAAAGCCTAAATTGCCTAATCTGACTTCAACCAAAAGCAAGAATCAAATTTAAAAAGTTACAAGAAAAAACTCACAAAGATTGGAAGGAAGGACTAAGGCTGTGCAAGAAACCACAATAAGCTCAAGAATCAAGAAAGACAAAAAGAAAATAGAAGAGATGAGGAAATCCAAAATATCAATATCCATAAGAGAAGCCGACGTTCAAAAAGGAAGGGCATAAAGGCATGGTTATGAGCATGACGCACTCCGAACCCAGGAGAATAGCGCAGAGGAGATATTCTTACACTGTTATTGGCTTTCCCTCTTCATGTTCTCGTTTTTTTTTTATCGTTGTACATATTCATCTCCAAGGTCTTGGACACCTTAGTCTCTGTGTCATGGAAATTAAACTCGAGCTTCTCGTCCCATTAAGGATTGAGGTCTCTGGGACGAGAAGGAGGCTCCTAGAGTTGAGGTTGAGTTCATTATAGTTACAATACTGCCACCGCGTTTTCACTTTTTATTTTTCCATTTTCAAAATTTGAATAGGAAATATTAAAAATATCTTTTTAGTATTTTTAGATTTGAGCCAATTTTAATAAATATTTTCATAAAAACATTTTTATTAAATTCAACAAAACACGTTTTCAAACCCATTTTCTGTTTTCAGTAAAAATGAAAATAGAAAATACTCAAACTAAACAGGTCCTTATCCTCCAACCATCTATTGATGCATTGACATCAGTAATGTCACTAAAGCCATATGCAAAGTACTAACATAATGAAAATTAATTGTGCATGAAGAATAAACAGTACAAACACAGAAGTAATACATAACAATTAAAATAACCCTTTATTTATATTGCAGAAATATGAACAATTCATGATTATTGAATAATAATTATATAGCAATTAATGTTATTGAATTTCAATTCAAATCAATTCATCAATTCAAATCAAATAATAAAAGTAATTGTTATTGAATTTCAATTCAAATCAATTCAATTTTGTCATTCCACCAAAATTCATTTAATGTGATATCCTTAATTTATCAAATTTATTAATTTATCTAATTTATTCATTTAAATTTATTCTATTATTCTTAATTTAATGACATACTTCAATTAATGCCCAATAGTAAAATTGTTTTTACTTATTATATAAATTCTGTGGTTACAAATGACTTTTTGTATACAAACTAAATTAGATCATGATATACTGAATACCAAATTCAATTTGAAATAATGTTTAATTTTCACGTTCTTTTTTTTATCTCATTCAATAGGTAATTTGAAATATAAGTCCTTAATTATCTCATTTTATTCATTTTTGTCCAAATAACTTTTAGCAATAAAAATTTAGCTCTAAAGATTCTATTGAGAAAATTGTCATATGCCGGACATTAAATCATAAATTTACATTAAATATTAAAACAATAAAAAAGGATGCATAACAAAAATGAGAAGGAAAAATATATCCCGTCCTTGACTATCACTAAGCCAACGTTACTACAAAGGCATAATTGCTAAAACCAAATTGAACTATTATTAATGACCTCATTTTAATAAATAATTTTGAAAATCACTAAAGATCTCATAAAAAAAAGAGAGCTAATATATATAAAATAAGACTAACAAGTGCAAGAACAGATCTTGAACATAATTATTAAAAAAGCTCAAACATTTTTTTTTTTGAGGGGCTAATAAAAGAAAATTAAATTTATAAATATTTTTTAAAAAAAATAGTTAAGAAAAAAATTTGGGAGAGGGAGGGGGCGGTTACCCGGTGTCTTCAAGAAGATCCGTGCTTGAACAAGTGGCATAATAGCTTTTCATAAATATGACTGAAAGATAAAACCAGTGCTCATTAGTCATTACAACTGATCAAAAAACCCTAATAGATAACTGACATGAATGCAAAATTACAAGACGCAAACCTAAAAGCTTGGTACCAAAATAAAACATGAAAGTAACGATCGACAACATGAAGCATAAAATCAAACATCCATAAGAAGCTTGTGACCCACACAATACCACTCAATAGCATCCATGCATCCATATTCAACATAAAAGTAACGATCGACAACATAAAGCATCAAATCAAACATCCATAAGAAGCTTGTGACCCACACAATACGACGCATAAGCATCCATGCATCCATATTCAACTTGTTCCTGGCTCAAAACCCTAGCCTCCCAGTTACTCATGCAAACATGCTTAGGCTTCTTCATATTCACTCTCGCAACTTCCCATGCAAGATCCTTCAAGCCAGGCCTGCGAAACCTCCCTGGCCACTTTATCTTCGCCATCTCTCTAATGTCCTCACTTTTGCTGAACTCAAACCCATACTCATTTCTCAGCTTATTTATATCCTCGTCCACCTCGATCCCACGAACGTGAACCTCGGATCCATGAAGAACCTCTTCAATGACATGGGAAAATAGTCCATGTAGAAGAGCTGAAGAATTAGACACTTGTCGTTGATGCAAAGTTGCAACGTCGCTGATTTGTTGCTTGTGTATGGCACGAAAGTTGGCCTCCATTCTACGTCCAATCCAACCACAACTCTCGAACTTCCACCATATTTGGAGTGTATGTCTTGAACCCATCCATCTGCCACGATGGCCTTATCAGTGACTGTGGTTTCTATTGAGTTTCCATCGTACTTCACTATGTATATTGAGGTGGTGGCGTTGAACGTTATGGTGGAAAAATTTCCGCCAGGAGTCAAGTACATGTTGCTCTCTGGGGATGAACAGTTTTCAAATCAAACAAGTATAATGGTTTTTACAAAACTCTTGTTCTTAAGTGTTGCATGTGACTACTCGTATGCTTATTATTTAATGAACCGTAATTTATAAAATTGACTTTAGTATTCTGATACTCTTTTTTTAATCCGAAGAGTTTCAACTAATGCTAAGCTGAAATTTTTACAGCTTCGCTAACTAACTGCACAGTCTTCAATGAATTAAATATTTAATTAATGTAGAATCAGATCCACTAAAAAATTAATGTTAATTAGATGTATATTAGTATTCTCCTATAAAAAACTAAAGGAGTAATTAATTATTGATTTATTCTTTGTAATATTGCATTTTACTTAATTTTCCTTTAAAATATCAAATATTTCAATTTAATTTTTAAAAAATTAAAATTATTTCAATTTAGTCCTTTTTGTTACTATATCACAAAATTTATTATTGTTAAATACAATTTTTATTGTTAAAAATTACTTTAACAAAAAGAAGAATCAAATTAAAACAAATACAATTTTTAATAAATTGAGATGATTGATTTTTCAGAGACTAAATTAATATATTTGTATTTTTTTGGATAAAAATAATAATTTACTTTACTTTAATATTTATATATCAAAGTACTATTATGTTGAGACATCCTTGAAAAGAAAAATTAAAAATGGACATTGGCAAATAATGCGCAACCGCCAAAGTCAAAGGGTCTCCAACTAAACAACCACACTGAATAGTTTGTGTTATAACTTACAATGCTGTTGTTACTAATTTGTGCCAAAAAAACAAAACAAAAACAGAAACAAAACAAAAAACGACAGAATCAAAATTGTATATACAAAAAATTATTGATTCATGTGCGCTTGCTGGTTATTACTGCTAATAATCTATTTATTAGTAAGTACTTTGCACTTTCTTCTTTTTGCCTTTTAATTTAAACATGTATATAATAGAACTTTTCTTACCTTAAAAACTCACATACATATGACTTTATGACATATAAATTTAGTGCACTCTTTCCGCAATGTTCAATTGACTAATACATATGCCGTTGGTTTATTGATTAAAGATCCCACAAATGAAAAAGCGACTTATTCATACTTCAAAATCTCTTCGGTAATGTAACAAAAGGAGTGATTGGTACTTCATTAGAAAATGAATAAATCAAGACTGGAAAGAAAAAATGCAAGTTACCTAAGGAGGCTCTCGTTTCAAATTAGCATTAATTGAAATGCTTTGAGTTTATCAAAAAGAATATATATGTCTCAACAGTTATATCTATTTGATTTTCAATCAATGCATTTGTTACTGAGATGATGAAGTAAGATAGACCAAATACAAGTCACCAAAAATCCAAAATCACAAACAAATGGCAACAAAGGTTGTAACACATGTCACTAGCAATCCAAAGAACGGGCTCCAATAAAAGTAACAAGACAAACCCACAAAACCACGCAAATCCAACAAATTAAGGAAAAATCAACATCTAATGATTCCTAACAACAGAGAGAACAGCATACAAAGAAAAAAATAAAGAAGCAAACAAACAAAGAAAATGATCTGCAAGTTACAAATTTTTAACTAAACAAATCAACTACGACAAATACAAAAGTGAGTGTGCTGACCTATGTTGGGCCAACGTGAATCGTTGGATCGGGATACGAGTGTCACGTGATGTCTAATTGGACAGTCTATGATCTTCGATCACAATGCTGACTAGCCAAAAAATCGAAAAACTACAAATTCATGTGCATAACCACAAATTATTTTTATTTTTTTTTTATCAATCTCACTTTTGTTTCCTAGTTCGTGACTCGATGAAGGGGTGTACATTTTAAGCCTTACTTGTCCTTATCTTTTCACTTAAATCTAGTTGCAAAATATATCAAGATCTTAAGACCAAAAGGTCAGCACTCAAAATTTCTTCACCATCAGCCAAAAATAATACCTAATTAATTGTTTTTGAGAAATTTGTATTCAAACATTCTTCAGATATTCATTGATAAACAATCATATTCTAAATTTCAATTAATTATTAAAATTAATATTGGATATCTATTATGTTTATTTAATTATTATTATTATTAGTTATTATACTAATTTGTCTAATTATATTATTTATTTGTCTTTTAAATATATATTCAATAACTACTTATAATTATATAATAAATGATTCACTATATATGTGACATTAACTATTTTTAATTCAAGTTTAAATATAAATATATTTGAAAATTAATTATATTTAACTAATTTCAAATTTATTTATAAAATAAAAAATTCTATTTAAATTTTTTAGTTATTCATAAACCACATAAACCACGACCACAAAAGCATCCAGTCAATAGAAGGTAATTAGAAAATAAAACAGAATAAACCAATATCAAGAGTACGATCAAGTTATTTACCCCGATCAGAGGAAAAAAAATAAAAAAAATAAAAGAAATCAAAGAGATCCGTCAAACAAACCAGAAATGCATAATACAAGACCTTAAGAGACAAAAGTAGTACGGACTTGAATATTTTTTTTGGTCTTTGGCTTCTTGAACCGTCAAATGATTGTGACTCCCATATATATTATAAAATTCACAACCATCCAACAACTCCACATTAGGTCAAAGACAGAAAGAGAATCTTGGAAGCAGCACGATACCTGAGTCATACATACCTAATGTACACATGCTCCACCAGATCTACGACAAGAAAGCATAAACCCCCAAGAAATTATATGATTTCAGGACCAAAGAAGTTACCTTGGGGGCCTCAGGGACGTCCCAAACTTCGGTGTGGTCCTGTCCTTCACGTAGACGCTAAATCTGGAACCCTAGTTTTAACCTAAAACGAAGCCGAAAGACGGACGGAATCCGATCCTCCAACTTCAGAATCCTCTAACATTGTCTGACGTCCATCCTTGATTCGGCAATATAATATAATGATATTACCACCTGCCCTTGACTTGACATGACTCCATATTTCTAGCTTTTACTTTTGTTTTTTCCTGAGCAATACGGCAGTGTGCTTTTAGTAAAATACAAAATAAAATTGAAGAGGATAATTATTTAGTGCTAATTGTTACACCATACCACACTTAAATGATGAAATTATTCAGAATGTGAACCTTAAATTAACTTTTATTATTGATTTTATAATGTTACATTAATTTAAATAATTTTTAACTACTTTAAGTAACTCTTCATTCCAATAAAATTTACAAATGAGTCTTTCAATTAATTTTCAACTACTTTCACATTTAGTACTCTACATTAACTTTATTAATATTTATTATAAATTAATTATTTTTTTATTTTTTTATATAATAACTAATTCTTATATAAAAATAATTTTTACATGTAACAACTAACGTGAAGAATTACAGTGGTAAATTAAAATAAAAATTAATTTTTAAATTTAATAACCTCTTAAAAATTATCACAGTAAATCCTCTTAGAAAATTAAATTAGCATGAAATGTTTGGATCATTAAATGACTTTTTTTAAGTAATTTAAATGAATATAAGGTAATCCTAGTGTAATTTGAATTAATGTAAATAGATATGTACCGAAATTAATTAAAGATGAAGTCAATCACCGTGTTGATTTTACAATGGGACATTTATTTTTAAAAATCAATAATTGAGTCAAGTTTATGCGTGGCCTAATTAAATAGCAGCCATATTAGAGAAGTAAAAAATACAAAAAAAAATAATGGGTTTGATCAATTAAAAAAATTAGACCAAAAAAAACACTAATCTTGGAAAATAAAAAGCTAATTTTTTGAAAGATATTTTTGTTTATATTCATTGAGGCACTTTTTTAGTGCTTGCTTTATAATTAAGTTTTTTTTCAATGATTATATAAATATGATAGAATAGTCACAATATAAAATTAATTATTTTTCGTTAGAAAATTACTTGAATTAATAAAACTAAAGTAGAAAATTAACCCTGTCATAATAAAATTATTTACCATCACAGTATAACAGATTATTAAATTTTTATTATGATTAATTACTTTATTACAATATTTTATCATTTAATTTTTTGAATAATTCCATCATATGGTGTAGCAATTAGCACAACAGAGTGTGAAGTGCCTGCTTTTTTTTAAGAAATGCAAGAGATCCTAAGTGGCTGTTGGATCAGTCTCTCTTTTTTTTTTTCCCTAATGTATCTAGCCAGCATTGTAAAAAATAATCTTTTAAAAAATTAATGGTTTGTAAAAATATTTTTTATTTTTATTTCTAGTTTTTATTTCTTAAAATGTATTTTTTGAAATATTAAGAATATATTTTTGCTATTTTCAGTTTTGCGCCTATTTCAAGAAAATATTTTCAATAAATCAAACACTTTTTTAAGTCTTTTTTATTTTAAATAAAAATAGAAATAGAAAATAACCAAATTAAACAGAACTAAAACAAAAATATTTTTAAGTTTTTTTTAATTTTTAATAAAAATAAAATTAAAAAATACCTAAATCAAACAAAATATTTAATGTCTCAATATTAAATATTTATTTTATCTTTTAAAAAGTTAAATATCTAAACATTCATTTTTTAACAAAGTGTAATGCAAAAAAAATTTTTAAAAACAATTTATTTCATATTACTATGAATATATTAAAAAAAACTGACCGTTGAATCAGTGTGATTTAGCAGCCACTAAAAAAAGCAGAGGCACTCCGCACTCCTAAATAATTATCCTCTTCAATTTTATTTTGTATTTTTACTAAAAACACAAAGCAGTATTGCTCAGGAAAGAAAAAAAAAAAACGAAAGCGATAAATATGGAGTCATGTCAAGGGCAGATGGTGATATATCATATTGTCGGAATCTGACAAAGTTAGAAATGCTGAAGTCAGAGTATCGGATTCCAGACGAAATCTGACCATCCACGTGTCAGCTATAGGCACAATGTATACACGAATTGTACTGTCAAGTGGGCTAGTCTGTTTACTATAGTTAGATAAAGTAACCACGGTTAGTTTTGGCTTGGCACAACGTATAGACGGATTGATTCTTTCCTTGGATGCTGCGTGAGATCTTTGGTGGGACCAATATGATCCGTTTTGCATGGATTTAAATCTTAAAATTAGTTTTTCATTCTTAAATTTCCTCTCTAAATGTCGACGTGAAATTATTTTCCAGTCAACTCTCCATTTTGTTATAATGAAAATCATTAAGCTTAAAGAATTACTCGATTTATAATTTATTAAATTTAGGGAAGTGTTACTTTATTTTTAACACTTAGCTAGATTGATAAACTTCACTTAAATTTTTATTATGAGTTCTATAAAATTATATAACAATTAGTGTAACAAACTATAATGATGAACAGAAATAAGAATTAATTTTTAAATTTAAGAACTACTACTGTAGATACTCTAAAAATTTACAAATGAATCTTATAAATAACTTTATACTATTTTAATGAAAAATATGATCATTTAATTTATTTAATTTAAAATTTATTTTTTAATTATTTTATTATTATTTTTTGTATCAAAACTAATTATTATATAAGAACTGTTTTTATGCGTAATAATCAACATAATAAATTTTAATAATAAATTAAAATAAGAATTAATTTTTAAATTTAATAATTCTTTTAAAATTATTACTAGAGGTGCACTTAGACGTATTCTAGTTAGAATAGAGTTTGTTGTTTTTACTAGAAAAACAAATAAAACAGAAACGCAATCTTTTATAATTTCTTGAATAAATGAAATAAAAATACAATTAAATTTAGAGGATTTTATTCAAATATTAATTAATCAATCAAAAAATGAAAAAGGTTGCTTTGAAGTTTGAACACAACTAGAGGTTGTTTGGATAGTTTCAGAAAAACCATAAAAGAGTTTGTTTTGGGTAGGCATTTTTTTTTAAGAAATAACTTTTTTATTAGGAAATTTGATGATAAGATACGTGTTTGAATAAATTTTTACAAAAAAATTGTAATAAAGAGTCAAAATATGATCGATTTAGAAGTTAAAAGATTGAGCTTCTAAACCAGTGTAGCAAAAAAGTATTTGCTACACTGGTTTTAGTTATAGCGACTATTATCCTTGTTTTTTTTATGGACAAGAACAATTTTTATCCTACTCACAAACATATGGCTGTCATATGAGTCAATCCAAAATCCTGCTAGCCATATCAGATAATGGCTAGCCACGAAAAGCATATTTTTGCCCCTTTTTTTTTCATATATTTTTGCTTTGGAAATTCTGAGGGCCTCTGGATCGCTTTTTTTTACAGGATAAATAAATATGGGTACTGGCCTATTTTCACATTAAGTAACTTGAGCCCAAGCCTCATTAAATATATATATTCATTAATTTCTTTTAAGGGTTAATAGTTCATTATATATATTTATATATATAATATATATAATATACAGGTCGTGTCTCAACCAAATTGAAAAATAAATAAATAATGAGACATGGCTCATCATAGGTCATGTCTCATTATAATGAACGTCGAGTTTCAATATCAGACAGTAAAAAATAAAAAGGCTTAATGTGACCCAAAATATTTATGGCTAATATTTTTTTCAGACTGTAGTATATGCTTAATATTTTTATATAACAATAGCTTCTGATCAAATGTCTTCATTATAACAGAAATTTCAGTTATTTACCACAAAATAATAAAAATCCAAGGATAAAATTGTTTTTGCCAAACGCCAAACTGAATTCAATTAATGCAAGCAAAACCAAGAAATTAAAATTTTAATTGATTACAAATGGTTAGAACCAGATGGAAAACGAAAAGATTGATCCGTGGCAGCAATGGGGGCTGAGTTTACGTGATCTGTGTATTAGTTTAGTGTACCGAAATGCTTATTTATTCCGCGCTTATCCTTAACTAACAATCTGAGATGGTGGCATGATAGAAGGGAGGAATATTGTTTTTAATTCTGAGTGATACATGAATGGATGACTGTGTGGAGGCTCAGGTATGATTGTTTTGTGGACAAGATGTTGGAAATTTTTCAAGCTATGCACCTTCAAGGGGAACTCAGAGCATACCACTAGTTCTCTAAATGTTAAGGATAGAGAGAACAATATACAAAGACAAAAATAAAGAAGCAAACAAATAAAGAAAATGATCTGCGTGTTACAAATTTTTAACTAAACAGATCAACAACAACATAAAACCTGGCTCACTATAAAAGTGGAAAAGGTTGGGCTGATTTTGGGTCAAAAAGGACAAACACGGACATAGGACGGAGTATACGAGTTCTGTTAAGAGCTTTATTTGTAGTTTAGATGTTGTTTTGATCAAAATAGGAACATGGATTTAGAGAAAGACCAAGGAAATATGCTAAGTCGTACTCCTATTGGAATGTACGGGCCGTACTAGAAATAAGGCTCTTCAACATAACATGGGTATTTATAGAGTCTATCATATGACCCATTGATCCTATTCTTATTATTTAATAATTAATAATTTATAGAGTTGGACTTTTAGTATTTTGAGTTCTATTGCAAATCCAGGTAGGTCCTTCAATGAATGTTATATTGAAATTAGAGCTTCGCCAAAGTAACTTGACGTTTTTTCCACTGTTTAGGAATTTTGAACTAAATTGGATAGTTAGACTTAAAGAAATTAATGAATGTTATGTTTTAAAAAGGGGTACCACGTTTCACGACGTGATTGGTGCCATGTGTCACGATGTGATTGTGTCACGTGTCACGACTAAATGGTTCCACATGTCACAACGTATGTCACATATATTAAATAGCCTCAGGGGTATTTTGGTTATTTTCCAAACATAATGTCATGTGCCACGTCAGCAATTCTAAGGGTATTTTCCAGGGATATTTTGGTTATTTTGCAGCTTGTGCAGTCGTGCTTGTTAGTCGAATCTTTCATGTCGTCATTGTCATCATCTTTGTCAATTCGTCCTTGTCTTCATCTCTGTCAATTTATCTCCATCTCCTCGTCGTCTCTATCTCTGTCTTGTTGAGGCCCCCTAAACCATCTCCATTCTCCATTGTGCTTCTCAATCTTCATCATCTCAATCTCATCGTCTCCATCTTTGTCTCGCCCTTAGCCAATCTCTATTGAATCTCTGATTCTCATCTCCAACTTTTTCATTGTCCATCTCGTCTCTCATCGTTGTCTCCCTCTCCCTCTACTATCTTTTTTTCTATCTATGTTGTTAACGATTCATCGTTGTCTCTGAATCTTTGATTTTTTTTCTTTTTTTTTAATTATTATTCAATTGGCAAGGACCTTGGGGAAAGGGGATGGAGAACAAATTTTCTCCTTGGTAGAGAATGGGGGAAGGGACAAGGTAAAGATTGGGGACGGGGACGGGGAGCGAGGAGGCACTCCTCACCCTTGCCCTACCTCGGTGCCATTCCTACATGTCAGAAATTAAAGATTGTTTGGACGGAGGTGGGAGTAGATTCAGTTTCAGCCCCTCTTACCTTCCACTTTCACTTCCTCCCACCATTAATTTATTTTCTTCCTCCCCACTCAACACGAAAATTAATCCCATAATTTAGAAGCCTCATCCCTAAGTTTCCTTTATCTTCATGTATATAATAGAGTTACACGCATCATGGGAAGGGTGAAGGAAATAGAAAAGAGAGGCTTTAGAGAGAGAGCTTGCAAGAAAATCATAAGAGCATCAGAATAGAGACTAAGAACAAAAGAGAACTAAAAGGGAGACGTAGTGGAAAGAGTAGAGCAACTAGAAATGAATAGAGACAATAAGAGATGAACATAGCATTGTGAGAGAGAGTGAAAACCCAAAACACAATTAGATGAAGTAGAAAGGAAAACTTGTAGGTTGGATTCTGGTTTCAACCAAGGACAAATGTGTCATCAATGCTCCAAAACTCTATTCAAGTGCTGGAAAACTGCCTTTCCATCCACAACTCAATGGAAAATGTTATACACTTAATGAGGGAGGAGGGAAAACCGCTTTTACTTCTATGGAATTTTGTCTCCCTCATTTTCCTGCATACTAAATACAGGAAAAGCGCCTTTTCATCTAGTATTCCTTTTCCATTGATGGAATTTTGTCATTCTATAATGCACTCTAGATCTTAAAAATAGTATTTTCTTCCTTAAATTTTTACTCTCTAAAAGGTTAGGATTAGGAAAGTGTTTATCTTAAACACTTAGATGTATTTTAGTTAAAATAGTGTTTGTTGTTACTAGAAAAATAAATAAATATATTAGCAGCACAATTTTTTTTCTTTTAAGAGAAATCCTTTAAATTTCATTAAAAAATTGAAATAAAAGTTTAATGACATTCAGAGTATTTGATTTACATATTAATTAATTAAGCAAGATGTCAAACAATACATTTATACAAAACTTCTACCTCGAGCACTCACAATAGAGCCGTAGATAGTCAAGTGAAATCCAATCCATAAAATAATTTGATTTATAGACAATATCGTTGTGGTAAAGGTTGTAATGCCAGAGGAATCATTACCAAATGGAAAAGTTGTTTTGAACAAAGTGAAGAGCCCGTTTCAATCGGTTGTTTGTAAGGAAAATATTTTTTAATTAAAAAATGTGTAATAAGATACATGTTTGGATAAATTTTTTTTTCAAGCTATGCACCTTCAAGGGGTACCTCAGAGCATACCACTAGTTCTCTAAATGTTAAGGATAGAGAGAACAACATACAAAGAAAAAATAAAGAAGCAAACAAACAAAGAAAATGATCTGCGTGCTACAAATTTTTAACTAAACAGATCAACAACAACATAAAACCCGGCTCACCATAAAAGTGGAAAATGTTGGGCTGATTTTGGGTCAAAAAGGACAAACACGGACATAGGAAGGAGTATACGAGTTCTGTTAAGAGCTTTATTTGTAGTTTAGATGTTATTTTGATCAAAATAGGAACATGGATTTAGAGAAAGACCATGGAAATATGCTAAGTCGTACTCCTATTGGAATGTACGGGCCATACTAGAAATAAGGCTCTTCAACATAACATGGGTATTTATAGAGTCTATCATATGACCCATTGATCCTATTCTTATTATTTAATAATTAATAATTTATAGAGTTGGACTTTTAGTATTTTGAGTTCTATTGCAAATCCAGGTAGGTCCTTCAAGGAATGTTATATTGAAATTAGAGCTTAGCCAAAGTAACTTGACATTTTTTCCACTGTTTAGGAATTTTGAACTAAATTGGGTAGTTAGACTTAAAGAAATTAATGAACAGTTAGATGATCGATTTTGTCACATCCCAAAACTTACATGTACGATAAACATAAAATACCTAGGGTGTACCTCCGTGATACCCCATAATCTCTGAGAACATTCTTAATATCCATAATTATGTGAATCATAAATATTCCAAGAAAGATATTTTGTATACATATTCAGAAAATGTTCAACATTCAAACACTATACAGTATTATACAACCTCCCAAGCCTAGGTGACCTACTAGATTACAGAGCGTTTCCTAATCCTTACCAATTGTTTACCAGACAAAAGTGGAGTATATCCTTAAAGGCTATAAATTCTTCTCCTCAACCACTGTATCTGAAAAGATAATCATAGAGAGTGTGAGTTTATCATAACTCAGTGAGTAAACAACTGTACATGAAAATATCATAAGCACAAACACCACATTTACTAACACAATCAATCTATCATTTATTGTAAATAATTATAGTATTACACTTGTCTGAATTTGCGTATGATTTCTTGGGTGATCAATCCCTCAATCACTTTGCATTATATGCCATAGATACTTGCACTGAGTGACTTGAGAATTTAACCCTCAAACTCTTGGTGCATAAGTTTTCATAGTTATACACCGAGTGGTATGGGACTCTAACCCTTTCAAACTCGTGCATAGGTTTTCACAGTTATACACTGAGTAGTATGAGACTCTAACCCTTTCAAACTCGTGCATAGGTTTTCACATTTATACACCGAGTAGTATGGGACTCTAACCCTTTCAAACTCGTGCATAGGTTTTCACATTTATACACCGAGTAGTATGGGACTCTAACCCTTTCAAACTCGTGCATAGGTTTTTACAGTTATACACCGAGTAGTATGAGACTCTAACCCTTTCAAACTCGTGTATTAGATCTCGTAGATCTTTTGCTCATCAATAAAATAGTGACAATTTATCACAATATAATTACTATGAAATAAATGAATTTACACATACTTTTATTCCCTTGAATGTCTATCATCAACCATAACAATCATCATATATTATCAACAGCGAGATTGATTATTTCTCACTTCAATAATGTTATAAACAAGACTTGTATTGTACTTTATCTAATAAGATCACATTAGTTTAGTAAGGTTATTCACTTACAAAATGTTCCAATTTATTCAAGGAACAATCACATCTAGTTCTTTAGTCAACTAGAGAAATCAATTCTCAAAGGTAATAAAATACCTTCCAATGATATTGTACTTTTTCTCAACCTGAATACACACTGATAATCTTCTCAATTTCACAAATAACGCAAATGGGATTTATATTGTGCTTTGACTAATTTATTAAATTAATTTTGCAAGGTTGCCTACTCACCTGGATTCCACGCTCTCAGCGCTCCCACCTTGCGCCCCAAACATCCCTATTGTAACCAGGTAAAAACCATTAGGGTTACAAAATAGAGAAATTTCCTATCACTACTCTCGACCTTTACTCACATCTTAAGTCATAACTCCTAACCGGTAATAAATTTCTAAATGACATTTATATCATTGGAAACTAAACTCAAAGAGCTTTCCAACGATATAAAGTTTGCCCAAAACGGAGTCCGGATGAAGAAGTTATGACTGATTGAAAATAAGCTAAGGCTTTTCAGCATACCTGGCGCCTGGGCGCCAACACAAGCCTGGCGCCTGGGCGCCAAGCCCCTTTTCTTCCCAAAATCTTCTGAACCTTGGCGCCTGGACGCCAGGATCGCGACCTTTCGCGATTCCTCTCGGTTTTGGCTCAGATCCTGTCAAATCTTCACCGTTTTCCATGATTTCTTCCATAGGATCTCACCCTTAATGTCTAAGGAGCATTTAGACACCAAAAACACCAATTTTAATCGAGAAACGAAGCTGGAATCTCGATTTTTACCCCAAACTTTCTGAAAACTATAAAATAGGGAAAAGCTTGAGAAATAGAAATTTCTACCTCAATTCCTTGCTTTCCCTACGTTGCTTGGCTCCTAGAGGCTCGCCCCGTAGCCCAAGATCCACCCTCCAAGCCCGGTTGTGGAGTTGGAGTGTAGAGAGAGAAAGAGAGGAGAGAAAGTGAAGAGAGAGAGAGAAAAGGAGAAAATGAAGAAAAATTAGGTGAGGCCGCCTATTTACTCGCCCGGGGTGAAATTATCACTTGCTCTTCAGTTGACCCTCAGTCAAGACTAGTAAAAGCAAATTCATAAAATCTCGCCTCGGGTGATTCTAAATCCTAATTGCCCCACAATTTTCTTATTTCACTTTAGTCCCTCTCAGAGTCTCAAACACCACTTTAACCTCGAATCCATCATTCTTTTGGTACCGGACTCATAATTCATTCCCATAAGCTCTATTCTTCTTCTCAGGTTCCTACTTGGTCATTTCTCAAAAGTACTCCATACTTTCTTTTCTTTTCATTTTAGTCCTTGAGAATTTGTAAAATGTCCCAAATTAAAATTTTTGAAATTTCTATTTCCAAATTTCCTTCACTAATTCAAAAAGAACATTTCTCATGTAATTAAATTTTTCAATAAACTTCAAATAGACTTTAAATATTCATGAAAATTCTTGGGATATTACATTCTTCCCCCCTTAATAGAATTCGGTCCTCTGAATTCAAAACTTAACTCAAGATTGAAACAAATGCAGATATTTTGTCCAAATCTCGTTCTCTCTTTTAGAATTTTCACAATCAAGTACAAAATATAACAAGTTCAACATATTTTTATCTCCCGAGCTTCTTCAGTACAAGAATTGCCTTATTTCTAGTACATAAGTTACAGGCGACAAACTGAACTTGATTTACAAAACAGATAATCTTAATACGCGAAGCTCAGATCAAATATTAGCTTAAGGTACAAATAAAAGAAAGAATAAATTAAGGACGAGGAGGCTTTTGAAATGCAGAAAGTGCTCCAAGTCTAGAAGAGGAAGGGGCTTCAGATCTTAAAGAGGAGGCTAATCGTTGCAGCCTAGAAAGAGTTTCTGGAGGAAACGTTTGGGAAATTTGACGAAGTACAGAGGTCACTCCATTCATACAGTCAATACACCTCGCTTGTTGGTCACGAAAATTTTGAGTTGCAAACATCGAATGTCTATCAACTCTATTCGCCAATTCCCTAAAATGACGATTCAAGAGCTTCTCTTGTTCTACAAAGAGACGATTTATCAATCTTTCCTGGTCCTCAAAGTGGCGGTTTATCAACCTTTCCAAGTCCTCCATTTTTTTTCTCATAAGCGCAAGCTCATCATTTGAAGATGTTGCTGTGCTAACATCCTTTAGCTCTACTACATCCCTTTTTCTTTTCTTAGCTTCTGATGACTCTTCCATGGATCTCTTATTCTTATAGTTCTCTAGACTAAGATTTAGATCCAGCTCTACCTTGCCAGCTTCAAAGTTTAAATTGAAAGATTTATTACCGGCCATATTTTTCTAAGCTATAAAGGTTGTATGGAATGAGAGGTTTGATGCTAGAAAGCTCATAAGTAATGAACTCTTAGTGTAGTGAGCGGCGTAATGGGGCATCCATTATTTATAGACGAAATTTAGGGCTATCAAAACCCTTACATCACACTCTAAAGATGGCCTCCAGACCTTATCCGTCGCAATGCCAACGGTCTATAATAAGTATGCTAGAAAATAATAAATATAATTTCATGCAAAAGATTTTCTCAAAAAAATTCGGCTAACTTTTGACTCTTGCTTAAATCATTCAACTAATCGCTGCTTCAATCTATGACTTCCTAACTCTGTATTTGTCTTATCAAATAATCTTAGATCGAGATATTACTTGATGAACAGGTAACTTCATACTAGCCTTATCTAGGTTTCTAATCCGTGGCTTTGCTCTAGGCTTACACATTTTCAAAAAAAAAATACATATTAAAATAAAAACTTCTCACATTTACACATATCAAGTGTTACTATAAAGTGAGAAAATTTTTTACCTTTCTCTTGCCTCTACGAGCATATATGTATGTATGTATCAACATGGAGATACATTATTATCTATATATTTTCATCTATTCAAGTCCTTTTTAAATTTCAGACTTCTCATTTTCTGAATGTATGTAGAATCATTACATATTATTCCTGGCCATAACAAATAGCCTTCACTCTCAATGCATGGATAACATACATACATATCATATGTATTTAGATACATATAATCACAATATAATTCAATCAATCATGTATATTATACTCAACTGAAGGCTTTCAAGAATAATACAAGAAAGCAGAGAAATACATTTTAGTTCATCATAAAAGCATCCAAGGCAATCTTTAATGGCTACGCTGTCGGCTTCTTATAATTTCAGAAAATGCCAACAAGAGAAATGAAAAATAAACAAGTATAAATCGGTCGCAAATCCACCGAATATTGACTTACGTGGTTTTGCCATTAATGTGACACACTGTTGACACGCATGCCTACCCTAGACTTCTGGCTTCCAGCTTGCAGAAATTCATAGGTTGAACGTGTAGGGGTGCGGCGAAGAGATATCTTCTTTGGCTCTAAGTCTAAATTTTTCTCTATAAAAACTGCCCCGGAGTTCTCAGTTACTACACCACAAAGAGTAATCATCTCTGAGCCTACAATTTCCCAACATTCCTCTCTCATCATACTTTTGCAAAAACTTCTAAATTTTCTAAACCATGGCCACAAGGAAGTACATTGATCTTACAGTGGAGGCCAAGGAAGAAGAGCTCGACTTAAAGTTAAGTCTGGGCAAAGACAAGGGCAAGAGACCTTTTGAGGGGTCTCAAGAGGATCAAAAGGAGAAGAAGATAAAAATTGAGGAAGCTGAGGAGATTAGCACTGGCCACACGTCAGAAAACAAAATCGCTTGTCTAGAGAAGGAGGTGAAAAATCTGAAAAAGATGATAGAAGACCTGGAGAAGTTAACTAAACGTAATAATGCGGCAATGACTTCAAGAATAGACAGGTTCTTCTATTGGTCTACCCAATGCTTCTGCAATCAACAACAAAGAAGTGTTGATTGTATGAATGGGATTTACACTACCCTTCGTGACATTGCTCAGTCTCTTGTTCCAAGAAATGGTCGAGGGGTGATGATACAATACAACCCTCCTAATCCGAGACCACCTCGCTTTTAGATTACTCATGCATGAGTAATTTCCCTTTTTTTTTTGCAATGTAATCCTTCCGCTTTTAATGCCAATAGTTTCTTTTACTAGATGGTACTCTAAATAATAATAATAATAATAATAAAATGAAGAAAGATAAAAGAAATTAGCCACACAAAATCAATAACAAATTCAGCTTATAAAGCCAGTCACATAAAAATTTAATGACCCTATAAGCTGTCACAGAGACAAACAGAAGTTCTGTACAAGTCTCGTTGTCTTTCCTCTTATCATACAGGAGTAGATGAAGGCATCACGTGTAGATCAAATAAACTCAATATTATGCCCTTGAATTGTCATGAATTCTTGCTTAAGAGCCTCGACTCGCAAGCTTTCCTTAAACTAACACTCTGAGGCACGAACTACTATAAGAACGTCTTTTTAGACCATTCCAATCATACATCACGTTTAACAATTATGAATGTTCATACGCCAACAGCCTACCTATAACATGCTCTAATTGTTCCAATGTTGCAAAACTTCTACATTGTATATATATATATATTTTTTTTTTTGAAACACTTCTATCACATAGTACCATCATGCCAATCCCTAACTAAACAAGTGCAACTTTGGCGAGTCGCCCCTAGAGAAGACTTATAACTTACCCCAATATCTCTTATGCTAGGTTCCATTTTACCGTAGTATCTCCCTTAGGAAAAACTACCTAGCCCACATCTATTTTCTCAACCAAGCTTTTATCAAGGAATATATTATTTAGGACTTACATCCTCTTCCATAAATTACATCTGTCTGGCATCTATCAAAATCAAAACTTGATCTGCCTCACAAGGGTTCTTTCCCATTCCTGCATTAGTAATCTGCGCTATATTCTTTGCAAAAATCTTTCTTGAACTCTAGCCCATGCCTCATAATCAACTTTACCCCATCTAATACATCACTCTTGGCCCAGCCCTCAATCCATATTCTAGTAATTACTAATCCTCAGCTTTCAGAGTACACTACAGAGTTATGTTCCCAATTTCTCAAAAAGAAAAAAAATTTCATACAGAGATCACATTTTCCATCGGTATAAAGATCATACCTCCAACAAGTTCCAAAGTTCCACATATGAAATCAATTACCTCATATTGTAACAAAATTATCTCTAACTAACTCCATCGAAGGGTAAGTTATGACAAGAACACTCAACTTTACAAGGTCTTTTATGGAACCTAATCCCATGGTCATGCCGCGGTTCATGACAATGGAAAAGGGCCCACAAAGAACACTTTGCTCTGTAATCTATAGAGGACCTAAAAACCACCTCTGATACCAATTTGTCACATCCCAAAACTTACATGTACGATAAACATAAAATACCTAGGGTGTACCTCCGTGATACCCCATAATCTCTGAGAACATTCTTAATATCCATAATTATGTGAATCATAAATATTCCAAGAAAGATATTTTGTATACATATTCAGAAAATGTTCAACATTCAAACACTATACAATATTATACAACCTCCCAAGCCTAGGTGACCTACTAGATTACAGAGCGTTTCCTAATCCTTACCAATTGTTTACCAGACAAAAGTGGAGTATATCCTTAAAGGCTATAAATTCTTCTCCTCAACCACTGTATCTGAAAAGATAATCATAGAGAGTGTGAGTTTATCATAACTCAGTGAGTAAACAACTGTACATGAAAATATCATAAGCACAAACACCACATTTACTAACACAATCAATCTATCATTTATTGTAAATAATTATAGTATTACACTTGTCTGAATTTGCGTATGATTTCTTGGGTGATCAATCCCTCAATCACTTTGCATTATATGCCATAGATACTTGCACTGAGTGACTTGAGAATTTAACCCTCAAACTCTTGGTGCATAAGTTTTCATAGTTATACACCGAGTGGTATGGGACTCTAACCCTTTCAAACTCGTGCATAGGTTTTCACAGTTATACACTGAGTAGTATGAGACTCTAACCCTTTCAAACTCGTGCATAGGTTTTCACATTTATACACCGAGTAGTATGGGACTCTAACCCTTTCAAACTCGTGCATAGGTTTTCACATTTATACACCGAGTAGTATGGGACTCTAACCCTTTCAAACTCGTGCATAGGTTTTTACAGTTATACACCGAGTAGTATGAGACTCTAACCCTTTCAAACTCGTGTATTAGATCTCGTAGATCTTTTGCTCATCAATAAAATAGTGACAATTTATCACAATATAATTACTATGAAATAAATGAATTTACACATACTTTTATTCCCTTGAATGTCTATCATCAACCATAACAATCATCATATATTATCAACAGCGAGATTGATTATTTCTCACTTCAATAATGTTATAAACAAGACTTGTATTGTACTTTATCTAATAAGATCACATTAGTTTAGTAAGGTTATTCACTTACAAAATGTTCCAATTTATTCAAGGAACAATCACATCTAGTTCTTTAGTCAACTAGAGAAATCAATTCTCAAAGGTAATAAAATACCTTCCAATGATATTGTACTTTTTCTCAACCTGAATACACACTGATAATCTTCTCAATTTCACAAATAACGCAAATGGGATTTATATTGTGCTTTGACTAATTTATTAAATTAATTTTGCAAGGTTGCCTACTCACCTGGATTCCACGCTCTCAGCGCTCCCACCTTGCGCCCCAAACATCCCTATTGTAACCAGGTAAAAACCATTAGGGTTACAAAATAGAGAAATTTCCTATCACTACTCTCGACCTTTACTCACATCTTAAGTCATAACTCCTAACCGGTAATAAATTTCTAAATGACATTTATATCATTGGAAACTAAACTCAAAGAGCTTTCCAACGATATAAAGTTTGCCCAAAACGGAGTCCGGATGAAGAAGTTATGACTGATTGAAAATAAGCTAAGGCTTTTCAGCATACCTGGCGCCTGGGCGCCAACACAAGCCTGGCGCCTGGGCGCCAAGCCCCTTTTCTTCCCAAAATCTTCTGAACCTTGGCGCCTGGACGCCAGGATCGCGACCTTTCGCGATTCCTCTCGGTTTTGGCTCAGATCCTGTCAAATCTTCACCGTTTTCCATGATTTCTTCCATAGGATCTCACCCTTAATGTCTAAGGAGCATTTAGACACCAAAAACACCAATTTTAATCGAGAAACGAAGCTGGAATCTCGATTTTTACCCCAAACTTTCTGAAAACTATAAAATAGGGAAAAGCTTGAGAAATAGAAATTTCTACCTCAATTCCTTGCTTTCCCTACGTTGCTTGGCTCCTAGAGGCTCGCCCCGTAGCCCAAGATCCACCCTCCAAGCCCGGTTGTGGAGTTGGAGTGTAGAGAGAGAAAGAGAGGAGAGAAAGTGAAGAGAGAGAGAGAAAAGGAGAAAATGAAGAAAAATTAGGTGAGGCCGCCTATTTACTCGCCCGGGGTGAAATTATCACTTGCTCTTCAGTTGACCCTCAGTCAAGACTAGTAAAAGCAAATTCATAAAATCTCGCCTCGGGTGATTCTAAATCCTAATTGCCCCACAATTTTCTTATTTCACTTTAGTCCCTCTCAGAGTCTCAAACACCACTTTAACCTCGAATCCATCATTCTTTTGGTACCGGACTCATAATTCATTCCCATAAGCTCTATTCTTCTTCTCAGGTTCCTACTTGGTCATTTCTCAAAAGTACTCCATACTTTCTTTTCTTTTCATTTTAGTCCTTGAGAATTTGTAAAATGTCCCAAATTAAAATTTTTGAAATTTCTATTTCCAAATTTCCTTCACTAATTCAAAAAGAACATTTCTCATGTAATTAAATTTTTCAATAAACTTCAAATAGACTTTAAATATTCATGAAAATTCTTGGGATATTACAGATTTAGTTTAACTTAATGAATTAGTTATTAAAAAATTAATTAATAACTAGTAAAATCGGCTAAAACTGAAAAAAAATGGTAAAAATAAATTGTTCAATAATTGAATGGATTTTAGTTTTATTCTTATATTTTTCCAATTTTTTTCATAATGTTTTTTATTTTTCATACATTTTATGAATATTAATGTGTTATTCTATAAATATATGAATATTATTGATATATTATTTTGTAACTAAATTTAAATTTTGCTCCACATTAATATATATTCTTCAAATTAGCTATTATTATTAAATTGTTAAATGTGTACAAAAGTATTTAATATCTTGTCTAAACACTTTGTAAAATTATAAAACTAAATATGAAAAGACTTATTAATTTAGTACATTAAATTTTTAATATATAAAATTAAAAAGACATAAATTTAATTACAACCGGTTCAATCATCAATACTGTGGTTGGATTAATAAATTTTAAATTAGTGTCTCTACTAATTCGATAGCAAGTCCAATTTTAAAAACATTAACATCTTCTTTTTTGCATTCTTGATTTTTTTCGTTAGAAATTAAATGAAATATCGGCCCCTCTTTTGTAATACCGATGAGACTGTGAAGTACTGTGAATAAGTAATTGCTTCAAACTTGGAATTGTTGATTGTAGAAAATTGTCCACTGTAGCTTAATAAGAAACAAAGGGTCAGACAAGAAGCAATCTGAACTTGAACCAAAATAGGTTTTATTTATCAAAGGAAGATACACTTCGAAAAGAAAATTTCATAATGGAAGTTTATTTATACACAAAATATAAACTAACTAACAACTAATCAATGTAAAAGACCTTACTACCCATGCCTACGCTCACTACTACGCCTCTATACCCGCATAGGCGAAAGATATAAAATAATTTTATTAAATTATCTTTTGATTAAAATTTTTTTAAGAAAAGTATATTTTATGTCCTTAACATTTATATGAATTTTTATTTATCTCCCTATACTTTTTTTGGTCAAATATATTCCACATATTTCAATTTTTTTTAGATATATCCTTTTTAGAATATTTAATATATGTGACATGTTCCATCGTGACACGTGGCATTAGACAATACGTGGCACCAATCATGTCGTGGCACGTGGCACGTGGCACCCTTTTTTGAAAATAAAATTTCATAATGTCATTACTAAGAATCAAACTCATGATTTGTTGGGTGAAAGAAGACTTTTGCCATCAAACTAATAATAATATCTTGTCTTATATACTCAACAAATTGTATATAAAGACATTCTTAAGGACATAAATAAAAACGTGTGTAAACGTTAGGAACAAGAGATATACTTTTTTCTTATATATATTATAAAATAATAATAATAAATATTATAATTGAATAATATACCATTATTTTGCATAAATCATTTTAAATTACATAAAAGTTCAATATTTTACATATATTAAAATTTTACAAATATCAATGTATATGTCACAGTCTCATAGATATTAAAATGTTAACATATAAGATAAGATTTATTACAAGATTTGTTTTTAAAATTTTTAAACTTTTATGTAATTTAAAATGATTTATGTAAAATAATGGTATATTGATCTATTATAAGATTTATTATTATTTTATAACATATAATAATTTGTGTACATTTTCTTTTATTTATAAACACATAATGCATTTATATATTATTTGTTGAGTACATAAAACAAGAAATTGTCATTAGCTTGATAGCAAAATCCTCCTTCTTTCACCTAGTAAGTCATGGGTTCGATTCTCGGCAATGATATTGTGAAATTTTATTTTCAAAAAAGGGTACCACATTTCACGTAGTGATTGGTGCCATGTGTCACGATGTGATTGTGTCACGTGTCACGACTAAATGGTTCCACATATCACAACGTATGTCACATATATTAAATAGCCTCAGGGGTATTTTGGTTATTTTTCAGAAATGATGTCATGTGCCATGTCAACCATTCCAAGGATATTTTCCAGGGATATTTTGGTTATTTTGCAGCTTGTGCAGTCGTGCTTGTTAGTCGAATCTTTCCCGTTGTCATTGTCATCATCTTTGTCAATTCATCTTTGTCTTCATTTCCATCAATTTATCTCTATCGCCTCGTTGTCTCTATTTCTGTCTTGTCGAGGCCCCCTAAACCATCTCCATTCTCCATTATGCTTCTCAATCTTCATCGTCTCTATCTCATCGTCTCCATCTTTGTCTCGCCATTAGTCAATCTCTATTGAATCTCTGATTCTCATCTCCAATTTTTTCATTGTCCATCTTCCACCTAGTAAGTCATGGGTTCGATTCTTGGCAATGATATTGTGAAATTTTATTTTCAAAAAAGGGTACCACATTTCACGACGTGATTGGTGCCATGTGTCACGATGTGATTGTGTCACGTGTCACGACTAAATGGTTCCACATATCACAACGTATGTCACATATATTAAATAGCCTCAGGGGTATTTTGGTTATTTTCCAGAAATGATGTCATGTGCCATGTCAGCAATTCCAAGGATATTTTCCAGGGATATTTTGGTTATTTTGCAGCTTGTGCAGTCGTGCTTGTTAGTCGAATCTTTCCCGTTGTCATTGTCATCATCTTTGTCAATTCGTCTTTGTCTTCATTTCCATTAATTTATCTCCATCGCCTCGTCGTCTCTATCTCTGTCTTGTCGAGGCCCCCTAAACCATCTCCATTCTCCATTGTGCTTCTCAATCTTCATCGTCTCTATCTCATCGTCTCCATCTTTGTCTCGCCATTAGTCAATCTCTATTGAATCTCTGATTCTCATCCAATTTTTTCATTGTCCATCTCGTCTCTCACCGTTGTCTCCCTCTCCCTCTACTCTCTCTTTTTCTATCTGTGCCGTTAATGATTCATCGTTGTCTCTGAATCTTTGATTATTTTTCTTTTTAATTATTATTCAATTGGGGAGGATCGCGCAAGGATTTGGGGAATAGGGATGGAGAACAAATTTTCTCCCTGGTAGAGATTGGGGGCGGGGACAAGGTAGAGATTGGGGACGGGGACGGGGAGCGAGGAGGCACTCCTCGCCCCTGCCCTACCTCGATGCCATTCCTACATTTCAGAAATTAAAGATTGTTTGGATGGAGGTGGGAGTAGATTCAATTTCAGCCCCTCTTACCTTCCACTCTCACTTCCTCCCACCATTAATTTATTTTCTTCCTCCTCACTCAACACGAAAATCAATCCCATAATTTAGAAGCCTCATCCCTAAGTTTCCTTTATCTTCATGCATATAATAGAGTTACATGCATCATTGGAAGGGTGAAGGAAATAGAAAAGAGAGGCTTTAGAGAAAGAGAGAGAGAGAGAGAGAGAGAGCTTGCAAGAAAATCATAAGAGCATCAGAACAGAGACTAAGAGCAAAAGATAACTAAAAGGGAGACGTAGTGGAGAGAGTAGAGCAACTAGAAATGAATAGAGACAATAAGAGATGAATATAGCATTTTGAGAGAGAGTGAAAACCCAAAACACAATTAGATGAAGTAGATAGGAAAACTTGTAGGTTGGATTCTGCTTTCAACCAAGGACAAACATGTCATCAATGCTCCAAAACTCTATTCAAACGCTGGAAAATTGCCTTTCCATCCACAACTCAATGGAAAATGTTATACAATTACTGAGGAAGGAGGGAAAACCGCTTTTACTTCTATGGAATTTTGCCTTCCTCATTTTCCTGCATACTAAATACAGGAAAAGTGCCTTTTCACCTAGTGTTCCTTTTCCATTGATGGAATTTTGTCATCCTATAATGCACTCTAGATCTTAAAAATAGTGTTTTCTTCCTTAAATTTTTACTCTCTAAAATGTTAGGATTAGGAAAGTGTTTATCTCAAAAACTTAGATGTATTTTAGTTAAAATAGTGTTTGTTGTTACTAGAAAAATAAATAAATATAGTAGCAGCACAATTTTTTTTTCTTTTAAGAGAAATCCTTTAAATTTCATTAAAAAATTGAAACAAAAGTTTAATGACATTCAAAGTATTTTATTTACATATTAATTAATTAAGCAAGATGTCAAACAATACATTTATACAAAACTTCTACCTCAAGCACTCACAATAGAGCCGTAGACAGTCAAGTGAAATCCAATCTATAAAATAATTTGATTTATGGACAACATCGTTGTGGTAAAGGTTGTAATGCCAGAGGAATCATTACCAAATGAAAAAGTCATTTTGAACAAAATGAAGAGCCCGTTTCAATCGGTTGTTTGTAAGGAAAATATTTTTTAATTAAAAAATGTGTAATACGATACATGTTTGGATAAATTTTTACAAAAAAAAAGACTAAAAATAATCAAAATATGACTTATTTAGAAGCTAAAATTTGAGCTTTTAAAAAATCATTTGCAAAATCTGTTTTAGTCTTCACAATTTGTATCCTTCAAAATCTTCATACATTTATATATAGCTTTCATATGGGCTAGTTCAAACCTTGCAAAAGTCGACACCAAAAAATGGTTGGACTCAAATAGTATTATGCTTTGGAATTATGACTGGTACTCTGGTAGTGTCAAACGAACCAGTCTGGCTCGTTTAGGCTAGACCTGTCATGGGTCAGCCATTAAACAAGTTCGGCCTGGCCTAGCCCATTTGACAAACAGGCTAGTTTTTGAAGTCCCCGCCTGCATGTGCCCACCAGCCACCTTTTTTAAAAAAAAAAATTGACTTAGTGATACCCCAAGTATTATGATATTTAAGAATACCTAAGTTTAGACATGTAGAAAGATTCTTCTGTGAATATACGAATACATGTAGGGATTTTTGCCACGTCTGTCATTTAAAGGTTTATTTTAATATGGCTTTGATTGATGTGTGTTTGTTGTTGTGGTTGTGAAGCCTGAATGTTATGTGGCATAATTGTTATTTATTTGTGAATTGTGGTCTGGGCTAATGAGCGACCAAACGAAAATTAAAAGTTGGCTAGGCTACAGGGGTTAAATATGTAAAAATTAAGAAAAAAATAAAAATAGTCAAAATGAAGAAAGAATTTCAAAAAGAATAAATAGATTTAATATATATAACAAGTATCAATAATATACATAACAAGTATTAATAGTATTAATAATATATATTAATATTATTAATAATATAACCTAAGACAATAACCTAGTAGGTTAATCACTAGACAATCTAATGATGATATTAATAATATATATATATATATATATATATATATATAAAACAAGTAATAGGCTAGGATAAATGAAACCTAAAGAAGCCTAAATTAGGAAATAGTATAAAACGTAAATAATAGTAATAAGGGAAACATCAGATTAAAATAAGGAAAGAATTGTGGAATGTATAAAAAGAATTATTTTAATAAAAAGCTGATATGATTATGTTTAAGGACTATCAGACACCATTTTTGAGCTGTTGAAGAGTTGTCTTCTTCCACTTTTTGTATTTTCGTCTTTCTCCTTCCCCTTCTCTTTGTGTATTTTGGCCTCCATAGAGGGCTAAAGAGTGTTGTAATTAGTCAAACATGAACTGAAACTTTGTATTTTGAATCTTTGGCTTAATAACAGATAAGTTTTTGGTTCTAATCCTATCTCATTTCTGTTCTACACTTTCCTATAGTTCTTGTGTTTATTTATGTTATGATATGACAAAGTAGACATAGGTTCATTTTTAAGATCTTTATTGGAGGTGTAATCTTGCTTTACTAGTTGTGGAGTGAGTAGAACGAAATGGTTTGCCTTGGGTGATTATCAAGCATGATTCGGTCAGGAGCTTAAACAAATTATATTAGGTTGTGATTATGATTATGATATGATTTAGTATTGGAAGATCTTCTAAGAATTTTAGTTGTAAACTGAATGGTATGATTAGATTAGAATAGAATAAACCAAGGATGAGATGATGATAGATGCAAACTCTAGGGATTGAATGGCTGATTACATGTTTGTGTTGTGATTTCATTTCTGTTCTGTTTAGTATTTATGCTCTGTTTTGTTCAGCTACTGTTAGTTTTTGTTTTCCAGTTTAATTGCACAACCCCACGGTGGTAAGTAGTAGATAATTAGGGTAGATTAGTGTAGATTAGAGTAGATTAGTGTCTAGAACAATTAGTTAGGCAATTTAGATGCAAGGCTCCAATAGTGAAACGACCTCGGATGACTATTATACTGCAAGTTACCACGAATCTAATTATAGGCGACTCGGCGGTCTTAGTGGCGCGAACCAATTCCTTTCCATTTTAGATGGCCAACACAACCACTTTTGGTTTTTAATAATTAAAGGCTTTTTTTTAATTTTCTTTACTTTTCAATTAGATACCTGACTTATTAATAAAAATTCTATTCATACCCCTAATAAAATTACTTTATAACTCTTTTCTTCTTATTTATCTACTCATTTATTCATTTATTATTTTATTTCTCTCAATTATTCTTTCTTTTCTTCCCAAACTACTTCTTTTTCATAATAGTCCTTCTAAAAATTTACATACTTTACAACAACAGCAGCAGCAGCAGCAACAACAACAACAACAACAACAACAACAACAAAAATAATAATTCAGGATAATGCATATGTGGATCTGGACAATATTTCCTCATTTGCTAGGGATGTTATTACACAAGCAAATGCAATGCCTCTAAATTATTTACTGCAGCCACCTTTGGGTTACATGTATATTTCCTTTATGGATATATTCCTATTGGCTAATGTGTATTTGCCTAAGTACTAATATATTAATATTTTTGCAGGTGGAGAGGGCTCACATGCATCCAATACCAGCAGAAATTATGATTACTAGATACAAGAAGATGTTAGATTGCATGATACATGACACCGAGGTATATCATAAATCTACTAATATGATTAGTCTCTCACAAAAAGAAAATACTAACATGTGTCATAATTTTCTAGGTGAGGTGGAGGCTATATCCATGGGAGGACGTCTCACCATATATTTGTACAGGAAGAGAGGTGGGTCTGGCCAAGAATGCCCTTAATTTGCTTCCATATATGTGAGACGCAGCTTCCTGACCACATACTACATCAGTTTCGGCAAGAGCAGATAATTCTAGATACCCCACCAAGAGAGGCCATTTTGCATAGCCTAAAAGCTGAAGGAAAATATCACAACTATGATTGGACTAATATTCACCAAGAGGCCATTGTGATCTGGGATAGTTGGCAAGGACAAGTCACACAAGCTAACTTCACAACTGAAAATTTAGGACCAACATCTACGTAAATGGAATGGTACTTTCGAGTGACTCGTCGCTACATTGGTCAAGATTCGGGAGTATTAAATCAAGTGGTAAAATATAAATATAACAACCCAAAACCGGGCACGTGACTGGCATGGACAGTGTCTAGACTGCACTGCTATAAGCCTAACTTTCAAGTCTTTATTATTTTCATTAACTTAGTTATCTTCAAGTTTAAAAGTAAATTAGCTTGCAACTGAAAATAGAGAAAATTCATTTTTTCCTTCATAATCTTACATTCATAAGCACTTGAAAAGAAGTGAGCTTTTCTTAATCTCAAATAATGAATTATAATATTTTGTGCTAGTTCTTACTATATTCTTACATAAATACATTTCATAGAGTGGCCTACCTGATTACATAGCTTTACTAAGATTATTTAACTTGACATGATCCTAGAGTAATCTACCTTACCTCGATCAATTGGGAGGCATTCTCGGTATGAATGTTGTCGGTCTGTGGAGTCTTTTTGTACTTGAATCTGTGGACACCTTCTACCAAGCAAACATATCTAACCATGCATGCAACAAGTACATGAATACAAACAACATAAGCATGAAGACACTCTATCATAAAAAGAAAGCAATAAGGCCCTAATGTACATTTACAACGTGAAATTTCTTTTTTGTATTTCCTTGTTCCGTTCTTGCCTTGATGCTATGAGACTATGTTGAAAACATACTACCGTAGCAATTGACTAGGCTAACGGCAACTAACATATCATAACAATTAATCATTACATAGGAGGCACATGCATGAAACAAAGGCAATCATAAATGATCTCATACCGAATGCAATAAATGACAGTTCTAGGATCAACAATGAACTAGATACATGGTCCATATATAAGAGTTAAAGTATGAGGCACTTGTCATCAATGTAGAATTGCAATGTTGCAGGCCTCCAATGCCTCACTCCGGCCAATAATGCCAATAATTAAAAACTGGCCTCCATTCTGCGTACAATCCAACCACTACGGTGGCACTTCCACTATATATGTTGTATATGAGTCGAAACCATTGACATGTCACATGCAACATTGGGATTATTAGTGACTGTTGTTTCTATTGACTTGCCATCGTACCTCATTGTGTATATGCCAGTGACGGGATTGAATTTTGTGGAGGAATATCTCTCATCTGGAATCGTTTCTCTCCTTATAGCCATGAATGTCCCTCTTTCAATACATCGTCCAATATATCCAACTATAAATAAGGCTCCTAACACAACTTGGGTATTTATAGAGTCTACTGTATGACCCATCCTATTCTTATTATTTAATAATTAATTATTTATAGAGTTGAACTCTTAGTATTCTAAGTTCTATCGTAAATCCAAGATCCTTCAATTAACATTATATTGAAATTTGAGATTTTTTTCCCATTATTTAGAAAGCTAAACCAAATTGAGTAGTTGGACCAAAAAATTAATGAATCGGTCACCTGATCGATTTAGTTTAACCCAATAAATCAGTCACTAAAAAATTGATCAAGAACTATAAGACTGGTTAAAATTAGGAAAATGGTAAAAACGAGGCAGATCAATAGTTGAATGGGTTTTATGGTAAGTTTTTTCATATAGTATGAAAACTAAAGTTTTATTCTTATATTTTTCTAATTTTTTTCATACATTTTTTCATTTTCCATATATTTTATGAGTATTAATATGTTATTCTACAGATATATGAGTATTATTGATATATTATTTTGTCTCTAAATTTAAATTTTGTTCTACATTCATATATTATTCAAATTAGCTATTATTATTAAATTGTTAAATGTGTACAAAAGTACTTAATATCTTCTTTGTAAATTTATAAATCTAAGCATGAAAAGATTTATCAATTTATTATATTAAAATTTTAATGTATGAAATAAAAAAAGATAAAAATTTAATTACAATTGGTTTAATACCAATAAATTTTAAAGCAGTGTCTCTACTAGTTCAATAACAGCTCTAATTTTAAAGCAGTGTCTCTACTAGTTTAATAACGGATATAATTTTAAAAATTAAAAAAAATAAATTGTTAAATGCATATCCAATAGTCCACGTTAAAATAGAACTTCTTATTTGTTCATTTACCCATTGAAGCATACAATACTCCGCTGCAGCGTGCAACATACTGAGGTGAGCAGCTGATGGGTCTCAATGTTCTTCAATCTCCACCAATGTTAAAGCAGATGGTAATTCCATGAACTTGATTTTTTAATTTATTTCAATAATACAACTTCAAACCTGGATTTTAGGTTCAACCATCACGCACGACTTTTAATTAGTGATTCTACACCTTTTGCAATGTATCATCTACGTTTAAGTGAAAAGATAAGGACAGGTAAGGTTGGAAATGTTACACCCTTTCATCAAGTCACGAGCTAGGAAACAAAAGTGAGATTGATAAAAAGAATCAAAATAATTTGTGGTTATCCACATGAATTTGCAGTGATTGGATTTTTTTGTTGTTTAATATTGTGCTAAACGATCATAGACTATCCAATTAGATATCACGTGACATTTGTATCTTGATCAAACAATTTACGTTGGCCTAGGACAACAATAAGCCAAACAAAAAAATTACAGGCGAATTTATAAGTCTATTAAATGAGATACTTACCAAACCACACGTAGATGTTATGGGAATCTAGACTTATCAACTTACAGATAATATGAGCCAAGTTAACATTATTACAACTGTGAGGCCAATGACTTATAATGGAAGGTAAGGTCGAGAATAAAATAATACATTTTCAGTTGATCACTAAGAATGTGCATAGGTTCTCAATGCAGCTAATGTAATACCCATGAAAAATAAAATATAAATGCGTGTTTTCAAACTACTGTTACTATTTACGTATATGGTACTGTTCATTTATACAATCAAAATGTCAAATACTAGATGTGGTTTGGTCATAAGAGAAAACTAGAAAGAAGTTTGTAGGAGAAAATGACGTTTTATGTGTAAAAATACCCTCAGGGACTAAATTGAAAGGACTGAATTGAAAAGAAACTTAAAGGTTTAAGGTGAAAGGATAGTTTTCCCTTTAAAGTTTCTAATAGTAAATAAACGAAAATTTTCCATCGGTGTAAGGTGCACAGTAACTGCATTATTAGAAATGTCGTTTTCATGAATAGTAAATTGAATATTTTATTAGCGTATAGTATCAAATAGTACCCTTGACTTTTGCTATAAATAGGCCCTTCCATTTCACTTCTAAACTCACACCTTCAACTTCTCTTATTCTCTCCTTAAGTTTCTCTTGCTCCGACGCTAGGCTTCTGAGATTTTGGGCCTTTCCGTTTTTGCTTAGGTAAGGATACTATGCTCTTTCTATGTCTTTCGAATTTTAGAAGTTATTTTCTTAAGTATGCTCTGTGGTTGCGGCTTTGGCCGATCTTTCACATCAGAAAAACTGTCGTTAGCTGTTATTTTGATTCTCTGATTACCGAAATAGAATATAATATGTGGAGAATACATGTCTAGGAAAGTTCTGGCTAAGGAAAGACCTGATTTTTAAGTGTGTCCAGTGTGACCCTCCACTCTTTCCTAGGAACTTACCTGGTGTACTCTTTTACGGATTGCATTATGTATTTCTGGTATGAATAGTACCCGTACGTATGAATAGTGACCGTATGAATAGTAACCGTACGTATGAACAGTATCTATACGAAAACGATCTTAACGTATTTTCTGTAATCTTTCATGAAAATCTCTGTAGCGGAACACTGAAATTCACCTGCGTACTCTTGTCCGTAACGATTTAGAGAAGTGATACTCGTACGGAATCCAGGTGAGTGAAACGACCCTGTTTTAATAGAGTTTTAGCATTACTGGTGATAAAAAGTATGTCGTAGGACACTCCCAAGATTCATAGGGAGAAATTGGATTCAGAATGACGAATATAATGAGATAATTAATCCAGAAGTATGGATAAGACAAAGCAAGTATCTCATGATGATATGAAATTTGAATCATATAGTTATATATTATACCTGTTATATGGATGAGTATTATATTGTGCTTCTGATTATGATATGAACTGTTGTACTATTGATTATGATTGAGCGGTACAGTACCCCCTCTCACGGCAAGGCGGAAAACCTGGGTTAAAGGGTGTCTTGACCAATGAGTGTGGAGACAACGATTCCCTCAGTAGGGATATAGCCCGGATTGGTGATAAATCCGTGAGGCGCCCTAGCTAAGAGGATGAGGTTGTGCGTCATGGCGGAAAAATACAAAATTGGTGAGCCGGCCTGTGTGCGCTCTCCGGGATATATTGCCATTGACGAGTACTAGTATCGTTTGTTGAATTGGATGAATTTTATCTTCTTGTATGTAATTTCTAACTATGTCTATTGGTTGAGCTTGAGCCTTCGGATATGCTTGCATGACTGGTGATGTATTTGAATTTTATTAACGCGAGGCCGATTTGCTCACTGAGTTTAAAAGCTCACACTCTCTGTACAAACTTTTTGTTCAGATCAGGTTGCCGCTGAAGTACATCCGCTAGAGGAGTAGATCACGTTGGACCTTCCCGCTGTCGGGTAGGCCCTTCTTTTGTTATACAGTATGTTGCTCTGTAACCGTCTAGGACATCTAGGTCAAGGGTTTGGTATTTGGCTTGTATTTTAGTATGATAATGTATTTTGTACTGAGGATCTATTATTTTTAATTAAGAAAATCTGATGTATTTTCTTTATATTTATTAAGGAATGATATTTTGAGAATATAGAGATAATGACTAACAATTTTACTTGTTGGAAGAATTTATCGAAAGGCTTACAGTGATGGGATATTCATCATTGTGCCGGTCATGTGCCTAGAAAATGGGTCGTGACAGCTAAAAACTAGGTAATATGGCATGCTTGTTCAGTTCGATCCCTTGTTTGTTATATCCCATTCTAAACTATTCTGACTTCTATTAGTCTTTTTTTTTTTAAAAAAAAATGAAATGTATATAAATTTTTTTATGAAGAAATTTCTTTCACGCTAATAATTGCATTTTTTTTTTATAGAGAAAAGAATTTGAAAAAAAATTGGTGAAGTCCAGACTCCACCCAAAAGCCCTTTTTTTTTGGGAAAACAAAACTAGTGAAGGGGTATATATGGCCTAGTCTTTGAAAGGTGGGCTGGGTTAGGCATGCCTGTGGCCCAAAAATAAACAAAAGGAAAAAAAAAAGTTGAATAAATAAGCGAATCCTGGGGTTTTAATCTTGAACGCAAGGGGAAGGGTTTAACAGAGCGAAGTGCAGGAGAAGAAAGTTCATCGGTAAGTCGCCGCGGCTCAGCCACTGGCTTCGGCTCTATATTTATGAACATCAATTTTCTTCTCTGATTTTATTCTTTAAATAATTATAAATTTTGTTTGGCTATTTCGTGAAGGATTGAAACTGAAAATTGTAACTAGGGGGTATATTTATTTATTTTTTCAGCGTATGGTGATATTTTAGGGTACCCAAACATGACATCAGCTGAGAAATTAATGCGTTAATCTCATGTTTGTGCCGATTGTGCTTTGATGTTCTGCTAGACGTAGTTCCTGAAAAAATGGAGGGAAAAAATAAAATGTTGAAAGTTCTTGGCGGTCTCTGACTTTGGGGAAGCTTTTTGCTGGAAGCGGTTTTCAGAAACCATTCAAAGTTTTGCTTTCTGGCAATAAATTTTCTGTAACTAAACGGAGAATGCAGATGATATTTTTTTTTTATATGAATTCTTTTCCGTAAGATAAATGGATATTGAAATTTGTAGCGTAACATATGTTTTAAGCTAGCATCTTATCCATTTTGGCTAATAGTCTATCCGTATTCGGTAAATTGCATTTACATGTAACGTGTAGCTCCTCCTGATTAGTTTTACAATCTTGCGTTGTTGTTATAACTTATTAGTGAGTGAGTATTCTTGTATCTGTAATGTAAATATGTAATTTTAGATCTAATTTAATATCCTCATTTCTTTTATTGCTCACTTATTTTCTTGATTATGGATATATGAGTGCTGTCTTGTGCATGGTGCAGTGAGTGAATAATTTTGTTGCAAGACTTCATTGGTTAAAATCTTATTTATTTCTTTCTCGCAGGGCAAAAAACCAGTGACAATGTATCTCAAATTCTACATAAATGAAAATGGCGATAAAGTTTATACTACCAAGGTAATCGTCGACATTTGGTTTCCCTTAAGTAGTTCCAAAACAGTGTTTACTGCCAAATTGAAGATGAAGGCATTAAACATAACTTTTGTGATGTGCTTTTATTTATATAAATAAGTTGTCTTTCTACATGTCTCAGTTGGTTTATGACAGAGAATGACTATGTGACATTTTCAAAGGACTTGCTAAAAGTATATCACTAGTTGATGAATCTGTATTGACTGTTGAGGAATCATTTACATCTTTGGATGCAGTTGTGCCTTTAGAAGATGATTATCAAACAATGGGTTGCCTTTATTCTTTTTTTTTTTTGGGGGGGTGGGGGGTGGGGGGAAGGAGGGGGAGGTGGTTGGGATGAAATTGAATTTGGTTGGTGTTGTAATACTATATCAGCGTGTAGAAAATGAAGGAAATGAGAGAATTTTGAAAAGATTTGCAAGAGTGTTGACTATTTGTATTATAAATTTTTTGAAATATAGGGGGAACATTCACCTCTGAATAGTAGATATTACCCCAAAAAAAAAAAATCTTCAGTTATTTCAGTATAGTAAATGCTCCCCTTCTCCAAAGTTCTATTTTTAATTATTTGCTTTTGTTTAGTTTACAAATTCACGGTAAAGTTAAATAAGACTTTAGGTGTAACCATTTCTATTTTTAGTAGTTATTTGAGGATTATATTATTGTTCTCTTGCGAGGTTGCTGCATAGTTAAGTTTGGGACTCCATTGTATGCTACTCTACGCACAATCCCATGAAGAATTTTTGTTGCATACGCGTATTGACTTTTATTTCTTTGTGCGTGCAGAAGGAATCACCTCTTGGTCTGGCTACAGAGTCTGCTCATCCAGGTATTATAGTTTGATTGTTTTCTATATTCACTCTTTTTGCCCCCTGGTTTTCAAGAAAGATGGCCATTTACGTGTCTTTTAACTCATTATGATAATTTTAAGCTTCTGCAAAGAAGAAATAATATATCAGTAACATTGTAAGAGTGACATCATCTTAGAGAGAGTAGGATAAGTTCATCTTCTGTAGACTCTCATTGTCCAGAGGTTTGTTGCATGGAGTTGTCATTGGTTACCTGCTGTCCTCTTGTTCACTTCAAAGTTTTGCATTGACTGATTTTTTTTTTAATAAATTTATAACTTATATATACTGGAAATATTTGAACTTGGAGTCTCTCTCTGAAAATCCAAGTGAACCAATCATGCTAGCAATCTGAGCAGTTCTGTTGAGGGTTGACTTCTATTTTGTTACCTACGGTGCATAAATTGTTGTTTGTAGTCATGTTGGGATGAACTCTTGGGATTGAAGGTGCATCGTTGTCACTAGACTAGCTTATTGGTTTATTCCTTGTTATGCATTAGTCCTGGAGTATTCATTTTCAATTAAAGACTGATGCAGATTGTTTCTGCTTGAAACTCACAAGTAGACCTCTCTTACTCACCAATCTCTGTTCTAGTCTTGGGTCATTGATATGCATCCTTTTCTTCACTATGCAGCGCGGTTTTCACCTGACGATAAATTCTCCAGGCAAAGAATCCTTCTAAAGAAGCGTTTTGGTCTGTTACCAACTCAGCAGCCACCTAAAAAGTACTGAGTCGATATATGCTTCATCTTTTGAAGATTGTTTTAGAGGCTCTCTATATTGGTGCTATCCTTGTGTCGTGCTATCGTAACTCCGTATAACATTTGTAGTGCAGATCTATCTGGAAAGTGTAATGATTGAATGGTCGGACGTAGACTATACGAATTAAAATACTAAATTCTATTTAGCAGCTTTTATGTGAAACGGTAGTTAGGCACATGTTGTAGAAAGAAGTCAAAGCAATCCTCCAACCTCTTTTCTTGCCTAACAACAAGAATTCCATTTGTGTTATTCCCCTATGCTGAGAAGGCGAAAACGAGTTCCATTGCTATGTCAAACAGGAGATATTAGACACCTCTTTTTTTTTTTTTTTTTTTTATCAATTATCATCATAGTATTGTATAATAATGTTTGTCTAAAATTGATCATACACAATTAGAGGTTGGTGACGGAAGAAGATCGTTAATCCTACGGTGGCGAATTCTCCTTTGATATGGTCGCTAATCTTCCTTGTATTGAAGTTCTCAAATACTACGTATATGCCTCAAGCAGCCCCTTGGCCTGTTGTGGTTGGCTGTGGAACTCACTTTATACTGAACGCTGTAGTGGCGTTCTCCACGTGGCACAAATAAACAATAATAGTGCCAACAGGCTCTAGCAATAGAAAATGATCTGTCTTAGGAGGCTCTTGCAATTAGAAATCTTGATGGTTCATTGGCTTTTATTTATTTAATGTTTTTTTATTTTTTTAAATAAATTTATAAGTATCAACTAATTCAATAATAATTATAAGCATAATAATAAATATGAAATTATAAGTGTAATTTTTTTTGTTAAATATTCTTTAATGGCTCTTAGTTTACCTCTGTGGGCAAGAGCCGGAGGCAAACCATTTCCCAAGCAATATGTATGAAATTGTAGATGTCTTAAGAATACTCAGATTAGCAGTGATTATAATTTAATATTTGAAAGAGAATATTGGAGTCCAAGGTAAAATAGACCAGATAAGAGAAAACTGAATTGGATAAACAAGTCCTTATACTATTCACAATTGTTTTAAGTTATCTGTTCTTAATAAAACGAATTTACTTCCGCACAAAAAATGACTTCCCGCGGCAATGTGATTGGCAAAAGGTTTTGGATAATAATGGGAAGGAAGGTGCTATTTCTTTATGCCGAGATTCAGTTAAAAGTTATAAATTTGGAGATGTTATATCCTCTCATGCGAAGGACGTAACCAGGCTCCATAAAAGTGAGCCGACCAACGTATTTTTTCAAATTTTCTCTTATTTTCTTTTTGATATCGTCTTCCTTGTCTTGTCTCTTTTGTTTCTACATATTTCTTTCTTCATTTCTATTCTTCGAAAACAGTACCCCCATGTATCTTTTGCACACATTGTTCCTCAATATCGCTGTCTAGCTGAGCCCTCCAGAAGTCAATGCGTGGAACAATTTGTGGTAATTGTACCCATCGAAAATGATGTATTAGACATAAACTCATTAAATAGTTCGAAATTATTCATTTCTATTATTTATTAACTGGTCGATGAATTATATTTGTATGCGGGAATATCTCCAACTTAATAGTCTTCTTGTTTGCAAGTTACGAGCACGTATATACACGTTTAGAATGGTTGATGCTTGAAGTTTGAGCTAATACATAGAAGTCAAAATTCGAAACAAGGTAAAAATTAAAAATAAGACGAGACTCCGCGTCAAGATTTCCAACCCCGACATGCCTTACTTTGCATATAAAAAGCTAAATATATACTTAAAAAAAGTATAAGTATACTTTATATCTTTAATATTTATATCAAATTTCAATTTCATTCTTAATTTTTTTTTGTATCATTTAAATCTTATATGTGTAAATTTTTTTTTTATACAAAACTTGGGTTCTTATAGAGTCTAGCAAGTGACTCCTCAAATGCTTTTTATTTAATAAATCGTAATTAATAAAATTGGACTTTTAGTATTATGATACTCTTTTTAATCCGAAGCATTTCAATTAATGCTAAATTGAAATTTTTACAGTTTCGCAAACTAACTGCACAATGTTCAATGCGTTAAATATTTAATTAATGTAGAATCTGATCCATTAAGAAATTAATGTTGATGAGATGTATGCTCGTATTCTCGTATAAAAAACTAAAGGAGTAATTAATTATTGATTTATTTTCTGTAATATTACATTTTTTATTTGGTCTATTTTAATTTAATTTTTAAAAAATCATATTTTTTTAAATTTAATATTTTTTATTACTATATCACAAAATTTATTGTTATTAAAATTTAAAATTTTTATCGTTAAAAGTTGTTTAACAAAAAAATGGATCAAAATGTAATTTTTAGTAAATTAAGAAGATTGATTTTTCAAATACCAAATTAAGATATTTGTATTTTTTTGGCGATCAAAATAATAATTTACTTTACTTTAAAATTTATCAAAGTCCTATTATGTTGAGACATACCCTTGAAAAGAAAAATTAAAAATGGATATTAGCAACCATATGAAGCCAACTTCAGCTGTTTCCATTTGTGCTATGAGAAAACATTCAGAAAAAAAGATGAAAGGAGGAATGAACAGACAGTGATTCTTTGCAAAATTATTTATTTATTTATTTTTTCAGAAATTCAGTTCGGAATTAAGAGAGGACTGAAAAATTAAATGCAAATTTAGACGTACCCACACAGAAAATCTATCATCTATGCCTGTGTGAATAATGAGGCTTGGGCTCAAGTTCACATTTTTAACCGCACAGAAAGACCAGTTAGAAAAATGGGGGACCAAGAATTTTGAATAAAAATTTTATTTATTTATTTCATTTTTATAAGTGTATGTTACTACTACAGTACTATGGCTATGATTTTTTTCTTTCTCTTTTACTACTAGAGTACTATTTAGGGATGATAAAAATATAAAGATAATTCATAAAGTTTATTTGTAAATGTATGATTTTGAGGACGGATATATAAATTTGGATCCGAGTATGAAGATTTTGCTAAACAATTTACAGGTTTGGGACGGAGATGTAGAGGGTGATACTCGTAATTAAAAGATATAAATATTTATTTTCTAAATTATATAAATATAATAGATATTCAAGTTGGGTTGACTGGACTTTTTACAAATTATTTGGGTTGGATTAGTTCCAAAAAAAAATGAGGCTTGGGCTCAAGTTCAATATTTTTAAGTTACTTAATGTGAAAATTGCCCCGTGTCCATATCTATTTACCCTGAAGACGAGAAACCACCCAGAGGCCCACCAAGCCCAATCCATAGCACCCAAAGGGTTGTATGCGTTCAGAATTTCCAAAAAAAAAATTGCAAAAATATACTTTTCATGCCTAACAATTATTTGATGCAGGCCTAACAGAATTTTGGATTAACTCATATGACACCCATATGTTTGTGAGTAGGATAAAAATTATTCTTGTCCATAAAAAAAAAAAGATAAAAGTGGTTATAACTAAAACAACTGTAGCAAATACTTTATTAGAAGCTCAATCAACTTCTAAATAGATCATATTTTGACTCTTTATTACATTTTTTTTGTAAAATTTATTCAAACACGTATCTCATAATCAAATTTCCTAATTAAAAAGTTATTTTCTTAAAAAAAAAACCCTACCCAAACAAACACTTTTATGTTTTTGATGACTATCCAAACAAACTTTTAGTTGTGATCAAAACAACCTTTTCATTTTTTGATTGATTAATTAATATTTGAACAAAATACTCAGTTTAATTATATTTTTATTTCATTTATTATAAAAGAATTCTTTCCTGTTTTATTTGTTTTTTATTTGAACGGAGAATAATTTCACGTAGACATTTAGAGAGGAAATTTAAGAATGAAAAACTAATTTTTAAGATTTAAACCCAGTCAAAACGGATCGTATTGGTCCCACCAAACACCTAACCCAGCGCATCCAAGGAGCGAATCGGCGAATCAATAATATTCGGAATTATATATACCACTTCCACCAAACCTAATCTAACCATGGTTACTTTATCTAACTATAGTAAACAGACTACCCCACTTGACAGCACAATCCGTGTATACATTGTGCCGATCGCTGACACGTGGATGGTTAGATTTCGTCTCGACCGCCTTTCAGCTTCGATTTTAGGTTAAAATTAGGGTTCCAGATTTAGCGTCTACGTGAAGGACAGGCGACCACATCGAAGTTTTCCTAGGTCTTTGCTTCTCTTGTAATCTCTGTATCTTCTCTAGTTTGGCTTGTGATCATGGAGATGGAGCGCGTCTTTGAATTTCCTCATACTCACTTGGATCGGCGTCCGAGGAAGAGAGCGCGATTGGGCTGGGACGTCCCTGAGGCCCCAAAGGTAACTTCTTTGGTCCTGAAATCTCAGATCTGATATAATTTCTTGGTTGTTTATGTTTTTTTGTTGTAGATCTGGTGAAGTATGTGTAGATTAGGTATGTATGATTCAGGTATGGTGCTGCTTTTGTCTTTTAAGGTCTTGTATCATGGATTTCTGGTTTGTTTGACGGATCTCTTTGATTTCTTTCAGTTTTTAAAATTTTTTCCCCTCTGATCGGGTAAATAACTTGATCTGATTCTTTGATATTTGTTTATTCTATTTTATTTTCTAATTACCTTCTATTGACTGGATGCTATTTTGGTCGAGGTTTATGTGGTTTATGAATTTCTGTATAATGATCATGTTTAACTTGCTTATATAAATTAGTATGTTCTGTGGATATAGCTTTTCCTGCCCTTTTGATAATTCGTTGTATCAACCTTATTTGTCCATCAGAATTTTATTTTGCTGGCACGGATCAATCTTTGTGTTTTTTATCTTTTTCTGGCCATTTGTAATCAATTAAAGTTTTCGTTGGTTTTGCTTACATTAATTGAATATGTTTTGGTGTTTGGCAAAAACAGTTTTATCCTTGGATTTGTATTATTTTGGGATAAACAACTGAAATTTCTGTTATAATGGGGGTTGAGTTTACGTGATCTGTGTATTATGTTGTGGATGCAGTCTTAACCTCTTCTACCATCGTATTTGCTCTTTTATGTCTTGATAATTAGTTTAGTGTACCGAAATGCTTATTTATTCCGCGCTTATCCTTAACTAACAATCTGAGATGGTGGCAAGGGCATAAGTGAGGGGTCATGATAGAAGGGAGGAATATTGTTTTTAACTCAGTAGTACATGAATGGATGACTGTGTGTAGGCTCAGGTAGGATTGTTTTGTGGACAAGATGTTGGGAATTTTTCAAGCTATGCACCTCCAAGGGGGACCTCAGAGCATACCACTATTTCTCTAAATGTTAAGGGAGTAGCTCGAAATTGTTCTCCCCCATGGCGAGATGATGACAAAGATGGGCATTACATGTTTGCGCTTGGAGAAAATTTAACTTCTCGCTGTAATTACACTTTACTACCATTAAGAAATTTATATTTATATATCATGGTCAAATATAGTTTATTTTGTAAAGGTATTCATTTTGGGCATGTAGATCTTAACTATTGTTTTAATTGAGTAATCTGAATATCTTTAATTAAATTAGTATCCTGTGATTTGGTTTTAAGATGATTAATGATAATCATTTTAAACGTCCTAGGTTTTAGGGCCATACCGGGCATTGAGAGTTTTAATGTGGTTCTGGAGTCAACTATAATTTCTTGGCGTCCATGGTTTATGGAGGTTACTGTTGATGCTTTTGCAGATAAGATCCATAGCAAAATGGGTGAAGGAACCTTTGGACAGGTCTTGGAATGCTGGGACAGGGAAAGGAAGGAGATGGTTGCCATAAAAATTGTTCGTGGGATAAAGAAGTATCGAGAAGCGGCCATGATAGAGATTGAGGTGCTGCAACAGCTTGGTAAACATGATAAAGGTGGCAATCGGTGAGTATTCTTATCTGAAATTCTGAAATGCTAAGCTAGTAAAATATAAAATTTTGATTCTGTGGCATTGGTTAAACGGGTTTATTCCTTGCAGTTGTGTACAATTACGGAACTGGTTTGACTATCGTAACCATATCTGTATTGTAAGTATTTGATTGTTTTGTAATGGATTAATTTCCCCAATTCTTGGATAATTTGGGGATTAAAATTTCTGGGTGAATTCAAATGGTTTCAACAGGTGTTTGAGAAACTTGGGCCAAGCTTATACGATTTTCTACGGAAAAACAATTATCGCTCATTTCCCATTGATCTTGTTCGTGAGATTGGCCGACAACTATTGGAATGTGTAGCATGTGTGTAGTATTTACTTGAACTAAGTTACTTATTTGGTCTCTTTCTTCCGTAGTAGTCTGTGTTATGAATTTTGTCAGTTAATTTGGTATACCATGAGGTTGATAATAATGAACATCTTAATATGCATTCCATTCTATCAAGTTTGTTGCGCATGTGGAAGTACTGAATCTTTCTTTTCAATGTTATTTGTGGTTTACCTTTCTAACGGTTGTCTTTTTCATGTAATTGCAGTCATGCATGATTTGCACATGATCCATACAGATTTGAAGCCAGAAAACATACTTCTAGTTTCACCGGATTATGTTAAAATTCCTGACTACAGGGTACTTCTATTGTTCTTGTTCTTGCATCTGTATCTCTGAAAGTTATAGGTTTTTGTACAGGAGATTACAGATTTTGCTAATCCCTAAATTTTTTGTTACATTAAAACAGAGTTCTTCCAGATCACCAACTTCTTATTTCAAGAGAGTTCCAAAGTCAAGTGCTATCAAGGTTATTGATTTTGGCAGCACGACTTATGAGCGGGAAGATCAGAATTATATTGTCTCAACTCGGCATTATAGGGCTCCTGAAGTCATACTTGGTATATATACTTATTATCTAGCGACGTATGATGATACAGTAAATGATTATGTGATGTCAACTTAAAGTGTTTTTATGGTCTTTCAGGACTTGGGTGGAGTTATCCGTGTGATATATGGAGTGTGGGATGCATATTGGTGGAGTTATGCACGGTATGATTTGTTGAGAGGTTTATTCTGTACAATTTAATTCCCTTTTTCCCTCTCTTACCTAGTAAAAACTATGGCAGGGCGAAGCTTTGTTTCAGACTCATGAGAATTTGGAGCACCTTGCCATGATGGAGAGGGTGCTTGGTCCGTTACCTCAACAAATGTTGAAGAGGGCAGAGTAAGTGATGGTACCATGGGAACTTACTGCTTATTAGATTGATCTTAATCGTGATGTTCAATTTTTTTTTTTAATTGCTGTTTGTAGCCGACATGCTGAGAAGTATGTTAGAAGGGGCAGGTTAGACTGGCCGGAGGGTGCTGCTTCTAGGGATAGTATGAAAGCTGTATTGAAGCTTCCGCGGCTTCAGGTTTGTAATTTTTTCTTGGATAGGGGTATTGTATTTTGGATTGTACGATTGCTTATATTGCTCAAACAATTGCAGAACCTGGTAATGCAGCACGTAGATCATTCAGCAGGCGATCTCATACATGTCTTGCAGGGGTTGCTTAGATATGACCCTTCTGAAAGATTAACAGCTAGGGAGGCTCTGCGACATCCATTTTTCACAAGAGATCACCTTAGGAGATGATTCAGTGCCTCGTATTAATGAACGAAATAGTTGAAATGCTCCTGTGGGCGGAAGCCTCTTTCTCAAGTATTTTTTGTTTAACCCATTGATAACTTAAGTAACTGACCCTATTATGAATTCGATGTACAGTGAATATAGATGTAATATGTTAATAACACTTCGTTGATGGACTCGCTTTTCTCTTGTCTCGTCTCTTGTTTGTCTGAATCAAAGTGCGTTGCATTTTGGGCTTTCAAGACGAGATGTCCCCAGTTTTATTGTTTGTTGATTCTGGATTTTTATATAAAAATAAGCCAAGCAAAATAAGAGAGGTCTCTGGTGGCTAGGGCTACAGTCAAGGGCGTAATTGCCATATCCAATTTAGAAGCCCGTTCTCATTTCGCCGATAATGCTATATTGTTAAAAAGAATTTTTAGTCGTCCACTTCATGGAATGTAAGTTTAATTTAATGATGTGGAAAAAATTGGTTTCTTGTTGGAAAGTAATTCGAATTATTGGTTTCTTTAGTATGTGTCCAAAGTGAATGAATTAAGTGTAATATTTGATGTGCGAAGAATATTGAGTGTAATAAAATTAAACTTCTGTAAGCCAATAAGCCAATAGGTGCTGATATAATCTAGCAAGTAGTCGTTAGTTGAAACCTTAAGTTTATCATGAAATTTTGAATGGTAAAAAGTAATGCATGAATTTTACGATGAATAAGATTTAAATTTTACCTTGTTATATTATTCAATATGATTGTTGAATTTTCTCAAACTTATCGGAGTTTCTTCAGATTCATTTTTATCATCATTTTGTTTACCTAAAATGATTGGATAGAAATCATTGTTAGAACCCCGTAATCGTTCGTGCTTTAGGCACCTAGAAAGAAAATTAAAATGAGTTGGATGAAGGAGTTATTCAACCAAGTATCTGGGAGTTGAACAATGAGTTGCTCATTAGGTGCAGCAACATATGCAAGAGAGAAAGAGAGCAATTAATTGACAGCGAAGTATATCTACCTCCAATAAATTGAAATGATATTAGGTGTAGCTGCTTGTGAGAAGGTAAGGAGGTGCAATCCAATCATAACAGTAGGAGTGACTTGAATGATTTGCCTTCAGGCTTCACAGCTAGGTTCAACTTGGCTTATTCTATGTGCCAGTCTTTTCTTTATTTTCCATTATTCTTCTCATTTATTTGAGAGGTAATTAATGTACACGTGTCTAATAAAAAAAGTTGGTGTTAATGTGTAATAAGTGATTACATCAATATTCTCCATTCACAATTTGAACCTAAGAGATAAACTTAAAACTAATTAAAAAGATAAATTGAAATTTAATTAGTTTAAGTGATTTGACACTTATTTTCTTTAAACAAAATTTCGAGTTTGACTATTATAAATAGAAAAAATCAATTCTAGGTTACATTTTTGTAATTTAACTTGAATTAAATCAATTATAGTCTAATAAATTTTTGAGGACTGATAATTTTTTTAAAAAAAATCTTACAAAATGTTTACCTGAATTTTATTTTTTTATAGTCGCTCATTTAAATAGCACAAGTTAAAATATTTTGAATTGTACATGTAAATCACAAATCAGGTTCCATTGAAGGTTGTCAAAATGGGACAGCAACAACACTTTCCCCCCTCATTATTATCTTTTAGGCAAAAGTATTTTTTCATCCCTTATATTTGGTGCAAGGTTCAATTTTGTCACACTTATTTCTAATAGTATCAAAATGGGCCTAAACTCGTAGCTGACCTATTTAGCTTGTCATTTAGGCGGGTTGGACATGGAAAACTTGACCCATTTATTTTTTTAAATATTTTTTTAATTGTCATATATAAAAGCTTATTTTATTTACATGATATTATATTCAATAAATATAATACATTTAAGTATGAAGATTTTTGTTTTAAATTAAATATAGAATTTTAAATTTATATATAATATAGTTGATTTAAAAAGTTATCATGAAAAAGTAAGATTATTGATATACTAAAAAAGTTATTATGAAATAAGGTCAATGATAATTATAAAAATACCAACAGTTTTTTAATAAAAGAACTTATTTACTCATATTTAATTATGAAATAAGTATGTTAAATGAACTTATTTACTCATATTTAATTATGTGCTCTCTTGATACCTCATTGGGTGAAACAAATTTAATTTTTCATTATCATAAGATGATAGAGGTGCAATTTCAATTATATGTGCTGTTACTGTTGTAATTCTTGTACCATGTCTGTTGCCTCCTTGGTTTTTTTAATGTAATTGTATATATTTTAAATTATATAAAGCTGAGAAAGTGTTCAGAGTGTCATGTTAAATTATTGTTTTTACTAGTAACATTAAAAAAAAATAGAAAAGTTGGTACATAGATAATGACAAGAATGATATTCATTCATATTAATATTGGAATCAACTATTATTTTGTAAACAAGTGAGACAAAATTAAAAATCATCATAAATTTGAATGACAAAATTGAAACTTATTTTAAACATAGACAAAATTGAAAGTTACTCTGTGAGAGACAAAATTGAAACAAAATAACTTGTTGACAAAATGTAATGATCATATGTGTTCAGTTATGTAAGTATTTTTGTTAATGATCTAGACGATGTTATTGTCATGAAAATTGCAGAAAAAATATAGACAGAAAAAATAGAGATAAATCACAAAAAACACACATAAATTTATGTAGTTCGGTCGATATAACTTACATTTATGAGTAGAGAGAAATTTTTCTGTTCTTTAGGCAAACTGTTACAATTTACATATTATAAAGCATTTTACAAAACATATAACTGTCTAGGAAAACATACAAAACCGGGCAAGTCTATAGAGTGAATCTTCTCCTTTACTGACAATGTTCTAGGTAGTGTATTTTCTCCATACAGTGCTCCTGTACATCCCTCATGAATTAGAAGAGCTTTCATATTCAACTTCTATAGAGTAAAATCATTCGATTCATTAAACTACTCAATATCAAACTTGTGAGTTGACATTTTCAAACAATAGATAGAGATTCATAATTTCTCAACTAGAAACAAAGAACCAAAATTTCGAACCAAAAACAGAGAACCAAAATTTCAAACTAGACACAATTACTAATTTAAGATGAATTGAAACTTACACCCAACATAATAGACAACAAAGAGTACTATTTTCCTGTCTTTTATCTTCTCGTTGTGAACTTATTCCTAATTGTCTTATATCTTTTGAGACCAATTTTTTCTTTCATGGAATTTTTCTCTCCCACTACGTAATAATTTCACATTTCAGATCATAGTTTTGAACATATATTTTCTTCTTTCATATTTCATGTTATATCTAAAAACTATCTAATATATTTATCTATCACTACAAAGAAACCAGTCTTTTGCCACGGTTAAAACCATGGCTAAATTACCAAAAAAAACTATGGCAAAATTGGACGTAAGTTTCATAATCAGCCACAACTTTAAGGTCTATGGCTAATTTTTTTATTTTTGAAAAATATTTTTAGTAATTATTGGACACGATTTAAATCATGGCTAATAATTTAATTTAATTTAATTTATTTAAATTTTTTTAGAGCAATTATGGGCCACAATTTAAATTGTGGCAAATAATTAATATTTTTTTTTAAAAAGGGATATACATTACTATGTACAAAAAAATGCATGTATCTAGGAAGTTCCCTTGCATAATGTTGCTTGCTATTTACAAGCCTAGGAAGTTCAACTTATCTTTGATCACCAATTGGGTATGTTCAACTTCATAAATTTTTATGTTTTGGGACAACTACGTTTTAAATCATAATAAAAATCACATGATATCAAGGCCGAAAAGGAATATTACTCATGAGTATCACGAAGCAAGGCCGTAAAAAAGAGAGCATGTTAGCAATTTAGAGTAAAGGAAGTGATTAAGCTAAATCTGACATCGCATCATAATATTAAAAAAAAAAAACTTGAAGAATGCAAAGTAATAAAAAAATTTTCACCATGCAACTTGCAGAAGAAAGTGCAACGAATATTAAAATAGTGTATTGCCTAGGTGAAGTGCATGGGACTAGCATGTTCAGAGTTACCACAGAGGGCTAACCTCAATATTATTGCCAAACACTAGACCTATATAGAACAAGTTTCAACTTTCAAGGAAGAAAATAAATAGAACGAACTAGTAAAAGGATCCGAGAAAAATACAAGGATGACACACTACGCAATTTTTATACCTAAGACAGAGCAGCCCCTTGAATTCTATCACATTAGTGTATACAGAAATCAAATTGCATTTTTCTTAAACTACCATTAATGCTACTTCATATCCTTTTGGAAGACAAAGATATCCAAAATGCTTACCATTCTGAAGCTTGCCTGCAACATTCCATTTGTTATAAGATCAGCACCTGACAGAAGAGCTCCCAAACCAATTCTGAAATGAAAGGTTACAATAGAAATTACGCCAATATTTTAAGAAACTCAATTGCAGTAAAATGTATAATGCAGAACCATAAGCTGTCAACAAAAGACACATTTTAGGGCATATCTATTGCATTTTACATTTTAACTTGGCAGCAAATCGAAGTTGAAGCAATGTGTGTGGATTGAGGAAATGTTATATGTTGAGTTTTGTCATCAAGTCCCTCAACGACTTGTAATTTACTAGAATCTAAATTTTAAATCAGTTGACAAGGCACCAAACCTGTAAGTTCAGTAATTATTAAATTCATATACAAAAACTACACATAGAGAAGTTGCAACCACCTAATCCAACAATAGCATAATATAAATTCCAACCACCTAACCCATTTCCTACAATAAGATTGCATAAAGCGTTAAAGAAATTCACATGCCCAGAGTTCTGACATTAACGAATTACAAGCACCCAGTGGTCTATAATCTGATGTTCAAAGGCCCCACAACTTTACTTTCAATCCATCCAACCTCTGGAATATGTAGCATATTTTTGACAGTAAAAGCACTTTAATTTGTTCAACCCAGCATAATCCAAATAAAAAATCAAGTTATTTCTATCTTTCCACAGCATCTACATAGTCACGCCAAAAACAATATCCCATTTATATCTCTTGTTCTTTCCAAACTCACCATTTAGATTTAACAACAACCACTGTAAATTGCTAACACAACCAAAGAAGTTACAGATTAAAAGGGGTTTAATGTTAAGTCTTGTTATGCATCAACCTGCAACTATCTCTGCTCTTTCATCTACTATGTCTCAATTATATTATACCCTTACCTCTGACACAATGATGAGATTGTTCCTTAGGCAGGAAGTGAAAAGAAGAAGCTGAGATCTAATATAAAGAAATATTGATCTTTCATTTCTAAATACAAATAGGGCAAAACTTGTAGTCCATGTGAAGGTTAAACTTATTATAAGGATATGTGTGGTTTAAAGATGTCAACCAAAATTTAATTAGAACTTCTGTCTATATCAGAACAGCTTGTAGGCTAAATTAAGCATAAATTAAATTTAGTGCTAGAAGAAATAGCTTCAAAGGAGTTATAGTAACACTACAAAGATAATATCAGAACAGCTTGGAATGAATCCAAGGGCAACCCAACAAAGAAGTGTAAAATAGTTTTTCAAGTACAGTGTTTTTCAATTTAATTAAGCATGTACAAGTGTTTTTCAAACCAAAAAAAATATTAAAACTTAGAAAAAAATTTGTTAAGTAAAACAAAGACTAAATCATTAATCAGTATTTAAAAAATTATGTTTGTCAAAGATTTAGTTAAAACCCAATTGTCGTAGTTTGACACGAATTTTTTATTTTATTGTCAAAAGGTATAGAAGGATGAAACTAAAATAAATATATTTTTTTATGGATTAAATTAATCCAATATTAATTTAATTATAGAGATAACAATTGTTTAAAATTCTAGCTCTAAACACTAATTCTAATTCTATTCTTATCTCTAGCTCTAGTTCTAGCCTAACTCTAACTCTAACTTTAACCCTAAGTTTACCTCTACCTCTACCTCTTTAGCTAAAACTCTAACTCTAGCTCTAGCTCTAGCTCTACCGCGACGAGGGCAAGGAGTGATTGTCGATGCATAGAAGAAGCACTGTCATGACTCAAAATCTGGGCATGTGACGAGCACGACATGGGGTTATTTTCCCTAAGCCATAAGCCTAAATCTCCTAACTCCTGATTTCCCATGCTACAAGTGACATGCATGATCATAAATATAAATAATTAAACTTGCAATTAATATGCAAACATGCCATTTCAGGAAATTCCTACTTGCAACCCTTCCCTCCTAAGTGTCCTATTTGACTACAGAGCTTATAGCAACAATGTAAACATGTCAAAAGAAGACCGACGGAATCCTTGAGCCTTAACTATGCCTCGGGTGGCGATGTCATGACTAACGTATCAAGTACTCTATGCAAACATATCAAGTACTCTAGGTTGTAGTTCTATGCAAACATACTCTGAAATGCCACAAACTGATTATGTAAGAATAACTCGTTGTAGTTCTATGCAAACATATCAAGTACTCTAGGTTGCTCAGGGCAACGTTGATCTCCAATATAGGCGAATCCTTAGCATCCACTCATACACAATTTGCCGACTTCTAATCCAAAGATCAATCAATGCCTCCTAACCCATAAGCTAATAACAATTCCAAGCCTATGGCCAATAACAACTCCAAGCTTGTAAGTTACTATATAGGCTCCAAGCCCTAAGGCCAGTAATATCTCATGGGCTTTCAATAATGAAATAAATGCATGCTCACAGTCTAACCTACACTAGGGTAACTCCTAATATACACGTCTTACATACAGCGCCCACGCATTTTAGCAACATCTACCAAATTAACCACTATCACAAGTGTTCTCAACACAAGCTCCTAGAGCTAGTTCAACACAACTTTAAATAAACTTGGGCCTCACGAACCCCTTAACATCGGCCCATAGACAGTAGCATCTCTTGACTCAATGGTCATTGGTTATCCCACAAACAAGCACAATGCAAAATTATAAATTTCACTCCATGCAATGCATGCCAATCAAACTCCATCACAATCATACAATATTAATACACATATAAAGCTATCCTACAAGGATAATATCTCCATAGCTTGAAAGCCATAATACTCTCTCGGCCAGAAGGCCATAATAATCTCCCTGCCTAAAAGGCTATAACTCCAACCCGAAGGCTAAATATCTCTCACCCAAAGGCTAAATATCTCCCGCTTAAAGGCTAAATATCTCTCGACCAAAGGCTATATATATCTCCCGGGGGACATCACATCATTCACAAGCTCACACATAAATCATTATCGAACCCAAGCACAAGGATCCCCAACCATTTCCCATAAGGGGAAAGTTGCCCCACATTTCTAACATCACACAACCAAGTGAATGCATCTTACCCAAGATTAATATCGTGCAAAAACAAGGTTGAACACCACATAAATCTAAGCCCAGAGGCCAATTGAGTTGTCTACTCTCTTGACACGAAGTCACAGAGTCTTCGATGTAGTTATACAGTAAAAGCACGTACACATTTCACAGTTAATAACCATCAAGAAATTTCTAATGTATGCCCAAATAGGTTACCAAGTATTTCTACAACTACTATGGTAACTGTTAAGTGTTAGATTTAGTACCATTTGGTGCTGAATCTTTGATCCATTTTATCGCCTACTTGTGGTTGCCTGTATGTCTTTTCTGTTGTTTTTGATTGATTTAGTTTAGTTTAGGAATTTTTAGAGTTTAGTCTTCTTCATGTGATTCTTTGACTAAGAATGTCGCTAATCATCATTTTATTCTCTCTAACGTAGGGTGAGCTTGAGTTGGTCATTGATAGAGCTCAATGGCGTCGTGCGATCCATGTAGCCGACCCCACTTAGTGGGATAAGGCTATGTTGTTGTTGTTGTTGTTGTTGACGTAGGGTGAGCTGGACGAAGCTGAAGTGAATGACCGAACTGATTCGAGCTGCTGTGAGGGAATTTCTGCATACCACCGCTATAGCAGTGGACTTTCACCGCTATAGCACCTGTCCCTGGAGCTGAAGAAGCAGAAGGCCTACTCTCTGTCTACCACCGCTATAGCGGTGAGACCTGCACCAAATATTGCTGGAGAAATTCTTTACTGTCTTGTACCGCTATAACGGTGGAGAGTTACCGCTATAGCGGTAAGTCGCGATACTGGGCTGGTTTAAAAGGCTTCAGATGAATTTTTTAGGGCATTCCTGAGTTGGAGACTGAAGGGAGGCGCTGACCTTTGCTAGAGGAGAAGGAGGAATCCGTCCTTGGAGCCATTCAAGCCTGAATTCAGTCAACCCAACCTCGGATTCATGAAGTTTATTCATTCTTCTATTGCTTTCTGTATTTTTAGAGCCATGAGTGGCTAAATTTTCTGTTCTAGGGTTCCTATGAACCTACTTTCAGACTAGGAATTGTGTTTTCTTCAAACTTGTGATTATTGTCAATTTATGCATACCTATCATTCATATTTCCTGACTTGTCATAACCTTGGCCAGTTTATGATCTATATGTTGCCTCCATTGAACTTGGGAGAGGTAGATGGTGGTAGAACACTGAATGATTAGGGCGAGTGCTAGAACCTAGGGCTTTTACTTGTTAATTAATAGGAATATTAATTAACCTCGTTTAATCAGATTAGGTTAGCATTAATTTGACTCAATTTACATAAGAGATTGTGTAAAGTTGGGTAGCTTAATCTAGATTCGGAAGAACTACTTTAAGCCATTAGAAAACCTGAGATTAATGTGCATAATTAACTTGAATCACAAGTGTTAGGGAGAATTAGCAATTCCTAGAACGTAAGAGGGGGATTAGTAACCCTAGGCTTTCACTTTTTATCAATTTCGTCAGTCTTTGCATTGTTTATTGTCATTAAAAGAAAATTTATAAAAATTTACTGTCATAGTTCACTTTAATTGTTAGTTCTTCATTAGAGTTGTCCTCAATCCAATTGTTTCGTCTAAATAATTCGGTTAAATTTCTTGGGTACTTAGTAACTTAGTCCTCGTGGGAACGATACTTTTACTTTTAATTCACTATATTATTTGAGCGATTGGTATACTTGCTAAATCGGCCAACAATAACCCAAAAGGTTACCAAGTTTTTGAGTTAAACCACTAGCACATTACTCATACACACAATAATTAGCCAAGTAAAGAAATGCACATAGGCCTGACAAGCCTTTAAATCTCTAGAAATCACAAAACATAATACATATATATTCTTTAATGCATCTTAAAAGATATGAAAGGTACTCCAAGAGTGAGCGAGCTACTCACCGGCTTGCTAAAGGATTTTTACCTGCAAGAAGACTCTCGCATCCACCTCAAACAACCTCTAAAAGCATTACTAGAAAGAATCACAACTAAAACTTAACTGAACCAACAAATAGGGAAAGGTCAGTCGGCGCCTAGGCTCCACCAAGGCTCCCTACACATCACACACATTAGGCCTTGGCGTCTTTGACAACAAGGGTCCATCTTCCACGAGTTCTTGGGTGCCCATGTGCCCACGGAGGTGCCTTGTGCACTCGGACTTGAACCTCTCATCTCTCTTAAGGTCATCTCAGCCAAGTAGTCTAAGGCGCCCCTGCCTGAGCACACGCTCTTCTTGTCCAAGAGTGACTTCAATGGCTCTTTAAGCTTCACCAAGCTTCACTTTGGTTCCCCTATTTTTTTCTCTTGATTCCAAACATCTAATAGGGTCCTTTTATGTGATTAAAACACAGTCAAACTCCTCTAAACTCAAACCATAAATATTTAAGAGCCACTCATGAATTTTGGAAAATTTTCAAGAATCAAACCAGGAAGCTAAGGGAAGGAAATATAGGAACCAATCTCTTTTAGCCCAACACTTAACATAACACATTAAATCTAGGGCATAAGAAGGAGGACGAAAATGCACAAGAAGAAAGGTTGAGGTGAGTACGTCTCCCTTACCATGGATATGATGATTGGGTGGCTGTCGGAGTAGGTCCTCACTAGAGATGACTTCACGGAAGCGAGGCATGGGAAGAAGAATAGGGACATTGGCCTTTAGCTCCCAAATGTGTATGTGTCGTGTGGATTAGGATATTAGAGGGATGGGGTAAATTTTTTTATTTAGTACCAAAAGACAATTTTACTCATCCCCTGTTAGAACCATAAGGCACCTCCAAAATACAAACTTCTTTACCTCAATTTTCTCTTGGACACTCGTTTTCTCTATTATTGCATTTAGGTCCCTCACGAGAATTTTTTCCCCAAAACAAAGTTAATTTAAGCATCCATGCTTTCTTGCATCCATGCTTTCTTCCATGTGCATCACAAGTGCCCACTCCCATTAAAAATGACCTCTAGAGCTCATGTTTTAGAAAATTTTGGGCACACCCAATTGGCTCTTGGTAAGCTTTAAGGTGAAGGGCATGGAATACATCGGAATGAGAAGTATCTTGAGACTGTGGGAGAAGATTTGAAAGTTACTGCCTATACCAACAAGGTGTACTGGGAGCCCATTTCATATGTACTCACAGCCTGGGGCAATTCTAGGATGGATGACTCCTTAGGAAGTTTTCCCAGGCTATATGCTAGTGAGGACAAAACATGTTGTAAGGATGGACCCGAGTTGGCTTGTGGGGGGCAATCATTAATCTAGAAAAGTAACTTGGTCGTTACATTTAATCTAACTCTAACCCTAAGTCTACCTCATCACAACCTCTAGCCCTACCTCTAACTCCACCTTTACCAAGCTCAAATTCTACCTCCAACTCTAACTAGCTCAAGCTAGCTCTAACCCGGTACCATTTAGCTCAAGAACTAAGTCTACCTCTACCTCTTCCTTGGACTCTAACTCTAACACTATCTCTCCCTCTAGCTCTAATTCTAACTTTAAATCTAACTCTAACTTGAGCTCTAGTTCTTAACCCTAACCCTAGCACTAACACTAACTCTAATTCTAAACCCTAGCCTTAGCCCTATGTCTAACTCCACTTGTACATTTACTTCTAGCTCTTGCTCTACCTAACTATAACTCTAGATGGCTGCAGCCTTACCCCTAGCTTTAGCTTTAACTCTAACTCTAAACCTAACATTAACTCTCTAACTTTAGCTCTACTTCTAGCTCTAGCTCTAACACAAAAAACCTTATAAAGGATTAAAAGAATGAGAGCAAGAAGAAGAAGGAGAAGAAAAAGAAAAATAAGATGGAGAAGATAAAGGAGGAAGAGACAAATAGAGAATAAAAAGATGTAGGATAAGAAGAAGAAGAAGAAGAAGAAGAAGAAGAAGAAGAAGAAGAAGAAGAAGAAGAAGAAAAAGAAGGAGAAGGATAATGATGACGATGATTATTATTATTATTATTAAGTAGAAGAAGGAGTATAGGAAAAAGATAGTAAGAAAAATGAGGAGGAGGATGATGAGATAGGGAAGGGAACAAAGGTGGAGAAGAAGAAGGTGGAGGAGACAAAAAAGAATAAGGAGAAGGAAAGAAGATGAAGAAAGCAAAAAAAGAAGAGAATGAGAAAAGAATAAGAAAGTAGGAAGAGAACAAGAAAATGAAGGAGAAAAAGGAGGAGAAGAAAGAGAAAGAGAAGGAAAATAGTAGTGGAGGGGAAGAAGTAGTAGTGAAAGGAGAAGAAAAAGCAGTGGGAAGAGAAGGAGGTGATGAAGAAAGAGAATGAGAAGCAAGAGGAGGAGGCAAAGAATAAGGAAAAAAGAAAGATGAAGAAAAAGAAGAAGTAGTTGGTGGAAGAAGAAGGAGAAGAAGAAGACAAAGAAGAAGGAGGAGAAGAAAGAGGAGAAAGTGAAGGAAAAGGAAAGAAAATAAAGAAGGAAGAGAAGAAGTAGAAGAAGGAGGAGAAGAAGTAAAAGAATATGGTGATGATGATAATGTTGAAGGAAAAAGAGAAGGAAGAAGTTAAAGAAAAAGAACAAGGAGAAGATAGAAGGGGAAGAAGAAGATAATAAGAAAATGTAATTCTAATAAAAATTTAAAAATAATAAGTAATTAATTTATATATATATATATATATATATAGTAATGTAAAATACTTAAAATAATATTTTTTTGAATAAAAATAAAATAAAATAAAATTTAATTTTTCTTAAAAAATAACATCAAGATTAAGAATTATCTTAACAATTATTAATCTTCCATATTCGCCTACTTCTCCTTCTCTTCCTTCCTCCTCTCCCCCATCATCCTTCTTCTTTTCCTCTCCTCTTCCTAGAAGAAAAAAAAGAGGCAGAAGAATGATAATTAAAAATTGTTAATCTAATTCTTAATCCTTATGTTATTTTTAAAAAAAATTAATCAAAAATATTTTATTTTTACTGATTATATTTTATCTTTTAAATTTTAAAAAAAGTATTACATTAATTATTTTATAATAAGAAGTAGTAAGAGAAAGAGGGTAAGGATAAAAAAAGCAAAAGAAGAAGAACTAGAGGGAGAAAAGAAGATGAAGAAGAAGAAAAAAGAAAGAGGATGAGGAGATGAATAAAAAGAGGAAGGAGAAGGATGAATAGGGGATAAAGAGAAGACAAAGGAAAAAAAGATGAAATTGGAAGAGAAAAAGGAGAAGAATAATTAGAAGAAGAAGAAAAATAGGATGATGATGAGGAACAAGGAGGAAGAGGAAACAAGGAAGAATATTCTAAAGAAGAAGAAGTTGTTGAGTATGCTGATGAAGGTGCTGCCTTGGTTATTAGACGTGCCTTGAATATCCAAGCCAAAGTAGAAGAAGAACAGAGGGAGAATATTTTTCAAATAAGGTGCACTATCCGAGGCAGAGTTTGTAATGTGATAATTGATAATAGGAGTTGCACTAACGTTGCTTTTGGCAAATTGAAGTTGCCTATCATAATCATCCTCATCCATACAAGCTACAGTGGCTGAATGATCATGGCGAGATGAAGGTCACGAAGCAAGTGAAGGTACCTTTCTCTATAGGAAAGAATTACAAAGATGATGTGTTGTGTGACATAGTCCTTATGGTTGCTAGTCATCTTCTACTTGGGAGGTCGTGGCAATTTGATAGAAGAGCACTATATGATAGCTTCAAAAACACCTACCTTTAAGAAGGATGGAAAGAAGATTGTGTTGGCACCCTTAAAGCATTCTATAGCTAAAGGAGGATGTAATCGAGGAGAAAAGCCTAGTTGTTTTACTTCTAAGAATGAGTTAAAGAAGGTAACAAAAAGGATGACTTTGTATTATTGCTAAATTCTCAAGGAGCTAAACCCAGAACTCGCAGAAAAGCTTCTTAAGGTTGTGAGGGAATTGATAGAAGAATTTGCAGATGTCTTTTCGAATGAGCCACCTAAAGGATTGCCACCCTTGAGAGGAATTGAGCATCAAATTGATTTGGTGCCCGGTGTTGCCTTACCAAACAAACCAGTGTATAGAATGAATTCGGAGGAGGCTAAAAAACTAAAAAGGCAAGTTGATGAGTTGATTGAAAAGGGTTATGTAAAGGAATCTATGAGCTCTTGTTCTGTGCCTACATTATTGGTCCCTAAAAAAGATAGTTCTATGAGAATGTGCATGGAAAATCGTGCTATAAATAAAATTACCATCAAGTACTGCTATCCAATTCCAAGACTAGATGACATGTTCGACGAGCTGAATGGTTCCAAGGTGTTTATAAAAATTGGTTTGAAGAGCGGCTATCACCAAATTTGAATGAAAGAGGGAGACGAGTAGAAAGTATCCTTCAAGACAAAGCATGGATGTTACGAATGGATGGTAATGCCATTTGGGCCATCTAATGCCCTTAGCACATTTATGCAATTAATGAATTATGTGCTTAGAGATCTTCCATTGAAAAATTCATTGTGGTATATTTCGATGATTTTTTGATCTATAGTCAAAGCTATGATGAACATATGCAATATTTGAAGGAAGTCTTGGAAAAAAGAGAAACTCTATGCTAGTCTGAAAAAATGTTACTTTTGTCAAGATCATGTGATTTTTCTTGGCTTTGTAGTGTCTCAACAAGGAGTGGGAGTTGATGAAGAAAAGGTTAGCTATCAAAGTATGGCTCATTCCAAGAACTATATTTGAGGTAAGAAGTTTTCATGGAGTTGCCTAAAGAAGATTTGTAAGGGATTTTAGCACCATCTTAGCACCCATAACTGAATGTATTAAAGGAGGAAAAGAGTTCAAATGGAGTAGTTCAAATGGAGTAATGCAGCCCAAAGAAGCTTTGAGCTTGTCAAAGAAAAATTATGCAATGCATCCATATTAGCCTTGCCCAATTTTTTTAAGACTTTTGAGATTGAATGTGACGCTAGTAGAGTAGGATAGCTATACTTCTTCAAGAACGGTGTCCCACAGCTTATTTCAGTGAGAAGTTAAGTGGAGCGAGTCTTAACTACTCTACCTATGACAAGGAGTTCTACTCTTTAATTAGAGCTCTTGAGACGTGGCAGCACTACTTGTTACCAAAAGAATTTGTAATTCACACAGACCATGAATCACTCAAACACTTGAAAGGGCAGAGCAAGCAGAATAAAAGACATGCAAGGTGAGTGAAATTTCTTGAAGCTTTTCCTTATGTATTGAAGTATAAGAAGGGAGAAACCAACATTGTTGCAGATGCTTATCAAGAAGGTATGCCTTAATTTCCATGATGAATGCTAAATTATTGGGATTTGAATCTATTAAAGACCATTACATGAAAGATTCAAAACTTGCTGAAATTTATCTAGCTTGTAAGAAAATGGCATATAAGGGATTTTATATAGATTTGGTTTCTTATTTTGCTTAGGGAGGCTTATAATTCCAAATTGTTCTATGAGAGAATTACTTACACGAGAGGCTCACGAGGGAGGATTGGCTGGGCATTTCGGTGAAACCAAGACATTGGATATGCTAAAAGAGCATTTTTCTTGGCTTAACATGATTAGAGATGTGCATCATATGATTGAGTGGTGTATTATTTGCAAGAAAGCTAAGAGCAAGGAAGCAGCCCATGGACTTTAAACGCCTTTACCTGTTCCAGGTCAGCCTTGAAATGATATTAGCACAGATTTTGTGTTAGGATTGCTAAGGACACAAAGATGTAAGGATTTGGTCATGGTTTGTTGTTGATTGTTTCTCAAAAATGTCTAATTTTATTTCATGCCATAAGACCAACGATACTGTGCACATCGCCAATTTGTTTTCAAAGAAATAGTGAGACTTCATGGCATTCAAAGAGTATCATGTTAGATCGTGATACTAAATTTCTTGGCTACTTTTGAAAGACTTTAAGGAGGAAATTGGGAACAAAGTTGCCCTTTAATACCGTCTATCATCCACAAACTGATGGGCAAACTAAAGTGGTGAACCAAACACTTTCTACTTTGTTATATCAAAAACTTGAATAGTTGGGATGAATGCTTGGCCTATGCTGAATTTGCTTACAATAGAAGTATACATAGTACTTCTAAACACTCTCCTTTTTAAGTAGTTTATGGGTTTAATCTATTGAGGCCACTTGATTTAGCACCATGTGATTTACAAAGGGTCTTAGTTGATTTTCTGGATAGGTTGAAAAGAACAAACAAAAAAACCAAATCACTCAATTGATAAGGCAAAGGGTGCCACAACTAAGAAAAATGGGTTGATCTCACTACACTAAAGAAAAAGAACGTGAGTAATATGAAATTTGGTTACTCTTGCCACTAACCTAAGTTAGATAAGAGAAATAACTCAAGAATCTTTTTGAAAGCAAAAAGACAATATCTCATATATGATTTAAGGGTGGTGTATCTACAACATATGATAAAGACCCTTTTTATAGAGGGCCTCCAAAACAAAAGATAAAGTACTCCAACTAAATGCATTAACTAAAAGTCAAGTGTTGTAGGCTAAATGTCAAAGACAATAAATGCATAGGTAGCTAAATGTTAAAGATAAGAAATACGTAGGTAGCTAGACTACAACTATATTCAACAAATACAACCTTTCAACATGCAGTCTTGTTCACATTTCTTCTACTTTTAATAAGATGGTTAAGCCCAATCTAAGCTCTTTAGCTCTTGCACGAGTTAGAGGCCCAATTGAACTATTCTCCTTTTCTTGAGTTGTAATTGAACCTTGCTGATTCTTTTCTTGGTTGAAATGGATTTGTCCTCAAATATAAGTTTTCTTCATCTTCTAAGTAAGGAGAAAGATTCATCTGCCCTTGGCATCAATTTGGACTTCCTTTGGTTCAAAAACCTTTCTTTTCGAAGATAAACCCAAACTAAATCTCCAGGACTAAATTGAACAAATTTTCTCTTCTTGTTGGCAATCTTCTCATAGATGGAGTTCTTCTTCTGCTGCTTCATGTTTTCATGCAACTTCTTTATCATGTCAACCTTTCTTTTTCCATAATGCATTCTCGAGCCTAAGTGATAATGGTGCTAAATCAAGTGGGCTCAATGGATTAAACCCATAAACTACTTCAAAATGAGAGTGTTTAATAGTACCATGTATTCATAAGCAACTTTTCAAGTTTTTGCCAATGATAGTTCTTAACAAAGTAGAAAGTGTTTGGTTCACCACTTTAGTTTGCCCATCAGTTTGTGGGTGACAGGCGGTACTAAAGGGCAACTTTGTTCCCAATTTTCTCCTTAAAGTCTTTAAAAGTAGCCAAGAAATTTAGCATCACGATTCTTTGAAATGCCATGAAGTCTCACAATTTCTTTGAAAAACAAATTGGCGATGTGCACAGCATCGTTGTTCTTATGGCATAGAATAAAATGAGACATTTTTGCAAACAATACACCTCTCAATCATATGATGCACATCTCTAATTATATTAGGCTAATAAAAATGCTCTTTTAGCATCTCCAATGTCTTGGTTTCACCAAAACATTGGAGATAAAATCCTCCCTCGTGAGCCTCTCATGTAAGTAATTCCTTCATAGAACAGTTTAGAATTACAAGTCTCCCCAAATGAAATAACAAACCTTCAAATCTATAAAATTCCTATGGGTGCATTGCATAATTTTTCTTTGACAAGCTTTCTTTGGGCTGCATCACTCCATTTCAATTCCTTTCCTCCCTTAATACATTCAGTTATGGGTACTAAGATGGTATTGAAATCCCTTACAAATCTTCTGTAGAAGGAAGCAAGCATATGAAAACTTCTTACCTCAAATGTGGTTCTTGGAACGAGCCATTCTTTGATAACCTTTTCTTCATCAACTCCCACTCCTTATTGAGATACTAAGAAAAATCACATGGTCTTGACAAAAGTAACATTTTTTTCAGATTAGCATAGAGTTTCTCCTTTCGTAGCACTTCCAAGACTTCATTCAAATGTTGTACATGCTCATTATAGCTTTGACTATAGGCTTATCATAGCTTTTTGACTATAGATCAAAATATCATCGAAATATACTACAACAAATTTTCCAATGAAAAAGATCTAAGGGACATTTAGATAGCCCAAATGGCATCTATTCATAAAGTCCATTTATCTTGAAGGCTGTGTCTTCCACTCGTCTCACTCTTTCATTTGAATTCGGTGATAGCCGCTCTTCAAATCAACTTTTGAAAACACCTTGGAACCATTCAGTTCGTCAGCATGTCATCTAATCTTGGAATTGGGTACTTGATGGTAATTTTATTTATGGCACGGCTGGACATACACATTCTCATAGAACCATCTTTTTTAGGGACTAATAATATAGGCACAGAATAAGGACTCATGGATTCCCGCACATAACCCTTTTCATATCAACTTGCCTTTTTTAGCTCTTTAGCCTCCTCTTGATTCATTCTATATGCTGGTTTGTTTGGTAAAGTAGCACCGGGCACCAAATCAAATTTGATGCTCAATATTAGAAGCAAAAACAACTAGGCTTCTTCTCCTCAATTACATCCTCTTTCAGTTGTTCTTGTATTGGCTTTAAGGGTCTTCTTTCCATCCTTCTTAAAGGCATAGGCTTTTGAAGCCTACTCTTCTATTAAATTGCCATGACCTCCCAAGTAGAATATGACTAGCATCCATAGGGACTATGTCACACAACACCTCATCTTAAAGCCATTGCAGCTTGTAGGGACTAGGATAATTGATGATAGGTAGCTTCAATTTATCAACCAATGTGGTTGAAGCAAAGTAACATTGTGCACCTTGTTTGAAAAAATTTCTCCCTTTATTTTTCTTCTACATTGGCTTGGATATTCAAGGCACATCTAATAACCAAGGTAGCACCTTCATCAGCATACTCAATAGCTTCTTCTTCTTCTTCAGAATGTTCTTCCTCTTCATATTCCTCTACAACACCCTTTCATTAGCCCAATCCTAAATTCCTACTCCCTAGTTCCTTAGTTCCATTCCAATGTCCAATCCTTGATCCCTAAGTCTAAATTTCAAAGTCCTAAAGTATAATTCCTATCCCTAAGTCCTAAAATATAAGGCGTAACTCCTAATCACAGTACAGAGTAAGAAAGGAAAAGAAAGAAAAAAATGGAAAGGAAAAGAGAATGGAAAAGATCAAAAGAAAATGGAAAAAAAGCTTGTTTTGTATGGAAAAATAGATATTTTGGGATATATTTTTTAATGGAAAAGAAAACGAATATATGGGATAATTTTACCAAAGTACCCTTTATTTGAAATTGTGAACCCATTTCCTCGCAGACCCATCTCCTTCGAAGCATTGACGCTTTCCCCTTCATAGATGCATCTTCTGTTCGTCGATGGGACTGGTGGGCGGTTTCTCTAGCAACTCAACATTTCTTAGGTGGACAGCTTCTTTGACGTTCTTCAGGTGCGATTCAAGACCATGTTGAGCTTCTCTAACGTTCTTTAGGTGTGATTCAAGACCACACCAACAAATTTCAGAGACACGAACTAGTGACACGACTGAACTAGCAAACTAGGAGAACAGACCATGAACTAGAGAAGTGAATGAACCAGTAAAGGAAAACATGAACCAGAGACGCGAATAGAAAATAAGGGAACAAATGGAAATTCATGAATTTTCCATCGCAAATGGGAAGGAAAGGTGCTGGATGAAAAAAAAATGGAAAACATATAAGATTCTTTTCGCATTGGAAATCACCTTTCAATCACCAGATGTGGGATCCTCTCACAAGTGCTAGAATTCCGTGTCTCTCCCAATGGAAAATGCCGAAACCAAAGATATTGTTAAGCCCAAATGCCTAATCTCTATTTCTGATATCCTAAGTCTAAGCCCTAAATCATATGGCCCAAGCTATTTCCTTAATAGCTAAGGCCTAATTCCTAAGTCTATGGCCTAAGGCATATGGCTTAAGCCCCAATCCTAATTCCTGATTCCTAATTATCAAGCCCTCAGTCCTTCGTCTTTAGCACTAAGGTAGCCTAAAGCCTAATTCCTAATATCTAATTCTTACATGCTAAGGTCTAGTTCCTAAGCCACCAAAAGCAATAAGTTTTAAATCATATCCTAAGTCTCCTAAGTTTGAAGCTCTAAAATATAGTGCCTAATTCCTAACAACAAAAACAACAACAATAACACGACAAAAAATTTGACTTTTGGTGGTGACTAAAGTCATTGCTAAAAGTGGTTGAAAGGTTTTTTGATAGTGACTAAAGGGAAAGTCATCCTTTAGAAAACATAGTCACCAGAAGTCATCTTTGTTGCAAAAAAAAAATTCCATGGAGATAGAAAACATAGTCACCATCAAAAGTTTCTATGGTAACTCGAGACCCAGCAACTCGATCAAGACCCTAGTCGACCGAGTCAACCAGTGCGGGTCTTGGCTGGCCCATTGACTCGCAGCCCTGAGGTGACTCGATTTTGTGTGTGTGCTTCAAGTTTAATCCATTGACTCGCAGCCCTGAGGTGACTCGATTTTGTGTGTGTATTTCAAGTTTATTTGAAATTAAACCAAACACATACTTGAGATTCGAACCTGGATCCTTTGCTTTCTTAAGCCTAAAACCTCACAAAACCAAAATATAAGTAAATATTATTACTAATATAATAAGAGATAAGAAAAAATATAATTATTTATATGATTACTTTGTGTAAAAAATTTTAAAACAAGAAAAATTAAAGATTTCTAATAATTTTATATAATCCTATAATATTATAATCAAGAAAAATTATGGTTTAACACTTTTAAAGTGTAAGATTTCTATATAATTTATTTACTTTGAGCCGAGGCTAGCCCGGGTAAATGATACAAGAAATTTGACTTCTCTATTAGGAGTCGCCACTGAAAGTTCGACTTCTACTAATAGTCGCCACCAAAAGTCAAACTTTCTATTGCGACTCTAGAACACAAACACATACTTTCTATTGCAACTCTAGAAGTCGCCACTAAAAGTCAACTTTCAGTGGCCACCGAAAGTCACTTTTCTTGTAGTGAACGAAAAGAACACACAAGCACAAACACCACTGCCAACAACAACACCAAAAAGTAACAACTACAAGAAGAAAAAGAAGAAGAAGAAGTCTTGGGTCATAAGGCCATAAGACATTATTCCTAAGCCATATAAGCCCTATTCTCTAATTCTTATGCTTAAACACTAAATCCTTACACCTAAACACAAAATCCAAAGTTTGATTACCAATTCTCCTTAAAACCTTTTTCTTATGACTTATGCCCTAAGTTATAATTCCTAATACTAATACCTGACTTCTAAGACCTAGGTCATAATGATAAACCTAAGTCTAGTTTTAAAGTCCTATAACCCAAGTCTTTAGCCCCAAGTCTTAATTCTTAAGTCTCGGTCTTAAGTCCTAAGTCTAAATCCCGAAGACCAAAGTCCTAATCCCTAAATCATATTATCCTAAGCCTTCTAAGTCCTTGTTCATAATTCTCAACTTCATTTCCTAATAAGTCTTAACCCTTAATTCCTTGTTCATAATTCTCAACTTCATTTCCTAATAAGTCTTACGTCCTAATTTTGAATTCCTAATTCTTAAGTTCTAAATCCTAAATCTTAAGTCATAAGTCCTTAATCCCTTGATCCTATGTCTTAAAACTTATACAATAAGTCCCAAGTCTGGCCTTATTCTTATGCTCTTAGTCCTAATGACTAATCCCTAATTCCTAAATCTTAAGACCTCTTATGCTCTTAGTCCTAATGACTAATCTTTAATTCCTAAATCTTAAGACCTATCCTATGACCTAGGTCCTAATTATTCCTTTGTTTTATGCCCTAAGTTCTAATTTTAGCTCTAGCTACTCTATCTCTACTAACCCCTAATTCCTAATTAAATCATAGGTCCTAATCGAATGTTCTATGTCCTAAGTTCTAAAAAGGAGGTGAAGAAGGAGAAGAAGAAAAAGATAATGATGATTATGATTATGATTATAATTATTATTAACTAATAAGGAGGAAGGCAAGGAGAAGGAAAAGAAGATGAGGAAGGAGAATAAGAAGTAGTAGTAGGTGGATGAGAAGAAGAAGAAGGGGAAAAGGAGTAGGGAGGCAAAAGAAGAAGAAAAATGTAGTGATGATGATGATGATGAGGGAAAGGAAAAAGGAGAAGAAGGGGAAGAAGGACACATTAAGAAAATGTGATTTTGATAAAAGTAAACATAATAAGTATTATTATGAAATACTTAAAGTAATATAAAATAAAAATTGTTTTCAATTATTTAATTTTTTTAAAAAATAAAATCGAGATTAATTTTCTATATTCTCTTCCTCCTCTGCCTCCGCCTCTTCCTCTCCTCCTAGAAGAAGAAGGAGAAGTAGAATGGTAATTAAAAATTGTTAAGCTAATTCTTAATTTCTATGTTAATTTCAAAAAAATATAAAATATTTTATTTTAACTAATAATTATATTTTCATTTTTAATCTTAAAAATGTATTACATCAATATTTATAAAAAAAAAGAAGTAGAAGAAGAAAAAGAAGAAGAAGAAAAAAGATGAAGAAGAAGAAGAAAGAAGATGAGGAGATGAATTAGAAGAAGAAAGAGAAGAATAGGGAGAAGGAAGATAAAGAGAAAACAAAGGAAAAGAAAATGAAAGTGGAGGAGAGAACAAGAATAAAAAGAAGAAAAAAAATATGATGATGATGACGAGGAAAGAGAAAGAAAAAGAGTAGAAGCAAAAAACGAGAAGGAGAAAAAGACGAGGAAGAGAAAAGTAAGGAGAACTAGAAAGAGAATAACAAAGGAAGAGGAGTTGAAGAAGATAAGGAAAAAGGAGCAGGAGAAATTGAGTGACAAGAAGAAGAAGAAAAAGAATGAGAAGGGGAATAATAATGAGGAGAAAAAGGAAGAGGAGGAGAAGTAGGAGAAAAAAAAGTAGAAGGAAAAGAAAAGGACGAAGAAAAACAACAAAGTTAACAGTAACAACAACAATAATTGCAGTAGCAACAACATACTACAACAACAACAACAACAATTGTAGTAGCAACAATATACTACAACAACAACAATAGCAACAAAAAGAATAGTTAACAATAGCAACAACAACAATAGTAACAACAAAAACAACAATAGCAACTCTAAAGTCATAAAACTATTTCCTAACTCCTAATTCCTTAGTTTCTAAGTCCTAAGTTCTATGGCCAAATTCCTAATCTCTAAGTCCTAAAGCCTAATTCCTCATATCTAATTCTTACATCATATGATCTACTGTCTAAGCTACCAAAGAAATAAGTTTTAAATCTTATGTTCTAATTCTTGACTTTTTAACTCCAAATTCCTAAGTCCATACACCTAAGTTTGAAGCTATAAAAATGGAGTGCCTACTTCCTAACAACAACAACAACTAGAACAACAAGAAAAATAGTAACAATAACAACAACAAACACAAACACAACCACTATTACTATCACCACCACCAACAACATTAAAAGTAAGAACAACAACGACAAGAAGAAGAAGAAGTCTTGAGTCCTAAGGCCAAATTCCTAAGTTCTAAGACTAAGTCCTAATCCCTAAATCATATTCCCTATGTCCCCTAAATCCTTGTTCCTAATTCCTACATCCTAATTTTGAATTTCTCTTAAGTTCTACTAAATTTGAAGTCATAAGTCCTTAATTCCTTAACCCCAAGTCTTGCGTCCTAAAACTTATACCGTAAGTCCTAAGTCCAAAGCTCAAGGCCTATGTCCTAAGGTCTAAAGGCCCTAATTCTTAAAACCTAAGGACTAAATCATAAATCCTAATTCATAATTCCTATCTAAAAATCATAGGTCCCTAAATTTGATGCCCTATGTCTAATGTCCTCAAGCCTAATCTTAGTTTGTAAGTCCTAAAACCTTATGCCTAATTCTGAAGCTTAATTCCTTTGCCCCTACGTTCTATAAGTCCTGAAACAAAACTTCTGACCGAAGGCCTAATTCTAAACAACAACAACAACAAAACCACAACAAAATCAACTACGACAAAAAGAAGAAAAAGCAAGATTGACATCAATAATAGACTTAAACCTAATTCTTCCTAACATTTAATTTCTAACTTCCTGACTCCTAAGGCCTAATTTTCAATTCCTAATATTTAAGGCATAACTCCTAATTCTTAAGTCCTACGTTTTAAGACCTAAAAAGACTACATCATAATTCCAAATTCCTTAGTCAATTCTAAATCCTAGGACCCTAATTTGTATGCTATAAGCCTTAGGTCCTAAGTCCTAATTAGCCTTAATTTGTAAGGCTTAATAACTCCTAAGCCCTAATGCCTAATCTCAAGTTACCAACACCTAAACCTTAAGCCCTTTGTCCGAAGTCCTAAGAGCTAATTTCTTTGATTCTTAGGCTAAGTAAGTCTAAGTCTACCTTAAACCCTAAGAAGGAAAAGGAGGAGTAGTGATGGAGAAGAATCTAGGACAAGAAGGAAGATGAGGAGAAGAAGAAGAAGAAGAATTAGAAGGTGACTAAGAGGATTCTTACATGAAAGAGAAGGAATTAGATACAACAATAACAAAAAAAAGCAAAAAAAGAACAACAAGAAGAAGAAGATAACAACAACAAGAAGAAAAAGGCTCCACCACCACTACCACTAAATGGCAAAAACAATAACAACAATTCCAAAAAGGAAACAACAACAAAAAGAAAAAAGACAACAATAACAACAACTACAACAACAACAACAACAACAACAACAAAAATAATAACAACAACTACTACTATAACAAGGAAACAAAAACAACAACATCCACCCCAAGGTAACAACAATAACAACCACAAGAAGGCAACAACAATGACTAGGAGGAGGAGGAAGATTAAAGAAGTTGTAGGAGAAAAAGAAGAAGAAGATGATGATGATGATGATTATGAAGAAGAAAAAAAGGAGGAGAAGAAGGAAGAGAAAGAGGAGAAGAAAAAAAAAAGAAGGAAGAGGAGAAGAATGATAAAAGAAAGAAAATGATGAAGAAGAAGAAGAAAAAGAAGTAGTAGGTGGAAGAGAAGAAGAAGAAGTAAAAATTAATCAAAATATTTTATTTTAATTAAAGAAGAACAACAACAACAACAACTACTACTACAGTAGCAACAACAACAACAACTGCAGTAGCAACAACAAACTATAAACAACAACGACAACAACAACAACAACAACAAAGCAACTATGTCCTAATTCCTAGGCCCTCAACCTAAATCCCGATTTCCTACGCCTTAACCCTAAATCCAAAGGCCTATTACAAAAGTTTCAAGGTGTAATCACTAATTCCTTAGTCCCTAATATCTAATGCCTAATACTAATGCCCTTTGTCCTATGTTCTAAAGCTTAAACTCTAAATCATATAAGTCCTAAGTCTTAAGGTCTTTTTCCTTTACTCCTATGCCCTAAATCTCATGTCTATGTCCTAAGTCCTAATGGGTAAGTCCTAAGTCCTAACGCCTAGGCCTATGTCCTAAGTTTCTATGTCCTATGTCATAATTATGTCATAACTATAAGCCCTAAGGTCTAATTCCTAATTCCAAATTTCGATGCCCCAAGTTACTCCTAATCATAAGACCTAAAGCCTAATCCTTAATTCCTAAGTCCAAGGCCTAAGTTCTGATTCCTAAATCCTGAGTCCCTAATTTCTTGGCATTACTTCTTAAGCTTTAAAGCCTATGGCATAATCCCTAATTTCGAAGCCTTGTCCTTTGTTTCTATGCCCTAATAATTCATAATCCTTAAGTCCTAAAACATATAAAATTTAACAATAAAATTTAATTATAATAGAAATTGTAATATAAAAGTAAGTAATTAACAGATATATTATATAATCTTGTAAAATACTTAAACTATAATATTTTTTAAAAATAACATAGGGCTTAGGAATTAGCTTAATTTTTTTTAATTATCCTTATTCTCCTTCTCCTTCTTCTCTTCCTCCTCTTCCTTATCCTCCCCTTCACCATCTCCTCCTCCTCTTCCATTTCTCCTCCTCTTCTTCCTCCTCCTACTAGAAGAAGAATAAGAAGAGGGAGGAGAAGTAGAAGAAAGATAATAAAGTATTAAGCTAATTCCTATTTCCTATGTTATTTTTTAAAAAATTATGAGAATTACCTTGCAAGAAACATATACAGGAAATTAAAACTACATTTTATCATAGTGCAATAAAGAACTTGTTATTTCTTACTAGATAATGGGTCAACAAAGAACTTGTTATTGACACCACTTCAAACATTCCATGAAGGACCCTCTACCTGCAATTATCACACCCAACATTTGTGGGTAACAAGTTTGAGTTACGAGTAGAAAGAATGTGGATAGAATGAAAGCTAACGGAAATCGGAGTGCAAAATTCAAATCATGATGATTTCCAAACTTGACAGCCTTAAGAAAGTGAGAGATATGTCTTTTAGACAATTTTTATATCATCCGAGATTAGAATTAATTAATGAATATAAAATATGAGACATTTATGGCAAGAATAACATCATATACTACTTCACTAAAGTCCCAGCCAGCCACAAATACTGAATTAGAATTTAGCCTAAAACTTTTATTGTAAGCAATTAAATTAATAAAAAAACATGGTAATATTGTTTGCTAAAAAAAAAAAGACCATTTTATCTTTCGAGAGGTTGCTCTATATCATTTCCAAGTCTCATAACAAATAAAATTACAATCAACAAAATTAATTTCTTAGAAATTTTTTTTTTGAAATGATCATTAAAATTTAAAATTCCCTAGAATTTAGCCCAATAAAAACACAAAAATACACCTCACATGTCAGATAGGCTTACTTTCTATCCCATTATTTAAGGGATGCTGACCTCTTCCAAGCATAATAGCATATACTACTTCATAAAGCAAGTTAATTCAGGCTACTAGGAGAAGTTTCCCAGTTATTGGCCAATATGATTGCAGCTAATTTTTTTTGTCAAACTCAATATTATGAATAAAATCATAACTGATTCTATTTTGGCAGACAAACAGTTTTTTTTTTTTAATGTATTTCAACTTTGGCATATAACTAAAGAAAAACGTTCTGTACAGTATACATACGTGCAGATGATTGGAACATGAAAGAAGCACTAGGGAGTGAAAATACCTTTAAGGTCAATTTTGTTGGACCCATTAACTCTCGTTTTTAGAACAACTTCCTCAGTGGGTGACGCTCTGTTACTGATACAACCTACGAAAACAAGAGGATCTTTATATAAGCGTGATTTCTTGAGGGAATCACAGAGATTTCCTTAGTACAACAATTTAAAATAGTCACAGGGTTCATAATCAGACATAACGAATACTAATTCCTTCTTGAAATAATTGTATGGGGTTATGTCCTACTTCATAGTCTGTAAACAGAACACTCACAAGCTAAAGCTAATTGAGTAACTACATACAATACACAGAAGAAAGAGACGGGAAGAGAGAGAGAGAACAAAGATTTACGAGAACCGGGGCACTGGAACAGATTTGGATTTTGGACAAATATCCCGAACCCAACATTTTTCGATTTCCCTCTTGTTCATACTTGATTGTTCCTCACTTATATTAACATACTAGCAAGAGAACATAAAATTCACAAAATTAATATGACAAAAGAGAGAAAGAAACGTACCGTGATCATCAAGGAATGGAACAAACTTGAGGCGATGAAACAGGACAAAGATTTCTGAGACTTGAGGCCTGCAACAGGAATTATGGAACAGAATGAGAACAAATCAAAATGCGTGAGGAAAAGCTTATTCATCATTTTCTTGAAAGGAAAAACAGAAATCAAGATTCAGGCAATAAAGAAGAGAGAAGGGACATACCATATACGAAACCCAGAAATAGGGCATAATGTGGAAACAGAGAGAGAGAGAGAGAGAGCATCGGACTCATTATATAATTACCATCAGAAATTAGCCGTTGGAGGGGGGAGCGTCAGTCAAATTTAAATTTGGGATCTAAGAAGAGGAAACGTTCAAACTAGGAATACAGTTTATGGATTCTTTGCTTCGTAATTAATTTTTATCCTTAATTTTTTTGTGTAAAAGGAGCGAAGGCCGAAGAGGTGACTTTTGGATTCTTGTGAATACAGCTTATGGGTTCTTTGTTTCATAATTAATTTTTATCCTTAATTTTTTATTTAATTATTGATTATATTTTTCCTTTTCTTTTTATTTAATTATTGATTGTCATTTTTTTCTTTTTTTTTTCCCTTGACTTACACGAAATAGGATTTACGAAAATTTTTTTGGTTGGTTGAATCAAATCACTTGTACTGACAATTTATTCAACCAATGAAGGACTCTTTGTCAAATCTAATGCCTTGTATACATGCAAGCATATATGCAACAAATAGATGGAATTAATTGTTCATATAAGTATGCTTAGTAGAATAATTACTAAATATTAATGGAAGAGGCATGCAATATATTTAAAATGCATATGATTAAAGAAAGCATGACATATGTTTATTCGAGCAAAGGGACTATATTAATATACATAAAATGCAAAAGGATGCATTATTAGCCTTTTTTATTTTTTAATTTTTTGGGTACAAGAAAATAGACTCAAAAGAGAAAGACAGTGACCGAGTCGTTTAGAGCTAGGAAACTAATAGGGACCATACAAAGCAAGATAGGCCCTCAAAAACAAATCATAGTTCACTTACAAAATTTAAGAAGAAAAATAGATAATTAATATGTTAATAAGTTAAAAGTCATAAATAAGTATATTTACATGATTAAAAAGCAAGATATTAATCATCAATAATATAAATCATATAAAATAAAAATTATAGTCAATAAATAAATCAAATAAAATTAAAATTTGATAATCTTTTATATTCCATAAATAATTAGCTTCATCTGTTTAAATGTAAATGTGGTTTGCTATTGTACTCTCTTTATTCTGGTTTGCTGTATACCTTGATGACGTATGTTCTTTTTGGAATAAATATAAAATTTAATTCCTGAAAGGTATACTTTTCTGCTGTCCGATTCCGAAATAAGTTTTAAAGAGTTTATTAGTTATGGGTTCAGTATTATAAAATTGAATTGTATATTTACTTATTTTTGAATGACTAATTCTATAATGGTTTGTAAAGAATTTATAACATTAAGAAACTAATTAAATTGTATAGAATTAAATTTTCAAGAATTAAGAGTCCATTTGGTTTGAACATTTTTTATTTTTATTTTTATTAAAAATAAAAAATAAGTTTAAAAATACATTTAGTTGAGTTAATTGAAATTATTTTTTAAAAAAAATTTCTTAAAATGGTGCCTAGGATTTGTGGTGGTATTATAAGCAGATTTTTAAGTGCCTTTGTTTGTGTGCATATTGGAAGGAAAAAACTGTAGAAGTTGGGAATTGGGATATCAAGATTTGGTTGTTATTATGACCTGTTGTTTAATTTTCAGCGGCAAAATAATTGATGTTTCAATTTTGTATTAAATCTAAAAATTATATACTATTTTTGTAAGTGCAGCAAATATGAGAAAGAAATGAGAGGAAGATATATGTTTTAATTACATATTTGATCTTATTTTGTACCCAAAATTTTAATCTCAGTCCCTATAATTTTTTTTTAGACGGGCCCATGATATCAATAATATTTGTTATAACGCTACTAAATAGATGTTGAGTTGGCTAATGAAATGAACATGTGCCACAAATCAATACTTAAATTGACCATTTTTGCCCAAGTAAGCAGCTTATTTGGACTATAACGTGATTAATTAATTGGATTATATTGTCTTTACATAGATGCTGAGCTTTTGCAGCATTTAAGGATAAAACTGTAGAAGTTAAGCTGGGAATTAGGATTTATATATATATCATCAAGTTCCATGTTCAACCATCCAACCACCGTGGATTCTATGTTCCTTGAAGTAAAAAATCATCTCATCTTCTCTTCTTCTACGTAAGAATCACAGATTTTAGATTAGAGTTTGAAGATTTTAATTTGAGAAACAGAATTGACAGACAAAATTGATACTAAATACCTAAAAATGCACTTTTACTTCTATTTTCTGAGATAAGTAATTCATTTACACACTTCTTGTTAGTGGCTAAATAGTAAATATCACATTTAATTTAACATTTTAAAGTTAGTTAGTTAATTGATTAGTCTTTAAAAAAATATTTCTTGTGTATCGAATCGATTTTAGAAGTTTTATTTATTTATTTTGAACATTTTTGTCTCAAAAATTTAACGATGATATTTTTCAAGACAATCTTTTATCTTTGATTCTATCTTTAACATTTTAAAAATAAAATTTAATATACAATAACTTTCTAGACCATAGATATTTTCTGAGAGTAGTCGCGCTTGTCAGAAATCCGTCTGAAACTATAATAATAATAATAATAATAATAATAATAATAATAATAATAATTTAATTATTGAAGTCATCCAAAATAAAATCACAATTATTTTGTGTGTCCGAAAATTTTTCTTAATTTCCGATTCACCTTTGTCATGTGCTTTGGCAGCTTGATGACGTTAAATCGGTAATTTGTATGTTTTTTGAAAGATGTTCAAATTATACTTTTTTATAATAAAATTTTTTTAAAATTAAAATATAGTTGAATAATCTTAAAGATAATTTTTTTTAAAAAAAATACTAGATACTAGATATGAAAGTATTTTGATCAATATCAATATAGCATATATTTTTATTAAAAAAAAAAAGAAGAAGACGAGTACAGGAGTAGTATGTTTTTAAAAAAAATTATAGGGAGACTTGAACCTTGACTTTTGAGTTCATAATAGCCAAGTTATTTCACTTCAACTATAACGTCGCGTTGTTGAGACATGAGAATTGGTTTTGGCACCATATTATTGTGGGAGTTTTTATTTTTTATTTTTAAAAATTTTAGTTTATTCTTTATAAAAGTTTTTGTTTTCATATTTAATATTTTCTTTGTAAGTTTTTTGTTTTTGAATCTAATCACTTTGTAAGTTTTTTGTTTTGTTTTCTATTTTTCGGAATGTTTTTGTTTAGTTTTCAATCCTTTAAAAAAATTTTGGAGTTACCAATGATTTTAGAGAAAACAGAATTTATTATTAGTCAAAATAGGCAAACACCTGTCAATATAATCCGAGGAATATTTCAGGATATATCTTGATTTATCTCATTTGATTGATAAGTCGATGTATGTTTTTTTTTAAGATCTTTCGATAAGTTTCAAAGTTTCTTTGAGGGTTTTTTTCTCTTTTAGTTTTCTGTCTTAGTTTTATTTTGAGATTTCTGTTACATCTGACCAATGCAGTTTACTAGTTTTTTCTTAATATGATATGGTTTGGGTCTTTTTGGCCATTATAAAATAAATATATTGTTTACATTTAATTTAGCATTTTAAAGTTAGTTAGTTAATTGATTAGCCTTTAAAAATAATTAATTTATTGCATATTACTATTTGTATCAAGTAATTTGGAAATGTCAAAATTATAATGAATTTATTATTTTCGAAGACTAATTTTGTATTCACTAATTTTAAAAATTAAAATTAATTTGTCAATGTGAAAAAAAAATACAACTTAAGGGAGGGAATGGACAAAGTCTAAGGGTATCTTGATTGTAGTAATAAAAAAATTAAAAACAAAAACATTTGAGAAAAATGACTTAAAATTATAAATAATATATTTCTATAGATTAAAAATTTGTGAAATAAATGAAAGAAGGATAATGTATTTATTACAAAATTAATTAATTTACATTTTCATATATATTTTATTTTTAATTGAAAATATGATAAATATAGTACTAAATTTATTGAAATTTTTCTTAAATGTGAAGAGAAATTTAAGTATAACGCTTACGATCTCTTTATCATTTTCATTTATTGTGTCTATATTTTAACACACGCACACACACACACACATATATATACCTACTTCACTTGTATTTAACCACGTTAATAGAATCAACTTTCTAATTAGTCTAATTTAGTTAGACAAATATTAAAAAAGATCATTAGAGATGAACTATTTTTTTTGTGTGTGTGTGTATCGAATCGATTTTAGAAGTGTTATTGTTTTTTTTTTGGATATTTTTGTCTCAAAAATTTAACGATGATATTTTTCAAGACCATCTTTTATCTTTGATTCCATCTTTAACATTTTAAAAATAAAATTTAATATACAATAACTTTCTAGTTCATGGATATTTTCTGAGAGTGGTCATGCTTGTCAGAAATCAGTCTAAAACTAAAAAAAGAATAATAATAATAAATTAATTATTGACGTCATCCAAAATAAAATCACAATTATTTTGTGTGTCGGAAAATTTTTCTTAATTTCCGATTCACCTTTGTCATGTGCTTTGGCAGCTTGATGACGTTAAATCAGTAATTATTTATGTTTTTTAAAAGATGTTCAAATTATATGTTTTTTATAATAAACAAATTATTTTAAATTAAAATATAGTTGAAATAATCTTAGAGATAATGTTATTTTTTTTTAAATACTAGATACTAGATATGAAAGTATTTTGATCAATATCAATATAACATATATTTTTATTAAAAAAGAAAAGAAGACGTGTAGTATTTTTTTTTTAATTATAAAGAGACTTGAACCTTGACTTTTGAATTCATAATAGCCAACGTTATATCACTTGAACTATAACGTCATGCTATTGAGATATGAGAATTGGAATGAGAATTTTTTATATTTCGTTGGACATGAAAAGAAATAAACAAATTATTCAATATTTTTAATGTTTGGTTGTAAAAATTTGTGTTGAAATGTAAAGGAATTTTAAGAAAATTATTATAATATCAATGAATGCAAAAAGTTACATAAATATTATATAAAAGAACACTGGTAAATAAATACAACAAAGAAATTGAATATAATTTTTTAATATATTATACAATATTTAATATTACATAATAACTTATTAAATATATTAAATAATAACATATTGAATATATTAAATGTTGTATATAAGATCTATTGAAAGTTAAATTTGTAAAACTAATTCATAGTTATAATTAATAATTAATATGTCATTAACATTTTGAGTAACTTTTTAATATATTATAAAATTTATGAAATGTTGTTTGATAAATTTTGACTACACCGTTGATATTGTCCAATGGTCATGGTCCCAGACTCTCAATAATCTCAAATGTGTCAATGTAAATGTTATAGATGTCCTAGAGTAATTAAATGAAGTTAATTATAAATTAAGATAAGAGTATAATTTTAAAAATTTTATAAGAATATAATGGTCAAATGGTTATATTAGAAGTATGAGATAGTTCATTCCATCACTTAAGATTGGAAATCTATATTTTTTTATTTGAGGAAATGTAAATTTTTAAGAAAATGAGAATTCTACCAATCAAATATGAGAATATTAATAATTTTTATTTTAATTCTTTAACTCAGTTCTAGTCACCAAACGGATTTAGTATAAAATATAATATTTTAATTTAAATGGAGTGAAAAATGTATAACTTGAACATCTTTTAAGAGATAAAAACATAATTTACAGTTTAGAAAAAAAAAATTCAACCTTCTAAATGCCCTACTCTCTCTGTCTTTTTTATTTTTGATTTGATTTTCCCTAACCCATTTCTCTGAAAGCTAGAAGTCCACACTGATGGCTCCACGTGGGATGATGTAATCGTAGTGGTGGCAGTATCAGATTAACCTCTTTCTTGTACGAGCCACGTACCCATTTCTCGGCTCTATCTTAAAGTACGAGACTTTTTAATATTTTTGTTGAAGTTATTTGATTGAAACCATACTGTTCAAATCGTGTAGGAAGTCTGAAGCATCTAATCTGTTAGATATGTTTAATAAATAATTTATTTACTTAAATTTTTATTTAAAATATTTTTTATTTAATTTAAAATTATATTTAATTTTGACTAAATTTCTTGTTTTAAAATATATTTTATTTTGAATTTAAATAAATTTTTATAAATTTTTAAGTTTATTCACTTTAGTCCATATTAGACTTCTTGCGCCATCTAAGTCATTTGTGGCTCCAATAAAATGGTCCAAGTGAAAATATTAGAGAGTCTCATATTTTTAGAGTATTTTTAATTTATAAGTCTTCAACTTTACATTTTACTTAAAAAAATAAATTTTAAATTACATTAATTAATTAGTGATGGTATTAGTAAGGGTGCATTTAAGTAAATAGTTTAATTAAACATTTATATGATAAACGCTGATATACAAGTATTTTTACAATTAAAAAGTTTATGAGGTAAATTTCACATAAGTTTTATACTAGTTTTTTTTATAAACTATACTAAAGAGTTTATAAAAATAAACTGAAAATAGCTTATGAACATACTATAAATTATTTTTATAAGCTTTCTTAAACATGTGTATAAATACTTATGTCATAAAATAAATTCAGATAAATTAAAAATAAATTCTTTCAAATACACTCTAAATATAAATTGACCAAATTTAAAAATAATCAGTGTAAATTAATTACTTTTTTTTTTATCCTTGCATCGGCAATCCCAACAAGATCACAACGATCGCTCTGCAATTTGCACGCACCGATTCACTCTCCAGTTTCCTCTACTTTCCCGATTCTTCCATGCAACAAATGCCGCTTTTTACTTTTTAGTGGATTTTTCTGCACCCAAGAGTTAAGATATTTTAATGACAGTATGTTCAACAATATGTTTGCAATTGTATATTTGGGAGGAAAAAAAAAACTAATAGTTTATTTGGCTAATAACTAATTTATAATTTATTTGATTAGTTTATAGATTTGTTAGAAATATTTAGTAAATAAATTTATTTTTATAACTGATAACTTATTTTGAAACGTTTTTTTGAGTAGTTTAAAACTTAGAACTTATATCTTTTATATTTTTCTTCTTATTTTATCCTTAATATTTTATTAAAATTTCATAGCATTATCATATTCTATCCTTATCACATTGTGTCGATTGTCATCTTCCCTCTGCTCCGTTATTTGTCTTCCATTATCCATCATGCATTCATTCATTCGCTTCCATCTCTGTTGACCATCGTCTCCTCTTTTGCCATTGGTCTCAGTCTTGCTCCTCTCTCGTCATCGTCTCTTCGCCGTTGATCTTAATTCCCATCTCCTCCTCGTCTCCTCACCATCGATCCTAATTTCTCTCTCACTGTTATATGTATATATATACACACTGATAGATCTACATTCAAGGATGTGGGGGCAATTGCTCCCACAAAGAAATTTTTTTAATTAATATATGTAGTAATTTTTTTTACTCCCACAAAAATTTAAATGCTGCTATCACATAATAAATCATGACCACTCATCTTATTAAGAGTATCCCACCCAATAACTTTTTAAATTGAATTTAAAAATTAACTGTACCCCATCGTGGCATCACGTCATATCTTATGTATTTTATATTATTTTTTATTGCTTATGTATATTTATAATATTTTTTTAGTAAAAATAAATCCGCGCCTATATATAAATATATTATATTATATTAATATTTATATATATAATAAAATAAAATATACATTTTTTAATTAATAATATATATATATATATAATAATTTAAATTAATTTAATTAAAAATAAAAATAATTTGTTTATTTTGAATTATTTTTGAAATATAAAATATATGTCTTTTTATATTATTTTCAATAGTTATTTTTATTAAACACTTCTAATTTAATAAACTAACTTAATAACCTTTAACTTTGAATTAAAAATTAATTTTTAAATTTCTAACTAACTTATCAATTTTTTTTTGTGAAATATATCCTATGTAAAATAAAATACCTAGAGATTCATTGTTTGCTACTCCCTGTTACCTTTCATGCTTTTATATATATATGTCCTTCGTCTCAACAAAAATGTACACACCTCTTCTTAATTAGTTCTTCCATATTCTTTCTTCTTCCAACCCTTTAGCTTTTGTTGCTGAATTAAAAATCCTTTCAAAAATGGTTCTACTATATACATCAACTTTCGTGTCTCTCTTCTTCTTCATCACCTTCCTGTATGTCTTAAACCTCACAATCAGAAAAAGAACCAAACCCAATCTGCCTCCATCCCCACCAAAACTGCCTCTTATAGGCAATCTCCATCAACTAGGCACTCTGCCTCATCATTCTTTCAGAGACCTTTCTCTCAAGTATGGTCCTCTGTTATGGCTACAGCTTGGCCAAATCCCAGCCTTACTGGTCTCTTCTGCAGAATTAGCCCGAGAGTTAATCAAAAATCAAGACTTGGCTTTTGCCAATCGGATCCATCCCATATCTGCAAGAACCTTACTCTATGGATGTAAAGACATTGCTTATTCACCCTACGGTGAAAGCTGGAGACAGAAGAGGAAAATCTGTGTGGTTGAACTTCTCAGCCTGAAAAGGGTTCGATCCTTTCAGTTCATTAGAAGTGAAGAAGTTGCAACGTTGGTTCATAAGATACGTAAGGCATGCTTGAAGGATAATTCCTCTGTGAATGTGAGCGAGCTGATAAGTACAACCACCAACAACATAGTCAGCAGATGTATCATTGGACAGAGGTATGATGAATCGAAAGATGATCATAGAAGTGGGAGGTTTGGAGAGCTTTTGAGGAAGGAGATGATATATCTTGGGGAATTGAGCGTGGGAGATATGTTTCCATCGTTGGGTTGGGTTGATTTTCTCACAGGGAAAGTTCGAGAGTTCAGGGACACTTTTAAGGCATTAGATGCTTTCCTTGAGCACGTGATTGTAGATCATAAGGCGATGATGGAGAAAAATGATGAGAAAGACTTTGTGGATATTCTGCTTCAACTTCAGGATGGTCATATGCTTGACTTCGAGCCTCACCACGATGACCTCAAAGCAATCTTAACGGTGTCTCTCTTACTCCCTCACAAATTTTAGGTCAAAATATAAAGAATATTTCTCATATAATATATCGCTTTACCTATTTGAAAGTTGGCAATATACTCTTAAACTTTCAATTTTATACAATACAACTCCTCTATCAATTTTTTTCATTAACACTGTTTTCATGCAGATTGAAAAAGTGACAAAACAATAACTTTTTTATTTTATTTTTTTAGTTTTTTCTATGTTATATAACAATAACGACACTTATCAAATGATGGGTTAAAAAGTCTCTAAAAATGATAGGTTAAATATATTTTTGGTTAGATGTATTTTTCGTTAATTTGGCCATTTTTCACCTTTATACACAAATAGTGCAAAGGTTTTTTGGAGTTTGGACAATAATATATCTCAAAAGAAAGGTTATACTGCACAATATAAAAAAATTATTGAGGTTTATTGCTAACTAATTTAAAGTTGTGGGATTTTTTCTTTTTGCATTTTGCCAATATTTTGATCATGATTTTAAAAATTAGACTGGTCATTAAACCGATCAAGACACTATTTTAAAGTTTAGTATAGTTGAATCGGTTTGAATTAATTAATTATATATATATATATATATATATATATATATATATTGGTTTTAATTTTACATATTAAAATTTTAATATAATATATAATAACTAAATCTTTTTATGTTTTAATTTTATAATTAGGAATTATTTTTTGTTTATTTTCAAGAAAATATTATATATATATATATATATGTATGTATTTTATAGTAAAAATTTAAAACACTAATTAAATATAAAAAACATCAATTTTCGTATAAAAGTTACAAATTATATTTACTTTTTCCCACTTGTATAAGCAAGAATCAATCTTCCCAATACCAAGATGCAGCATTTCTCTCATTTCTTTAATGCACATTTCCCATACTTCAAACTTTTGTAGTGTCACATACATGTCAGTCCATTTCATTTTCTTTCATATTTTTCTTCCTTTACTATGGAACAAGATTTGCTCCTTAAGCAAATATGAGTATCTTATTCTCTTGCCAACTGTTCAATCACGGATAACTAGCAAGGATAGAGGGTGTTGAATTTTTTTGTTTAGAATGACTTGCCAATTGTTCGATGTACATCGAATGGCTGTTGGATGATCATGTTCGGTAGACAAACAAGACCAAACCTGTTTACGAGAGGAGCCCATTATTTTGTATTAGGAGAGAGAACCCAACAAAGCACCATATATAAGACCATATATTTCCAACAATTTCCAACCTCTTCCTCAGAACTATGATTTTGACAACAACAAAGTAAAATTGAAATATAATAAGTAGATGTACATGTCAAGATTTTGTTGCAGAATTTGATAGCAGACACTTGAGTAACTTTAGAGAAATTAAATTTAGTTTAAGGAAGATATTGATTTTCCCATTTCTATAATTTCAGGACATGTTTTTAGGAGGAAATGACACTACTTCAACAGCTTTAGAGTGGACACTAACAGAGCTTATGAGAAATCCAAGCATCATGAAGAAGGCCCAAGAAGAGGTGAGAAGAGTTGTGGGGCACAATTCAAAAGTAGACGAAAATGGTATCAATGAAATGAAGTACTTGAAATTAGTGGTGAAAGAAGCTCTAAGGTTACATCCACCTGCTCCTTTTTTGATCCCTCGAGAGACAGCATGCAACACTAAAGTTGGAGGGTATGATATTCCTTCCAAAACAATGATATATATGAACGCATGGGCAATCCAAAGAGATCCTGAATTATGGGAAAGGCCCGAAGAGTTGATCCCAGAGAGATTTGAAGACAACAAGATTGATTTTAAAGGACAAGATTTTGAACTAATCCCTTTTGGTTTTGGTAAAAGGATGTGTCCTGGAATGGCATTTGGGCTTGCTTCTATTGAGTTTGTTTTGGCTAATCTTCTTTATTGGTTTGATTGGAAGCTGCCTGAAGCCAATGCATCAAAGTGTGAGATAGATATGAGTGAGGAATTTGGGCTCACAACAAAAAAGAAAGTCCCACTTCTTCTTGAACCAATACCATACTCCTTCTGATCTCATATTATTGGTCTAACTTTATTTTACATTTTGATTTCTATTATATATGTGTGTGGCAATAGCCAATAAATGTGTCATGTTGGTTATGTAGTTGAACCTAAGGAAATAATAAATTTAAGTATGAATTATGCTTTTCATTTCAAGTTTCACAGCTTTTCTAAAATAATTAGTGAGTAGTACCTCATATATCTTTTTATGCTTCGATAGGTTAATAATCATGAGACATGTGGTTAGGCAAAAAATATACTTCATGTCCTTAATATTTATCTCTATTTTTATCTATGCTCTTTAACTTTTTTTTTAGCATCAAGCATGTCCTACATGTTTCAAATTTTATCAGATATGCCATTTTTTTTAACATTGTCAAGTGGGTTAACGAAATTACTGATTTGGCATATGTTGTGGCTAAAATATCAACCACGTCACCACACGCCTCTCTCTCTCTACAAATCTAATTCTTCTTTTTCTCTCTTGATATCTCTCCCTCTCTCTTATCCCTGCTCTTTCTACAAATCTCATTCATCTCTCTCTCTCTCTCTGTATATATGCAAATGTCATTCTTTTATCTCTTTTAGCAATAAAAACAACACAATTACCCCAAAAAAAATTGAAGATGTACAATGAATCTGGATATTTATAGACAAAATTAAGAACAAAAGAGATTCTAATTCACTTTAGGATGATCTGTGTGTATGTGTGTAAGATAACAAGAGAATAGAATGATTTTGTGTATTATTGATACTGAAATATCAGGTCTATATATAAAAAAGAAAGGCAACAAAAATAACAAACTATAACGATCAACTAGTAAATGACAGGAGTAAGCATAAAATGACAATAGAAGAGTTAAACGACAACATAAGATATAGTTCTAATATCCTCCCTAGAACAAAATTGTGATTCACTTATTATCTTCTCTCAAACTCAACTCATCATGACTAATGATTTTGAGTTTGCTATGAAAAAGTTGGAACTTAGAACCCGAGAGAGGCTTAGTCAGACCATCTGTGATTTGAAGGTGAGTCCCAATATGCTGAACTGATATTTCTATACACTAAACCTTTTCTCGGACAAAGAATAGATCAAGTTTAAGATGTTTAGTGTGAGCATGTAACATATGATTCACAATGAGTAGAACAGTGCTGAGGTTATCATAATATATACATGGCTTTTAAAGTCATGGGTTCTATAACTCAAAAGCAGTGATTGTAGCCAAGTGACTTTACAACTGTGTTAGCTAAGGCTCAGTATTCGGCTTCGGTGGTGGACCTGGAGACAATGATTTGTTTCTTTGATCCCCATGAGACTAAGTTTAGCCCAAGGAATATACAATGCCCAGAAAAGGACCTCCTGTCCTCTAGATCAGAACCCTAGTCAGCATCATAGAAAGCATGAATGGATAGAGTAGGAATAAGGGTTGGTTGCATAAGTAAGCCATGGGTCACTGTAGAGCTCAAATATCTCAAAATGCGCTTGACACATTTCCAGTGTTCTTCAAGGGGGTTGTCCATGAATTGACATACCTTGTAGACAATGAAGGCAAGTTCTGGATGAGTAATCATGACATACTGAAGCGCACCTACCACTGATCTATATGCGTGAGGATTAGCAAAAACACTGCTACCATAACTGACCAATTTTTGTCCTAGATTCATTAAAGAGCTCACACCTTTTGCAAAGTGCATTTGAGTCTGTCAGTAAGTCTCTGATGTACTTTGATTGAGATAAGTGGAGTCCTCCTTCAACTATTCTTCATACTTCAACTCTGAGAAAATAACTCAACGTGCCTAGACCCTTGAGAGAGAATTCCTGATTTAAAGATGTAATTAACTCATAAATAACATAACTGGAATTGCTTGTAATTAGAATGTCATCTACATAAACAAGACAAAAATTTTGTGAGATTTAGAGTTTCAAATAAATAGTGAGTTGTCACATTTGCTAGATACAAAACCAAACTTCTGTAATGTCGATGCTAGTTTTCTAACCAAGCTCTAGGAGCTTGCTTAAGGTCGTATAGTGCTTTATCAAGTTTGCTTACCAGAGATTTGTCAGAATGTTCAAATCTAAAGGGTTGAGTCATGAAAATTTCTACTACAAAAGTACCGTTTAAAAAGGCATTGTGAACATCTAATTGATGTATTTTCCAACCATAAGTCAGTGCAAGAGTAAAAACCACTCTTCTGGAAGTAGGCTTAATTACAGGGCTAAAAGTTTCACTATAGTCAAATCCCTCTTTTTGATTAAACCCTTTCGTGACCAATCGGGCTTTATACTGTTGGATTCATCCGTCTACATTTTCTTTAACCTAAAAAAACCACTTGCATCCAATGGGTTTCCTATTTGGAGGGAGTCTCACAAGAGTCCAAGTCTAGTTCATTTTTAAGGCATGAGGTTCTTCAAGCATGGCTCTTTTCCAACTTTCATCCTGCAAAGCTTTTGTTAAAGAGGTTGGCTTAGTATGAGCTAAGAAAATTTTGGGTTTAAATTTGGCTAAGTAACCATAGGATGTTGATTAATGGCCAAAGGTAGTATAGGTTGAGAAGTGACAGAAGTTTGCTTTTCAGTTAGTGAAGCAGCAACTACTGAACCAAAAGATTTTACACACTCGAAATTTATAGGAACATTACAAATGGGATTCTACATATAAGTATTATGATTGGTTGTTGTTGAATTATAGTCAGGTGCATGTGATTGATCAGTGTGACTGCTTTTATAAGTGGCACTGCTATGAGTAGAAGTTACACATGGTAAAAGTGGTGGCTTTCCAGACAAGGGGGATATGAGTTTGGTATGAGAGAAAGTGAAGTGGGGTCCTTTAAGCTTGCAAAAGGAAAATGATCCTCATTAAAAAGTACATGGCGTGATATACATAACCTATTAGTTTTGGGGTCCAAGCAATTGTAACCCATGTGGCTAAGGCTGTAACCCATAAAGATGCATTCAATTGACTTATAGGAGAATTTATGTGGGTTGTAAGGCCTGAGAAATGGAAAGCAAGCACAAGTAAACACCTTTAGAGCACTGTAATAAGGAAAAATGAAAAAAAGCTTTTGAATAGGAGAAACACCTCCCAGAACCTTTGTAGGCAACCTATTTATAAGAAAGATAGTAGTTTCAAAAGAATTATCCCAATATTTCAGAGGCATACGAGAATTAGCCAAGAGAGTAAGCCCCATTTCAGTTATATGCATATGCTTTCTTTCTATTTGTTTATGGGTATGAGGATAAATAATCCTATGATTAATCCCATGATGTTGCAATAGAGTTGAAAAGCTCTATTCTCTCTCACCACCCTAATCAGATTGTATGGCTTTTATTTTGGTTTCAAGTTGCAGTTTATCCATAGCCTTAAATTTAGTAAAAGCAGAAAAGCCTCATATTTTCATTTTAACATATAAATCTAGGTAAATCTAGAAAAAGCGTAAACAAAGGTGATGTATTATACATACCCATTGATGGAATGAGTAAGGGCAGGCCCTCACAGGTCTGTATGCACTAATTCTAATGGTTGTGAATAAGTGGTTAAAGAATTAGGAAAAGGTAATTTATGGCATTTCCCAAAACATCAAGCATTACAAAAGGTGAATTGTTTATTTGATGCTGAAATACTACAAGATAGTAACACACAAGAAACAACTTTTTCACTAGGATGGCCGAGTCTCTGATGCCATTTATCTAGAGTATATTTAGAATGAGGGGAAGGGATAGTTTAAAGAGAACAAGGATCAAATGTGGAAGACTTAGGTTGTCAAAAGTGTACAACCCATCTTTAAGTTTCCCCACCAAAAGAATTTGTTTAGTAACCTGTGATTTCACACAACAAGAGTTATAGTGAAATTCAAAGAAAACAGAATTATCATTGTAGAATTTTGATACACTTAATAGATTTTTGGTTATTTGGGGAACATGTAAAAGATTATGAAGGATTAGGGGTTTAGCAATTGCAGGTGTATGAATGAATGAATGACCTATAGAGGAGATTTTTAAACTTGTACCATTACCAACCTGAACCATCTCTTGTCCACTATACTCATTCTTGGACAGGAGATTCCGTGCTTCTACTGTAATGTGGCTGAAAACTCCTAAGTCCAGTCCACATACCAGCTGGGATTAAAGGCAGATTCTAAAGAAGCTGAAGAAACTCCCATTGCTGAGATAGGTGGCTTAGAGATATTGCTGGACGGTTGAATATTATTATTGTATTGATGAGGTGTGAAGTTGGAATCATATCGATGATAATAGCTCCAAATAGAATGCCCGTGTTCGCCACAAAGTTGACAAATGACCTGTTGCTTGCCTGATCCTGCAAGATTCTAAAAAGATTCATTAAATTGATAACCTTGAAATTGTTGGAAGTTCCTAGTTCCTCTTATTCCACTTCTGCCATTAAAGGCTCGTTGATTTCTTCCTCTATTATTGGAAAATGTTGTGTTAAATAATTGTCCTCCACCATTCTTGGTTTGCACAAAATTAGCTTGTACATTACTGTTAATCTTAGTTTTAGTTGAATCTAAGACCAGTAATTGTACCTTTTTCTCAAGTCTGCTTTCTTGAGCCAATAGCAAGGCTTCAATCTCATCTACTGTATATACCTCAGTTCTAGAGATAGTAGTGGTAATTACTGCATCATATTTGTCAGGCAACCCGTCAAGAATGGCTTCAATATGATCACTCACAGGAATTAGGTTCCTTACTACAGCTAATGAATCAACAACAACTTTTATTTTCGAGAGATATTCGTTCATTTTGAACTACCCTTTCCTTAAAGAATGCAATTGCATCTTTAACTGCTTGACCTTGGCTCGAGTTTGCGAGGCAAAATGAACTCGGACCCTCTCCTAAATTCATACGTGCATTCATAGCCCACAACATGAGTGAGTATTCCTTCTGACATCAAGGCAAGAATCCAAGACATGAAGAGATGATCTTGCGTCCTCCAGTCGGTATATTCAGAATTAATGACGCTGGCGACCTGATCCTTGATATTCTTGAACATAGGCGGATTGCTGTCAGATGTTAAATGCTTTTCAAGAGCATGTCCATAAATCATTGTAAGGACTTGCTTTTTCCATGACAGTTAATTATTTTCATTAAGGCGAATAGAGATATTATGTGAAAAAGATACATTATTGCTGACTCTGTTGGTGATTATGAGAAGAGCTCCTCCACTCTAAATGCTAGAAATATTGGCAGATGTGGATAAAGAATTGGTGCTCTCCATTGTTCTTCTAAAAAAAATTATAGATGGGATGCTGGCTTTGATACCATGTAAGATAATAAGGGGACATTTGGTTCGCGGCTCCAGCTGGAAAGGAAAATGGAAGGTCCATGAACAGTAACTCTCTCGTGTTTGGTTTGGCATATGGAGTGGAAGCTCTCCTTTCTAGCTCGCTATTGTTTTCCATTTTTAATGGTACAGCGCGCATTCCACTCTCCAACAAGGGATTTTGTGGGCGGAGGATGGAAAAGTCTTTGAAATCTCATTTATGTCCCTGAGATTGCTGACTATTGCTTCCTCTTTGTCTGGCAAGATTTCATCTGTTTCCCCTTTCTCTGTGATGCGGGATTGTTACCGTGTGGGTTATGTTTACTGTTGCCTATTTTCGTTTGCTGCATGGCTCATTGTTTGCTGGTTGTTCATATGTTTCCTGTGTGGATTTCATCGTTTTGGTTATCATTAGATTTGATCCCTCATGGGTAGTCATAAGGTTTCAACTTACTATTTGCGGTCTTGCACTACTGCTGGCATGGTATAAATTTCGAAATAAAGTTGGAACCTTTAAATATGGATTTGACCCAGTTTGAGAATCTTTCTTGGGTGAAGGCTTTGGTGAACATTTGGAGTGGGTGAAGGGGATGTCGAACATGCCAAATGGTGTAGGGGATACCCGCTGGATGACCTGCCGATGGGACCAGTAGAGGAGCAACCTGTTGGGAAGGGCAAATTTTTGACACAATGCTAGGGCACGAAGTGGAAAAAGGAGCACGAATGAAGCTTTAAACTGGGAGGGTTTTTTTTTTAACTCTGCAGACACTGAACAATAAGGGTAATATGGTAAAAACAGTCCATAAAATATTGCATACCACATTTTTTATTTCTCTTTCCTATTCCATTTTCTAACTCATACCATACAGTTTTTTTTTTCCATTCTTCTTTTTTCTTTTCCATCCTTCTTTCCTTTCCATTCTTCCTTTCTTTTCTATTTCTATTCTATATTATGAACCAAACACCCCATAAGGGAATAGAATGATTTTGTGTATTATTCATACTGAAATATCAAGTCTATATACAAAAGGGAAAGGCAATAGAAATAACATACCATAATGGTCAAATAGTAAATGCAGGAGTAAGCATAAAACGATAATAAAAGAGTTAAACAACAACAGAAGATATAGTTCTAATAGTGTGTGTGTGTGTATATATATATATATGTAAATGCTTTCTGACAAAGTGTGCTTTAAACTTTTAAATTGATGCATACGATGGAGTAATGGAAATATCGTGCCATAAATATTTTATACTTTGTTGGGTTCCATGCAATCTTTTACATTATTTTTTTTTCTTTTTAGGAAAAAGATGCATGCATGAGTTTCCTTATTCTATCAAGAAACACATATTTTATTGCATATGTCGTTGTTCCATTTCCAAAGCTGCCGGAGATATCCACAAGTTGAACGATTCAACTAACTAATTGTGTATCATGACCATGAATCCTCCCACTCCAAACCAATAGAAGTTTCAACTCCAGCTCTACTTTAACCAAAAAAAAAAAAAACTCCAGCTCTACACAATGGCCGGTGACAGCATCATTAAATGTTCTTCACATCAACTCAGCAACCAAAAACTAACAAGTAACAATACAAAAATTACTATATTCAATATCTACAAACCTTTGAAATAAATAAATATAATTAATCTGATTATTTTACTTTTTTGATGTATGACTACCTAATTTATGTTTCCTTCTCTAACTACCATTTTAAAATTACAAAGGACAATGGAAACGTAATTGACTGACATGGGAACTAATAAATGGAGATTGGAAACGAATCCAAATGAAATGTAAGAGAGGAAAACACCGGTTACGATAGAGTAGAGGTGCTTGGAAGTGGATCGAGGAAGAGAGAAAATCATGCTCTTTTTTCTGAGCATGAAAACAGAGCAACGTGAGAGAGAGAGAGAGAGAGAAAGAGAGCAGGGATGAGAGAGCAAGAGAGAGAGAGAGCCAAGGTAAATACCTCTTCGGCAAATAATCTCTTGGCTCATTCACTTCTAATTCCTTTTCTAATACAAAAGTTAGTGTGTTTCGTGAGGCCCAGTCTAGCTAAATTCCCCCATCGCCGAGAGAGAGAGAGAGAGAGATGAGAGAGAGAGACGAATGAGATTTGCATAAAGAGAGAGTAAGGATAAGAGAGAGGGAGAGGTATCGAGAGAGAGAAAGAGAGAGAGAATAATGAGATTTGCAGAGTGAGAGAGAGAGAGAGAGTATAATGAGATTTGTAGAGAGAGTGTGTGGTGATGTTCCAAATACGTGGCACATGATGTGGTTAATATTTTAGTCACATCATGTGCCAAGTCAGCAATTCCATTAACCCACTTAACAGTGTTAAAAAAGAGCATATCTGATAAAATTTGAAACATGTAAAACATGTTTGACACAAAAAAAAAAGTTGAAGGGCATAGATTATAGTAGAGGTAAATATTAAGGAAATGAAATATACTTTTGTCAATTATTACAAAATAGCATAAAGTTGTCAATTTTTAAAAGTCTTGTTTTTCATTTTCAATGCAAGTTGACACATAAGGGAAAAGACTTGTAAATAGTTTTTTTATATCTTTGTGATCATGTTCTTCACTCAAAATAGATCATGTGTAAAATGTTCTTTAACAAGTTAATCATGTAATAATGAATTGTAAAAAATATAAAGTCATTTTATAAATACCATACACTTTTTATATTTTTATCGAACAAACCATATATTTATCATGTTCTGATTAGAAAACATGGTAGCGAAGATATAAAAAATTTCACCCCAATATTTTTCAAAGAAGTACAATTACTTGAATGGTGAGAGAGAGAGAGAGAGAGAGAGAGAGAGAGAGAGAGAGTAAAGGAGAAAGAAAGGAAAAGAAATAAAATTGAGAGATGCATGTTACTGCCTGCCATGTTACTTCTAAGAGAAATTAAAAGTTTTGTGGGAAACACATTTTCTATAAGTATGACGGAAAACCAAGACAAACAAAAAATATATGAGGTGTAAAATGACTTGTAGCCCTTGCATTTATATAAAAATAAATAAATAACGAGGGATAAAAGTGTGGCTACGTGACCAAGAGTTTATAGGCACATTATAAGATAAGTTGACCTCAGCTGAGAAATCTCAAAGTCACATAAATATAGAATCTCACAAATAGATAAGTTCTTCACATCAAGTTGTCATGAGGTCTTAATGCTCTAAAGAGTTTATTGGAAAGTTATGCTTTGACCACCTTAAACCCATCCTTAGGGCACCTTAAGGTCCATGCCTCTTATTTCAGTAACCTTTTTAGTGTCAAGGCCACTCTGACAATCCCAATACCAGAGCGTGTCTGTTATGACTATCCTTTAGATAAATGTAAGTCAAAGATCGCTCGTATGGAATGCAACCTTGTTTGCATGTGTTCATGAACTTTTGTTCTCATGACTACGCCTTGAAAACTGGATCTTTATCTAAGAGTTTTCTGATGCACAAGGTTCTCATATGAGGCAAGTGCATAGCATACTTGCATCTTTCTTATGGAGCTTGGAAATTGTGCTAGTTTTTTAGCTGAAAATATTATTTTAATGGAAAAATTAGTTTCTTATATTTTTATTATTAAATTTTCTAATCAGAATACGATAAGTATATGATTCTCCAATTAGAATATATAATATTTAAAAACAATTCACAACTCAAAATTGCATAATTGGTTTTTTAAAGAGTGTTTTTTTATTAATGTCTTATTTTTATAAAATATTTAATAACAAAGATATAAAAAACTGTATATAAGTATTACTTACTTTAATGTCAAACATAAGGAAAAAAATTAACATAAAATAGCTATTAAGAAGTATTGTCTTCTGGTGCAACTCAACGTTTCTTTCTAGGATTATCAGAATTAAATTGCTATTTTATTTTGTTTTACCGTTCTCCTAAATTGAAATTTGTATTATATTAAAATATAAAAATTATTAAATTAAAAAAATAAGGGCATGTTTTGATACGTTTTTATTTTTTCATGAAAACAAGTTTGAGAAATTGTTTTAGAAACTAATTTCAGGAACTAAAAACAAAAATTGTTTGAATAATTTGTTTTTAAAAAAATTTTAAAACTTATAACAAAAATATGCGTTGGAAAAATTTGATTTTAAAAACAAATTTTAAAAATATCTTATATAAAAGTTTTATATGCAATGTAATAAATTCAAGTCAAATATATTAATTGTTATAACTTTTAAGCTATATCTTACCACAATTGATTAAAGTTATTATCCAATTACGTAATCTATTTTAGAATATATTTACGTAATAACTCAAGATAATTTATAGTTTTAGTAAGATAAAATGGATTGACACTAAATTAGTCAAAAATATGTATAAAAATGAAAAAAAATCATACTAAAAAGCCATAACTTTACAAAAATTAGATATAAAACAATTTTTTCTATAGAAAATAGGAAGGCTAAAAAAATTATGTTACAATGCTCCAGTTTTAACCGCCACAATATGTGTAAAAAGCTTATGTAAAACTTTTTGCGGCAGTTTAAACTGCAAGTAAAATAATATTTTTTATCATCAGCCACTTTTACCTGATTGCCATTTTGAACATACATATTTACTATTCTACCACCGCGACTTTTATCTTGTTTTTCAAACTAATATATATTTTTTTTATAAAAATATACTTTACGTTTTTAACATTTATATTAATTTGTATTTATGTTTTTAATATTTATTTTTTAATAAAAAATATCTCATAAATTTATATTTCAAAATTTTAAAAATATCGTAAATAATAATTATCTCTTCCATTGGCAGCTCATTATCATTGTCCCTCCATCTCAATCATCGAAGGTCGTCACCGTCACACCCACTCTCTGGTCCCAATCTCTCTCTCGTCTCAAACATGTTCATTGAAATATTGACATCTCCATTGATAAAGTTAGCTTTGAATAATATTGTGCAGACAATGATAACCATAGTGGAACCGAATATCCTATTCTTGCCTTTCCCCATTAATTTTCATTTCCATCAACCAACTGGGGGCATATTGAATAATATTGCGCAGACAATCATAACCATAATGGAGCGGATCGCGATTATCATGTTTGGGCATCTAATAAAGAATCTAATAATATGCCCCCAGTTGGTTGATGGAAATTAAAATTAATGGGGAAAAGCAGTAATAGGATATTCGGTTCCACTATGATTATGATTGTCTGCGCAATATTATTCAAAGCTAACTTTATCAATGGAGATGTCAATATTTCAATGAACACGTTTGAGAGGAGAGAGAGATTGGGTTGGGACGAGAGAGTGGGTGTGTGTAACGTTGAGCAGCGAAGTGAAAAGGAGAGATGGTGACAGTGTTCTATAGAAGAGGATTCTCTCCTTAGCTCTCCTCTTTTTAGCTTTACACGGTTTATAGATGACTGGAAAGCTAAAGAGGATCAAGAACAAGTAGAGAACCCCCCCTGAAAGTAATGGTTGGAACCCAAGAGGGGGGGTGAATTGGGTTTTATAAATTTTTCACAAGAATTAATTGGAAGTTAAAATGATTTTATGTAAAAGTACAATGCTTAGGATAATAAATACAATACAGAAAATCAATGTGCTGTCAAGATAAATAATTATAAAGATCAAGGAATTAAAGAATAGATATCAATATGCACAAATTAAAGAGTAAGGGATAGAGAAAGCAAACTCAGAGATTTATACTGGTTCGGCTAATCCAAGCCTACATCCAGTCCTCAAGAGACCACTTGAGTATTTCCACTATAATTGCAAGTTTAATCCGGGTACTTGCAAACCACTACAACCACGCAAATTCGATCCGGGTATTTGCGAAACCACAATAAAGAATTTATGAATCCGGGCTCCTCCTCAACCCAAAGCAAGTTCTTCCAACACCGGTACTTGCGAACCTCAACTCAGAATAATATATATGTTGATCAAAATCAACAATACAAAGAAACTCTCTCTAAAGAGTAGATGAAAACAAATGAAGCTCTAATAACTCTAATGATAGAGAATATGCAAGATTTGGCTCAAGAATGCTTTCCTTTCTCTCAAAGATGATAGAAGAAGTTAATATCACATTGTAGGACTTTGTTCTTGCTCAAAATCGTGTATCTAAGGTCATATATATAAGATTTTACAAAACTAGCCGTTATATAGCCGTTATATAGTCGTTATAGTGCAATCCAGATTTTGAGCTTTCTTTAAAAATTCATAACTCCATCATTTGAACTCCGTTTTAAACAAATAATATACCGTTGGAAAGCTCTTGGAGTCTAGTTTCAAATGAGCTAAGTTTTACTCAAAAATTATTTTTATTTTAAAAGATATAATCAAAATACTGACTATAGGTCAGAACAGAATAATTTTTTATTACAGTAAAATCAACTTTCAGTTTTTCAAACTATATTTTGAATAGTCATATATTTCTCATTTGGACTCAGTTTTCAATAAATAATATACCTTTGGAAAGATCTTTGAGTCTACTATCAAATGAGATTAAGATACTTGAAAAAATGATTTTTCGTTTATGAGATATGATATAAAGAGTGACCAAAGGTCAAAAACTAACTTTTGTAAAATTTCATATCTCACTATCTTTTTGTTCAAAATAATTGAGCCAATGTATGCAAATCTAAATCATTGAGTTGCACAAATATACTAGCCTATATAAAATATACCTAATTTAAACACATAGGCTATCTTGATGCATCCAAGCTTCCAAGACTTCAAATCTTCTAATTCTTCATTTCTTGGAGCTTCATCCTTGCATGTTGTTTTCCTTGAGTGAAGCATGATATTGCTTTTCCTTGTTCTTCAATACAATGCTCACTCTTCTTGTTTTGAACCAACCTATAAAATATATCTTACTTGCAAACCCAATGGTTAGTTTAATAGCATGATTCAATATATACAACATACATATTAAATAACATAATCATGCTTAAGTACTTGTAGCATATATATGATAATTAATCTTTATATATATCAATGCTACTATTCAAATACATTTGTCATCATCAAAACTTATGGCATATAGCCTTAGGGTCAACAATCTCCCCCTTTTTGATGATGACAAATCACCACATAAAAATATGTATCACAAGATAATGAATGCAATGTTATAAGCACGTATACATATTTTTCTATTGTTTCTTCTCCCCCTATTTGACATCAACAAAAAGGTGTAAGGAACACAATATATAGAAGTTAAAGTACATACCTTCATTAAGTCAGGATGTCAGAAGATGTCAATATAGTATGGGGTAAGGATACATCAAAACTTATCATTGATTTCATTGACATGTAAAAAGAAAATTTTAGAAAAATTTTTCTCATGTCAAATGAAATGAGCCAAAAGATAAAACTTGAAAGAGTTTTAGGCTCCCCCTTAAACCTTGCATAATTTGAAAAAGAATAATGAATAATGAATATCCAATTTTTCAAGATATATTCTTTTTAAAAAAAAAATACATTCAAGTGAGACAAAGCTCCCCCTGAATTTCATAACATTTTTCCTTTGAAAAAGATTGTCCAAATCATTATAAAGGAAATTCAGTTTTTGATTGCAGAATTTTGAAGTAAGATTTTTGAAGAAATTTCTGCAATATTTTCATTGAAAATGATTTCTGCTTGTTTATGAAGAGGCATTTTTAGTAAATAGCAGAAAAATTAAACTCTTTGAAAAAAAAATCATTTGCTGTCATATGATAGAAATATTTACAGCACACAGCAGAAGTATGATATATGGATTAGCAAAGCATGATATAAACAAGAATATTAATCATAATCCATAAATCGAATAATAATATTTTTCAAGATTTCTGAAAAACAATTTCTGCATATATGCATAAAATTATTTCAACATATAGCAAAAGTGATTTAAAATAAGGATACTCAAATCCTTTTCTTTTCAAAACAGATAATGCTTCAATATGGTAAAGCAATTTCAGCATTGTGGAAGCAATTCAAGAGATTCACGATATTTTTCAAAAACATTTTTCTTCGAAGGAATTTAGAAACGTTTCATCTAAGGAAGCAATATATATGGATTAGTGTAATAAGATATATTCAAGCATATAGTTCATAATCCATATATGAAACATCAATATTTTTCATCCCTTTTGTTATCTACAACAAAAGAGATCTTTAAAATCTTTTCTTTTTCAAAAAGAATGTTGCTTCATATGATAAAACATATTAACATAACAGAAGCATTTTTAAAGTCCTTTTTCAAAACAAATTTGCTTCATAAAGGATAAGATAAATTTCATCACAAAGGAAGCAATTTATATACCCATTCAAAATGAATTTATATATGTATCTTGAGGATGAGTACATGTAAAAATTTTGACAGCTCATTTTGTATGAGTGCATGTGGAATCATGAAATATTATTCTTAGCCATAGCCTTCGCTCATGATGCATGAATTGCATACACAACATATGTTCTTAGATACATGTGATCAGAGTATGATGCAATCAATCATGTATATTATACTGAAAGCTCTCAAGAACAACACAACGAAGCAGAAAAATACGGTTCTGAATATCACCATTTTATTAATCCTTAAAATTTCTAATCAGAACAAATTAAATCAGCCGCAAATCCACAGAAAATTGACTTTCGTGGTTTTGCCATTAATGTGACGCGTTATCGGTGTGCATACGTACCCTAGACTTCTGGCTTCCAGCTTGCAAAATCCATAGGATGAGCGTGTAGGGGTGCGGCGAAGAGATATCTTCGTTGGCTCTAAGTCATAATTTTCTCTCTATAAAGACTGCCCCAGAGTTCTCAATTACCACACCACAAAGAGTATTCATCTCTGAGCCTATAACTTTCTGACATTCCTCTCTCTTCATACTCCTACAAAAATTTCTGAATTTTCCAAACCATGGCAGCAAGAAAGTTCATTGATCTCACAGTAGAGGCAAGGGAGGAAGAGCTCGACTTAAACTTGAGTCTAGGCAAGGACAAAGGCAAAAGACCTTTGGAGGAATCTCAAGAGAACCAAAAGAAGAAGATGAAGATCGAAGAAGGTGAGGAGATTAGTACAGGCCATACGTCAGAAGACAAAATTGCTTGTCTGGAGCAGGAGGTGAAGAAACTCAAGAAGATGATAGAGGACCAGGAGAAGTTAGCTAAACGCAACAATGCGGCACTGACTTCAAGAATAGATAGGTTCTTCTATTGGTCTACCCAATGCTTCTGCAATCAACAACAAAGAAGTGTTGATTGTATGAATGGGATTTACACTACCCTCCATGACATTGCTCAGTCTCTTGCTCCAAGGAATGGCCGAGGGGTGATGATTCAATACAACCCACCTAATCCGAGACCACCTCGCCTATAGATTGCTCATCTATGAGCAAACCTTCCTTTTTTTTTTTAATGCAATGTAATCCTTCGGTTTGTTTTTTTTTAATTTTAATGCAAGTGGTTTCTTTCAGATGGCGGTACTTAAAAAAATAATAATAATAAAGAAAGATAAAAGAAATCAGCTACACAAATTCAGCACAGTATATATATATTGAAAAATATATATCCATTTTAAAGATGGAAAGAATTTTCTGACATGGACATATATATCATCATTTCAAAGCAAAAGCAAGTTACATACTTATCAAGATAAAACATATTATAACTTGAGTATGTAGTACAATAATTGAGGTAATATGGATTAATAAGATATAATCAGATATAAACTAGAATCCATAAACAATCGTTCATAAGCTATATCTTATACAAAGGATATGACATGTATAATGCTCAAACCATGATGAATGGTATAAAGACAATATCTTTATATACAATGATATGATCAAATATGTAAAATATTAGAGAACAATATATCATTGTAATGAAAGTATGTCAGTAAAAAAAAATTGCCAACATAGCCAATTATGATCAGGGAGTATCACTCAATTAAATATTAAAGTGGTAAAGAATAGAGATACTCATCAATTTTGGCAAACTCTTATTGCTTCTTGAAGTTCCTCCTCAAGATTTTGATATTCTTGTTTTGCTCATTGCTCTTCTTTTGATTATATCTTCTTGCAATTTTAATGAACTTAATTGATTGATTATTTGCAAGATCCTCTTGAAAACAATCTCTCATAAGATCACTGTCAAGCATTGGTCGATCATTACGAATGAGCTTAGAGGATAGATTTGAGGACTAACTCCTGCAAAACACTTTTGGTGGAGCACTTTGATGTTCAAATCAGTAATGTTCAAATAAATCTCGAGTACTAGGAGCAACATTATGTTCAAGATATGCCATATTAATAAAAGTGCTATGCTTTCATGAAATGCAATATTGCAAAATATTTGATTTCATTGAAAATATTTAAATAAGATTATAGCAAGGATAAATACTATAGGTAGGAGGAATCTTATTGTTGTGAAGACAAGAAAAATGTGCGTGTAATGGAAGTAAGTTTTCATGATGCGGTAAAAAGGATAGTTTGAACAAAATTTGGAAGAAAGATTTTAGCTCAAAACAAAATTCGAATCTATAAGCTGCACACCTAACAATTGTTTTCAGATATAGCATGCATGAGTATCAAGGATAGATGTAATGCATATTAGAGAACAGACAAAAGCATTAGAGAGCAGTAAACATATCAGTCAAATTTCCTACAATGCATTCCAGCTTATATGTTTACTTATCCATTGCCTCCTTTTGATGCAAGAGAGTGGAGTTTAAATGATGTAGCCATTGAAAAGTTATTTCCGCTCCTTGCTTCGAGGCAAATTTGCAAATTAATCCTTTGTCTTTGATACCCAAATTTTTTTGGGTTTGCCTGGGTCATGAGGTCCTTTTTGAACCCATTTCATTTTTACTTCATGAACAAGATTTTTCTTATAAAAACAGGAGTAAGACTTGTGTCCTTTCAGTCCACAATAAAAACAAGTGCAAGGTGGACTTTTGGACATTTTTTTAGGAACAAAGTAGTTTTCGAAATATTTCTGATTTGACTTGTTAAGAACAAAATCAATTTTGTTAAAGCTACTACTTTGTTTCTCAACAGAAGAGTTTTGAATTTCTCTACCTTGAGAAAGTTTTTTAAGTGTGTTTTTAAGATCCTCATTCTCCTTTTTCAAGGAATCACACTTGCTACAAAAGTAATTTTTGTTGGTAGAGATATTTGCCTTTAAAATCAAATTCTCTTCTTGCAAAGTTCTGTTTTGATTTTCAAAAACAAAATTCTCTTCCTTGGAAATAGAAAATTCGTTTTTCAATGTTTCTAACTCATTTTCAAGAGAAGAGTTTTTCTGTTTTGAAATATTTAGTTTCTTTGCAAGTATAAGAGATTCTTCATGTAAATCATCAAAGGCATCTTGTAATTCTTCAAAAGAGTAGTCAAATGAATTTACCTCATCTTTATCTCTGGCCACAAGACAAGTGTTGGCTTCTTCATTTGTGTTCTCCTCATCGGAATTGCTATTTCCCCAAATGGAAGATAGGTAAGCTTTCTTTGATGATTCAGTTTTTGGTTGTGGTTTCTCTTTTTCTCCTTTTTCTTTTTCTTCTATCTCCTTGGTGATTTGAGATTTTCCTGTAAGTTCAACACCAAGAGCTTGCAATTGATTAAGCACAAGTCATATCTCATTAATGGTTTCACAATTTTTCATTTGAGCGATATCAAGTTCATTAATGAGATTTCTAGACTTTAATTCCATTGCAACAAGATCTTCCTCATATGCAACTTCTAAAGTTTCCCACATTTCCTTAGCAGTTGCACAATTGGAAATTCTGAAAAATTCATCTTGACTCAATGCACAAGAAATAATCAATTTTGCCTTAGCATTGAGTTGCACTAAACTTCTTTCAGTATCATTCCATTCACTCTTGGGTTTTGAAATGTATTTTCCTTGTTCTTCCTTGACAGGCATATAAAAACCATTTTCTATAATTTCCCAGAGTTTATGGTCTACTGAAATTAAAAAAATTTTCATTTCATACTTCCAATATTGAAAATGATTAGCATAAAAAATTGGAGGTTCTGTGAAAGAACAATTTTCAGACATAAACCACTCACTAGATCCAACCATATTTACTCTTAGACGGTTAAGTCTTAAATCAAGAGCCCAAGCTCTGATACCAATTGAAAGTAATGGTTGGAACCCAAGAGGGGGGGTGAATTGGGTTTTATAAATTTTTCACAAGAATTAATTGGAAGTTAAAATGATTTTATGTAAAAGTACAATGCTTAGGATAATAAATACAATACAGAAAATCAATGTGCTGACAAGATAAATAATTATAAAGATCAAGGAATTAAAGAATAGATATCAATATGCACAAATTAAAGAGTAAGGGATAGAGAAAGCAAACTCAGAGATTTATACTGGTTCGGCTAATCCAAGCCTACATCCAGTCCTCAAGAGACCACTTGAGTATTTCCACTATAATTGCAAGTTTAATCCGGGTACTTGCAAACCACTACAACCACGCAAATTCGATCCGGGTATTTGCGAAACCACAATAAAGAATTTATGAATCCGGGCTCCTCCTCAACCCAAAGCAAGTTCTTCCAACACCGGTACTTGCGAACCTCAACTCAGAATAATATATATGTTGATCAAAATCAACAATACAAAGAAACTCTCTCTAAAGAGTAGATGAAAACAAATGAAGCTCTAATAACTCTAATGATAGAGAATATGCAAGATTTGGCTCAAGAATGCTTTCCTTTCTCTCAAAGATGATAGAAGAAGTTAATATCACATTGTAGGACTTTGTTCTTGCTCAAAATCGTGTATCTAAGGTCATATATATAAGATTTTACAAAACTAGCCGTTATATAGCCGTTATATAGTCGTTATAGTGCAATCCAGATTTTGAGCTTTCTTTAAAAATTCATAACTCCCTCATTTGAACTCCGTTTTAAACAAATAATATACCGTTGGAAAGCTCTTGGAGTCTAGTTTCAAATGAGCCAAGTTTTACTCAAAAATTATTTTTATTTTAAAAGATATAATCAAAATACTGACTATAGGTCAGAACAGAATAATTTTTTATTACAGTAAAATCAACTTTCAGTTTTTCAAACTATATTTTGAATAGTCATATATTTCTCATTTGGACTCAGTTTTCAATAAATAATATACCTTTGGAAAGATCTTTGAGTCTACTATCAAATGAGATTAAGATACTTGAAAAAATGATTTTTCGTTTATGAGATATGATATAAAGAGTGACCAAAGGTCAAAAACTAACTTTTGTAAAATTTCATATCTCACTATCTTTTTGTTCAAAATAATTGAGCCAATGTATGCAAATCTAAATCATTGAGTTGCACAAATATACTAGCCTATATAAAATATACCTAATTTAAACACATAGGCTATCTTGATGCATCCAAGCTTCCAAGACTTCAAATCTTCTAATTCTTCATTTCTTGGAGCTTCATCCTTGCATGTTGTTTTCCTTGAGTGAAGCATGATATTGCTTTTCCTTGTTCTTCAATACAATGCTCACTCTTCTTGTTTTGAACCAACCTATAAAATATATCTTACTTGCAAACCCAATGGTTAGTTTAATAGCATGATTCAATATATACAACATACATATTAAATAACATAATCATGCTTAAGTACTTGTAGCATATATATGATAATTAATCTTTATATATATCAATGCTACTATTCAAATACATTTGTCATCATCAAAACTTATGGCATATAGCCTTAGGGTCAACACCCCCCCCCCGGTGTAATGCGTGAGATGAAGAGATATTGATAGTGATATGAGAATGAAAGCTTTTCTTTCTTTTGTATTTTTTAATTATTATTATGGGTATTTTTGAAATTTTAAGGTATTGGTTCACGTGACAGGTGATATGTGCCACGTAAATTATCTAGTCAACTTTTTCTGTTAACATATTTGATGGTGTTAAAAAAAGAGTATATCTGACAAAAAAAATAAAACATGTGGAACATATTTAACAAAAAATATTAGGGCATAAATAAAAGTAATATAAATGCTAGTGACGTCAAGTATATTTTTTCTTTTTTTGTATTTAAAAAGCAAAATGTCCAAAATAATTTTTAAAATACATTTTTCCAAAATAAATCACCAAACAATATTTTTTATTTTAAAATAAAAAATTATTTTTGAAAATAGAAAACAAACAGGACTTAAATTCTGTTATATAAGCTTCGTATGAGAAATATATCAAATGATATATATATTAATTCCGATCATAAACAATTTTGAAATATGACCAAAATTTTAAAATTAACTAGTTAAAATGGAAATATTGGTAAAAAAATCTTATTAGTTCGTTGGTGGGGATAACAAAAAAACCATTTTCGCTAGTTAATTTTAAAATTCTGGTCATATTTTAAAATTTTTATGATAAAAACTAAACTATATTCCATTTGATATATTTACCTCATGCTATATAGGCCTATTAAACTTATTTAACATACTACTATCTTTTTAACTTAAAATTACTAGAGGACCTCTTCATGGTTACTTTTTATCCATTTTGTTTAATAAAAGAAGAAAGAATTATGTTCAATATTAACTAAAAAATAACACAAATCCTAAGAGAAAATAATTGGAGAGGCAAGATAAACGACCTACAAAGAGGTGGAGCTCCCCTAGCTTCACTCTAAAAATTACAACTTATTTGAAAAACTTGTAGTATAACTCGTCTAACAAGTTGTCAATCAACTATTTGATACAAGCATGTTTGAAGTAACTTACTAGTCTACCATCCCAAAGTAGTTTTATTATGCTATGTTGCATCTGGAAAGTTGTTTTATTTTGCTATGTTTGGTTCACGCCACTATGATGTTGAATCACCCAGAATTGAATTCGTAGCAATTTTGCAGTATAGTGATCCCTAGGTTGTATTCACTCGATGAGCCTCACTTCTAAACACTAATTAATCATTCTAAACTCCCAAACACTAATTGAAAGCACATAAACAGGGGGGGTTGTTGGCAACAAATAACAGCAATTACAGAAATAAACAGCAACAAAGAACTACAACAACAACAATTCAACAACAGGACAAATTTGACAATAACAAAAAACCAAGCAACCAGCCACTAAGGTTTATTGAAGTGCAACTATCATCACTTAACTCATTGATTTAGTTTTGTTCTCATTTCTCCATTTGGTTCTTTATGAAAATGGCTCTAGAATAACTTCTAGAATTTAATGCTACTAACTACAGTCAAGAACATCTTCTCTACTATAACTAGATGCATTCAATAGAAAACCTCAACCAAACCAAGTTAAATATATCATCTAACTGGCCATTTCGCTTCACTCACTTCCCTAATCAGTTAACTAAGGTTATATCTCATACATATAAATCAGTTTATGTTCCTTCTCAAGTTTAAAATAGAATCTGACAACAACATAAACATAACAGTAGAATAGAAACGAAATGAGATGAAATGGAGAATAAAACACTTATCTTGCATTTTCAGTTCAAGCTACAACATCCCAATGACCTAGTGACTGATTACAATGGAGATTTAGCCCTCCATGAGAGCAAAATAGCAAACAGCAAAAGGGAAAACAGAGAGAAAGACAGAATTGCGAAAATCCTAAGTTACAACAAAAGAATGACGTTTGGTGTTACAAACAGATGCCCTAAAATTGCCTTAGAATATTCTAACCTAGATGCTTAGTTGACTTTCAAAAAGGAGGACTAAAATATGGCTGGATTCTTTCTGCAGAAAGGGAACAGCAGGTAACAGCAGGAATTCATCAAAATGGTGCAGCAGAAAGCCTCTTTAGCTATGCAGAAAGCTGATATGCCATTTTCAGCAAAGTTTGGGAAACATGCAAGAACTAGACAACATGCAAGGGCTAAACAGATTTGGTTTGAGGGCCCCACACATCTCCATGTCAGCAAAAACGCAGCAGCAGGTCTAGTCAGCATCTTCCTCATCAGAAAAACGCCACATAAGCGTCATGTCAGCAAGACTGGCTACCTCAACGCTACATCATCAGAAAATCTCCAAAATTTAATTTCTGTAAAGAACACAAATGGATTAAATTAAGTCTTTAATAATTTAAGCCCTAAAATATAAAAATAATTCATTTTCCATCTAAGATTAATTTAGACTCAATAAATCACAAAGTGTAATAAAATTGGGGAATTCTCATAGATGAAAATGCAAATAGACCAAATTAGGGGTTAAAATGTATATAAAAATGCTAGATATCAAATCCCCGACACTTAGTCTTTTGCACTCCTGGGCAAAATCAGTTAAAAGCAACAAAGGCACCAAGGACACAACAAGTAGTGTAGAAAGTATGCAATAATGAATTAGTTCAAGCTTGAAAAGATTTAATGCTAGAAGAACACAAGTCTTAAATTTCTAAAAAGTTCAAGAATCATGGCAATTTCGCTGACAAGAATGAATCCAAGTAATAATCCAATCACAAGGAAGAGTGTATACACTCTATTCTCTCAAGTGTTTAAGGTAATATGCTCTCATTTCAACCTATCATAAATTCACTACCATAAGCTTGTCAAGAATCTAAATCTCCACTACTTGAATCACATACATGCTTGACTTATGAGGACTTTACAAGGTTGTAAGGTTGGGTGAAGGAATGATTGGGAGGTAGAAAGAAACACACAAAACAAAGTTTAACAAGAACTTAAAGAAATGAAGAGCATCAATCAATAAGGTTACAAGAGATTGAACTTTGACATTTGGGCACAAAAATGCTACTTTTCTTTTCTTCTTTCTTGCTCTCTCTTTTTTTTTTTTGATCTCCATATGGTATATTTTTTTCATGAAGCATTGTCAAAATTTTCTTTTGAGTAGCAAAACTGAATTTCAAAATAGGCCACAAATCCTTCTTTTTGCACATGCTTAATTCAATCTTTTTTCAAAAGAAAGAAATTTCTGAAGCTCTTCAAATCTTAAGTTTGGGAAAAAGAAAGAATTTGTTTTAAAGTGGAAGAGAGCTAGAAAAAACAAGAAAGAAAGGTGGAAGTAAGGCACAAAGTGGCACACAATGGAAACAACACATAGGATGGCTATTTGGCTAGAATGGTTACAAGAAACAAATGCCTAAATCATTTCCAAGCATGTACATATAATGTAGCCTCAATAAAGATTCAAGACAAATTTTAGAGTAAAAATCATGATAGGGAATACACACAACAAGAAAGAATATTATTTTGCAATGAAGGCTCAAATTCTCACGGTTTAAAGACTATTACTAAAAATTCATTAAAAGCAACGTCATTGCCATTTTATTTGAGTTTCTTAGAAAAAGAAGACTAAACTCTTTTCATGCTAAGTCAATTCACAACTTAAGCTATTTCATAATGTATGCTTTCACACAAAAACTTCATCAAATTTTCAAAAATAAATCATCAAATTCAGACAAAATAGAGCAGCAAAATTCTGCACTGCAGAAATTCTGGCAACTCGGCTTCACCGACACAAAACTACATTAAAACAGATGCGAAAGACACCAAATAAAATTCTACAGCTAGAAGACATATAAAGCTTTAAAAACATGTAAAGAAAGTAGCAAAATTCGTAGCCAATCAGTACAGAAAATTCATGCAAGATAGCTCAAAAATTATGGACAAAAACAGAGAAAACAGAGGAGACAGCAGGAAAATTTTTTTTAAAAAGAAAAATCAGCTCCAATTAAATTCTCCCCCCCCACACTTAAACATTGCATTGTCCTTAATGCAAATTAGTACCAGACATCAAATAAAATGAAGAGGACATAAATTAAAAAGAGGGAAAGAATACGACTTTATCATGGAGCCGGAACATTATAGAGTTGGATTTCCTCTACAATTTCGTCTTTGAAGCCCTCGTAGAACTTCTTCAACCTTTGCCCATTTACCATGAATTTCTTGTTGGTGGCCTCATTTTGAATTTCTACTCCACCAAAAGGAAAGACATTAGTAACAACAAAAGGCCCAACCCATCTAGAGCGAAGCTTACCGGGCATTAGCTTGAGGCGAGAATTGTAGAGAATGACTTTGTCTCTCACTTGGAATTCTTTTTTCTCAATTTTCTAATCATGTAAAGCCTTTGTTCTCTCTTTATAGATGCACGCATTCTCATAAGCCGGTAGCTTTAGTTCTTCCAATTCTTGAAGTTGCAACTTCCTTTCTTTACCGGCTAGGGTCATGTTCATATTGTATTGTTTAACGGCCCAATATGCCTTGTTTGCAATCTCCACCAGCAAGTGACATGCTTTACCAAATATCAAACGGTATGGAGACATGCCGATGGGAGTCTTGAAAGCGGTCTTATAGGCCCAAAGCGCATCGTCAAGCCTCTTACTCCAATCTTCTCTGTTGGGCTGCACGTTTTTCTCTAATATTTGCTTTATCTCTTGGTTGGAGACTTTCGCTTGCCCATTGGTTTGGGGGTGATAAGGTGTAGAGGTTTTGTGCACCACCCCATATATCTTTAATAGCCCTTGCATGTTTCTATTGCAAAAGTGTGATCTTTGATCACTGATTATGGCCTTGGGGACACCAAATTTGCAGAAAATATGTGAACGAAGGAAATCTACAACAACAATGGAATCATCAGTTCGGGTGGCTTTAGCTTCCACCCACTTCGACAGATAATCTACAGCAACCAAGATGTACATGAAGCCAAAAGAAACAAGAAAAGGACCCATGAAGTCTATACCCCAAACATCAAAAAAATCACAAAAGAGAAGAGGTTGTTGAGGCATTTCATTTCTTCTAGACACATTTCCAGTTCTTTGACACCTAGAACAGTTCTTGCAAAAATCATAGACATCCCTAAACAAAGTAGGCCAATATAAACCAGAATCTAACACTTTTCTAGCTGTTCTTTGGGGACCAAAGTGTCCACCACATGCAAGAGTATGACAAAAATTCAGCACAGATGCAAATTCATGATTTGGGACACATTTCCTAACAATTTGGTCACTACAAATTTTCCACAAATAAGGGTCATCCCACACATAGTACCTAGCCTCGCTTCTTAATTTATTCAACTAATGTTTATTTTGGTATGCAGACAATTCAGATGCAACAAGATAATTCACTAAATCAGTATACCAAGGCTCACCAATACCATGCAAAAGGGAAAAGCACTTATCTGAAAAATTATCCCTTATGGGGAGATGTTCCAATGGGAGATCAGAAAGCCTACTCAAATGATCCGCTACTACATTCTCTGCTCCGCTCTTATCCTTGATCTCCACATCAAATTCTTGGGGAAGTAGCATCCATCTAATCAATCTTGGCTTTGCATTCGGCTTCTTCAGCAAATATTTCAGTGCTGCATAGTCAGAAAACATAATTACTTTAGAGTTAAGCAAATATGATCTAAATTTTTCTAAAGCAAAGATAATTGCTAAAAACTCCTTCTCCATGGTTGTGTAATTTAATTGAGTTGAATCAAGGGTGCGAGACGCATAAGCTATGACATGCGAATTCCTCTTTACTCTTTGTGAAAGTACTGCTCCCACAGCATAATTTGAGGCACCACACATGAGCTCAAAGGGAAGCTCCCACCATGGAGGTTGGATGATAGGAGGGGAGGTAAGTTGCTTCTTCAACTCATCAAAAGCTGACCTGCATGCATCATTAAAAACAAAATTAGTTTCTTTTTGGAGGAGTTTAGATAGGGGTAGAGCAATCTTACTGAAGTCCTTAATGAATCTCCTATAAAATCCTGCATGGCCAAGAAAAGAGCGAACTTCCTGCACAGAAGCGGAGTAAGACAAAGAGGAGATAACATCAACTTTGGCTTTATCTACTTCTATGTTATGTGATGACACTATGTGGCCTAGGACTATTCCTTGCTCTACCATGAAATGACATTTCTCATAATTCAAGACCAAATTTTTTTTCTATACATCTCTCAAGTACTCTCTCCAAATTTTTCAAGCATGCATCAAAAGAGTCTCCATAAATAGAAAAATCATCCATGAACACTTCTATGCAATCCTTTAACAAATCAGAAAATATACTTATCATGCATCTTTGAAAAGTGCCAAGTGCATTACAGAGACCAAAAGGCATGCGTCTATATGCAAAAGTACCGAAGGGACAAGTGAAGGTGGTCTTCTCCTTATCTTCAGGTGTAATATGAATTTGAAAATATCCAGAAAAACCATCAAGAAAACAGTAATGATTTGATCAATAAAAGGAAGAGGAAAATGATTTTTTCTAGTTGCTTGGTTCAACTTCCTATAATCCATGCAAACACGCCAACTGTTTTGAACTCTAGTGTACACTAACTCATTATTTTCATTTGCTATGATAGTTAACCCAATTTTCTTTGGCACTACTTGTACCGAACTCACCCACTTACTATCAGAGATAGGATAAATAATACCAGCTTGGAGGAGCTTACTTACCTCCTTCTTGATCACATCAAGAATCATGGGGTTGAGTCTTCTTTGGGGTTGCCTCACTGGTTTCGTCTCTTCTTCAAAAAGAATTCGGTGCATGCACACTGAAGGACTAATCCTAGGAATGTCTGCTAGATTCCACCCAATCGCCTTCTTATTCTTTTTCAGCAAATTGATCAATTTTTCTTCTTGATTGGGATTCAAGTTGTTGGCTACAATGACTGGAAGTTTGTCTCCTACTTCCAAGAAGGCATACTTGAAGTTTTATGGTAAAGCCTTCAACTCTAATGTAGGTAGTTGAATGGAGGATGCAATCAGTTTTTGTGGAGTCACATCCAAGGAGGCACCTACAAATTCAAATTGCTCAAAGATAGAATCCTTGGCTAAAGAGGAGGAAGGGTTAGTAGCATAAGAAGAAATAGATGAAGAATGTACAACATTACAGTTTAAATCACTACACCTACACTTACCTAAAACAGAAATAGAATCTAAGTCTAAGCTAGAGAAAATGACAGAATCAGAATGCACATCAGAATCCAAATCAAAATGTAACTCAGAATTGTCAGCATTTAGAGAATTTTCAATTTCAGTGCAAGCATGACAAAATTCAGAACCAGCACAATTGCACTCAAAGACATCTACCAAATCAAAAAACTCAAGAAAATCATAAATTAATTAAGCTTGGAAATCATCACATGCCTCATCAACTAAATAATCCAGAAAGTTAACCACATGCACGTTGGAATGATTTTCTATAGGATGTTTCATGGCATCTAAAATGTTAAAATTAATTTTGTTGCCAGCAAACTCCATGGACAAAGTCCCTTCATGCACATTAATAATGGTTTTTGCATTTTCAGAAAAGGTCTACCAAGTATTAATGGTGCATGGCTAGGAGTGTTATCATTTTCCATATCAAGCACATAAAAATCAATAGGAAAAATGAAATCTTTAACTCTTACCAAGACATCTTCCAGAACTCCTGTTGGATGTGCTGTGCTCTTATTGGCAAGTTGGACAATCACTCCAGTTGGTGAAAGAACACAAATCTTGAGGCTTGAGTACACTGATTTGGGCATAACATTGATTGAGGCTCCCAAATCCAGCATAGCATTGGAGAACTCTATATTGCCTATTATGCATGGTATTGTGAAAGTTTCAGGATCTTTGTACTTGGGTGGCATGGGTGGTTGGATGAGTACAAAAACATTTCTTCCCAAATTGACTCGTTCATTTCCCCTTAAACGTCTCTTATGAGTGCACAACTCTTTAAGGAACTTGGCATACTTGGGGATTTGCTTAATGGCTTCCAAAAGTGGAATATTGACCTCTATTTTTCTGAAGGTCTCCATGATCTCTTTATCCATGTCAGATTCAGAAGCTTTCCTTGATTGAGTCTGCCTATTGGGGAAAGGAAGAGGTATTTTCTGAACCACTTCTTCATCCTTTTTATTTTGCTCACTGGTTGAGGATGAAAGAGCACTTTGCTGCATATTTAATTTTTCTGGTTCAGATTCAGGAGGTGGACCATCTACTTGCTTGCCACTCCTCAAAATGATGGCACTAACATTGCCTCTTGGATTAATCACTGGTTGAGATGGCAAACTCCTTGAACCTTAACTTTTCAACTCATTGACTGTTATAGCTAACTAACCAATCTTAGTCTCCAAATTCTTTATATTTGTTTATGTTCTCTACTGGAACTAGAGGGTGTTGGCAGTTAGCTCTTTCATTAAATCTTCCAGACTAATCTCAGGCTTCTTGGATGATGAAGGAGGTGTATAGCTAGGTCCAGGTTGATTGTATCTTACATGGGGTGGCTAGTAAGGGGGCTTGGAGGTATTCCCATACTTGAAAGTTGTATGATCACGCCACCCAAGATTGTAGGTGGAGGAATATGGATCGTATCTCTGTTATTATGGCTGCATAAGTCTACTAGGGAATACGCCAGCACATGACTCAGTTGGGGTCTCTTGCAACTGATGGCACTGATCAGTATGGTGGGTATTCAAGGAACAAATTCCACAAACTGAAGGAGGAAGGGCTGGTTGTTGTGTTCTCTGATTTAATGCCAATTGCCTCACCATTGAAGTTAACTCTTCCAATTTATTTTCTATCCTTTGTTGCTCCATGGGAGGTGTCCTCACTTCATTGATAGAATTATTGTTGGATCATTCAATCTGGTGCCAAATTGCTGTGCATTTTGGGCCATCTTGGCCAACAATTTGTTTGCTGCAGCAAAAGTCTTATCCATCAATGCCCTACCAGCAGCTGCATCAACTATGTATCTGTCCATAGGCAATAATCCCTTATAGAAATACTAGATGAGAAGCTGCTCTGAAATTTGGTGGTTTGGACAGCATGAGCAAAGCTTCTTAAACCTTTCCCAGTATTCATGCAAAGACTCACCATTTAACTGTCTAATCCCACTGATATCTTTCCTAATTGCTACTGTTCTGGAGGTTGGAAAGAATTTTTCCAAGAACAACTTCTTCAATTCATCCCATCTTGTTATTAAGGCAGTGGGTAGATAGTAAAGCCAATCCTTGGCTGCCCCATCCAGAGAGAAAGGAAATGCTACTAATTTGATCTATTCTTCTCCAACTCCATGCGATCTCATTGTAGAGTAGACAACATGAAACTCCTTTAAGTGTTTGTGCGAATCTTCTCCTGCAAGGCCATGAAACTTAGGCAACAAATGGATTAGACCAGATTTTAGTTCAAAATTAGCATCCAACTTAGGATAATTTATGCACAATGGTTGATAATGCACATCAGGTATAATCAACTCTTTAATTGATTGTTCTTGCCTATTTTGAGACACTTGTGCATTTTGATTATCCATCCTAGTTATCCTAGCTGACTCACAATTAGTTGACTCCAACACAATATCATATTCAGAATCTGATTTTACTTCTACACTATTGACAACAAGCTCAACAATTTTAGCAAGAAGTTCAGAAACTATATTAGTCCTAATGCTATTTGCTTCTTACTAGCCTATGGAAGATCCTATCAATTTCTGGATTAAAAGGTCTCAATTTCTGGATTAAAAGGTGGTAAGTCCACGTGACCAGACCTTCTCATACACTAGGAGGGGTAAAAATCACAAGAAAACACAATAAACAAGAAATCAGCAAAATCAGCACACAAGGCTCCAACCAAGGAAAATCACCAAAAATGAAGTATCTCAGAAAAATCTGATTTTTCTTGGAAAAATCCTTCACCAATTGGAGGCACAAAATCAACAAACAAACTTAAAAAATGAGGTCTACAAAAATCAAATCAAAAATCACAATTAATTGAAAAAATGGGTAAAAAGATTGTAAAATAGAAAAAGTGGTCTAAACGTTAGAATTTGGCCGAGATAGGGCGGTGCTCCGGTCGTATGTAGTGGACTACCAATTTTCAAGTCAATCCAATTTAGTTTTTTACTGATGAATAGTGGCTAAATTATAACTAGGAAACTTGAAAAATTGACTTGAAGAATTTGTAATCACTTCCAATGATACCAAGCCACTTAATATCAAACAAGAACACAATAGAACAACTAATTAACAACTCAGAAATGAATTGGCTCCCCGGTAAAGGAGCCAAAATTCTGGTTCACGCCACTATGATGTCGAATCTCCCAGAATTGAATTTGTGGCAATTTTGCAATATAGTGATCTCAGGTCGTATTCACTCGAGGAGCTTCACTTCTAAACACTAATTAATCGTTCTAAACACCCAAACACTAATTGAAAGCACATAAACGGGGAGGGGGTTTTGTTGGCAGCAAATAATAGCAATTACAGAAATAAACAGCAACAAAGAACTACAACAGCAGCAATTCAGCAATAGGACAAATTTGACAATAACAAAAAACCAAGCAACCAGCCACTAAGGTTTATTGGAGTGCAACTATCATCACTTAACTCATTGATTCAATTTTGTTCTCATTTCTCCATTTGGTTCTTTATGAAAATGGCTCTAGAATAACTTCTAAAATTTAATGCTACTAACTACAGTCAAGAACATCTTCTCTACTATAACTAGATGCATTCAATAGAAAACCTCAACCAAACCAAGTTAAATATATCATTTAACTGGCCATTTCGCTTCACTCACTTTCCTAATCAGTCAAGCAAGGTTATATCTCATACATATAAATCAGTTTATGTTCCTTTTCAAGTTCAAAATAGAATCTGACAGCAACATAAACATAACAACAGAACAGAAATGAAATGAGATGAAATGGAGAATAAAACACTTATCTTGCATTTTCAGTTCAAGCTACAACATCCCAATGACCTAGTGACTGATTACAATGGAGATTTAGTCCTCCATGAGAGCAAACAACAAACAGCAAAAGGGAAAATAGATAGAAAGACAGAGCTGTGAAAATCCCAAGTTACAGCAAAAGAACGATGTCTGGTGTTACAAACAAATGCCCTAAAATTGCCTTAGAATATTATACGCTAGAAGCTTAGTTGACTTTCAAAAAGGAGGACAAAAATATGGCTGGATTCTTTCTGCAAAAAGGGAACAGCAGGTAGCAGTAGGAATTCATCAAAATGGTGTAGTAGAAAGCCTCTTTAGCTATGCAGAAAGCTGATATGCCATTTTCAGCAAAGTTTGGTAAACATGCAAGAACTAGACAGCATGCAAGGGCTAAACAGATCTGGTTTGATGGCCCCACACATCTCCATGTCAGCAAAAACACAGCAGTAGGTCTAGTCAGCATCCTCCTCATCAGAAAAATGCCACATAAGTGTCATGTCAGTAAGACTGTCTACCTCAGCGCCACATCATCAGAAAATCTCCAAATTTAATTTCTGCAAAGAACACAAATTTATTGAGTCTTTAATAATTTAAGCCCTAAAATATGAAAATAATTTATCTTCCATCTAAGATTAATTTAGACTCAATAAATCACAAAGTATAATAAAATTGGAGAATTCTCATAGATGAAAATGCAAATAGACCAAATTAATGGTTAAAATGTATATAAAAAATGCTAGGTATCAATGTTGCATCTAGAGATAAACAAGTTCATCTAATTGGATTCCAAGTGGAAGATCTTCTAGAGGGTATGCATTCCATTGATGAAGTCTCAATGCACTTGAAAGGCATTTGAGACCACATGGAAGGTTTAAATCACAAGTTATAACGAGTAATCTAATATTAATCATCTTTGAAAATACTTCAAATCCCAATAGCCCTGGCGCCTTGGGCATCAACCCTTAATTGGGCGCCTAGGGCATGCACCAGACCTAGCACCTTAGACGCCTACACCTGCACAAACATGGGCATCCAAGAACAGACCAACAATCACTTGAACTTTATTCCAACCCCCATGGCAAAAACTTCAAATGGGGTTTTCAACAAATGGTTTTTATGCCTTAAAAATCTTCCTCAAACCAAAGGAAAGGGTTGGAATGGAGCAAGAGAGAAATCATCATATAAATACCACCAAAACATCCATACGCATAACTCCTCTCAACCATCATCCTATCTTCTTTCACCTATCATTCAATTCGAACTCTGAGAACAATAAATACACTTAGAGAGATATTTGTTTCAGATTACACTCACATAACCTACTCTTCCATTCCCATCCCAACCTAAGGTTCTAATTTTCAAGTAAAAGAAAGATGAAGAAGAGCATAATGCATACCAACTTAAAAAAAAAGGTTTCGGTGAGGGTAGTATCGCCAGAGAGAAAGGGTTCCTCGCCGGAGTGAGGCCAAAAGGTGGTCTTGGTGACTGAGAGGGAATAGGCATGTACCACATTTAGGAATTTCAAAATAAGAGTGCATGTGAGAATAGAGATGGTGTGCAAATCTTGGAGGGAAAAATGGGGCTGACCTAATACCATCTATAAGCCTTGGACTATTTATATATATATGACCTAAAATGGGGTTGACCTAATACTTTTCTTGTAGTGAAACGAAAAGAACACAAACACAAACACAACCATCACTGCCAATAACAACACCAAAAGCAATAACTACAAGAAGAAGAAGAAGTCTTAGGTCATAAGGCCAAATTCCTAAGACATGATTCTTAAGCCATAAGCCCTATTCTCTAATTCTTATGCTTAAGAACTAAATCCTTACACCTAAACACAAAATCTAAAGTTTGATTACTAGTTCTCCTTAAATCTAAAGCTGGATTATCGGTTCCTATGTTCCAAGACCTAAGACCTATTATTAAAGTCCAAAGTCTTAGAACCTAAATCTAAAGCATGATTATCGGATCCTATGTCCCAAGACCTATGTCACGACCCGAACCCCAGCTCGTGACCAGTGCAAATAGTGTGATATCAATAATGCTGCAAGCCTAGATTTCAGGCGTAGGATCGTAGGTGGTTTATATGATTATAAAATACACTAGAGAAATATAATAAAATATATTACCTTAACCGAAAATGAGGAGGTATCCTCGTTCCGCAAGCCCTCGTACTAACCACCCTTCACATCTGTAATGTGAGGGGGGTAAGTCTAAACCATAGACTCATCAATGTTAGCCATACACTACACATATATATAGAATATATATATATAACCCAAATCGGGAATATATCTCATATGATACCAAGCTGCCCGTATGCACACATACAGTATCACATCCTATCATATTCTCCCCCAAATACACATGCACACGACACAATAAATAAATGCATAAGACCCTACTCAAGGGTCTATGCTCCCATATCACATTTCAAGAGCTTAATCAACGTGGGTTGACATTACTGAAGATTATCACTCAAGAAATCTCACTATGTACTAGGTCTATTGGGTTATTTATATCCATAACCATAACATGTGTATGGTCTTATGAATTATGCCCTTAGACATATATATATATATATATATATATATATATCACACATCACTTCACAGCCATGCTAAAAAAATATATAAAATGCAAATGAATGAGATGTAATGCAAATCCTGCTCTTTTCCACGCCATATTGAGGACTAGCCTCAATGCTCATGCATATCCATTGACACCACTCAATGGTATTACATAATGGGTAGCTCCTCACTTCCATTTCCCTCTCATTTCATAATATAAATATACAGATAGTATGCAATGCACCCACACAAGTACGACAACCAATCCACACATTCCCATCCACACATATCCTAAATAATTCCCAATATATATCCCATATCCTAAATAATTCCCATTCCCACTATATATCCCTCCAGTTGACCCTCAGTCAAGACTGGTAAAAAAAATCCATAAAATCCCACCTCGGGTGTTTCTAAATCCTAGGTGCCCATAGTTTTTCTTATTTCACTTTAGTCCCTTTTTGTATTCAACCTGTCTCCTGCCCATAGTTTTTCTTATTTCACTTTAGTCCCTTTTTGTATTCAACCTGTCTCCTAACTCCTTCATTACCCTTGACCAATACATTCCTTAACTCTCTACCACTCAACATTCCATAACATTGCCACTTTTAAGCCTCACATTTTCCTTCCTACACAACGAAAAGTATTTCCTCCACTCGAAATATTCTACAAAAATTAGCTTTACGTAATACCCGAAAATCATGGATTTTTCGGGGTATTACATTCTTCCCCTTTTTGAATGTTTGTTTGATAATGTCAAATATAATGATATCAAACAGATATTCATCATTACTGGTTCTTTGTGCATAAACTTTCCTTTTGACTGCACAAAAACATTTCTTCAATTTAGGGCAGCCATCCAAAAGGATAAGACAACACCATTCCTGCCATTCTTTGGCATATCTTTTCTCACCTTGAAGAAGGGTAAAGAAGTTCTCATAAAACTTCCCCCTTTTGGATTTGAGCCATACTTCAGGTACATTCCACTCACCCTACTCACCACGCTTCCGCTGCCCACTCTGATATAACCAGGGATTGTCTCTATCAGAGATTTCCCTATCTCTTATTCTAGATCACCAAATATACCATTCAAGTGCTTCCTAAATCATGACCTCAAATCTCAAGCCCATATCAAGTGTTAACCCACTGGCCAACCCCTAGGGGTGATTAACTCGATAATATATGCTCTTATAATCCCACTCATACCCACTCCACAAAACTAAGGTCATGAGGTTACACCTATAGCATAAGTGCCAATGTTCTTCGAATGTGGTACCCAATCTCTTGAGAACTATTTTAAGAACTTCCTTCTGAACTATTCCCATCCTTTTAGTGAGAATCTGGGATCCTGCTATCACTCACTTCGTCCCTCCATCCATCAGTTCTTCCTTTTCCAATAGGGAAGAAGCTGATCTTCCACTTATTTTAATTCATTATTTGTGTAGTTTTCGTACTCAAAGAGCACGATTTCTACACTGACTAACCCACCTCCTTCTTTAGAGTCTTTCACGCTAATTATCCAAATTCCTCTGTGGGATTCTGCCCTCATTGTTTTTACTGCTTGTCAAGCCTCTCCATTTTTCCCCATCTTCTTTTTAGATCAACTAAGCTTCTACTAGGGAGAATACCAACGAGGCTCTACTTCTTTAAGATTATCATCACTTCTCTATCCCACCACCCTTTTAGATCTGAAATACTCGTGCATCACACCACTTGGAATGTGTCTCAAACATACATGTTTTTCCATGTATATGTTTGAGTTGCTCATGAGCTTCAATACATCCTTTAAAAGGAACCCGATAGAAAAGAAAGAAAGACACATCCTATAAAACCTTTGGTGGATTCGTTTCTCTATAGTTGTACCATGGTTCACAATGATGGACCCACTAAGGTTACCTTACTTTGTAATCATAGGAGACCTAAATCCTAAACCACAATCCCTCTGATACCATCTTTGTACAAAGATAGCATTACTCTAATACCATTTCTGTCATAACCCGAACCCCAACTTGTGACCAGCGCAGACAGTATGATTATAGAATATAATCATTATATTACCTTACCCCAAACAATGGGGAGGCATCCTCATTCCGCGAGCCCTCTTACTAACAACCATGTATACCTGTAACATACTTGCAACTGTGACACCAAGGTCCTAATCATGGACTCACTAATGTTAGTCTTACATTATACAGATATAACCCAAATCGGGAATATATCCTGTATAACACCAAGTTGCCCATAAGTACGCATACGGTATCACGTCCCATCATATTCTCCCCCAAACACACATATGCACACCACACAATAAATAAATGCGTAAGACCCTACTCAAAGGGTGCTCCCATATCACATTTCAAGAGCTTAATCAATGTGGATTAATGTTCTCCCGGATTATCACTCAAGAAATTCCACTATGTACTGGGTCTTTTGGGTTATATTCATAACCATAACATGTGTATGGTCTCGTGATGCCCTTCAGTATATATATATATATATATATATATATATATATATGCCACATACTATATAACAGCCACACTAAAAAATATATAAAATGAAAATGAATGAGATGCAATGCAAATCCCGTTCTTTTTCACACCACATTGAAGACTAGCCTCAATACGCATGCATACCCATTGACACCACTCAGCAGTATTACACAATAGGTAGCTTCCCACTTCCATTTCCCTCTCATTTCATAATATGCAGATGATAGTATGCACTGCAACTACACAAGTACCACAACCAATCCATACATTCCCATCCACACATATCCCAAATAATTTTCACTACATATCCCACATATATAATACATTTAATAAATAAATGTATATAAAAAAAATATAAATATATCCGCATATAGGAGAGCTAGATAGATCCCTCACCTGAATTTCATGCTCTCGGCGCTCACACCTTGCATCTCTCGACCATGCCTATTGTAACCAGGCAAAAATCAGTCAATGTTACAAAATAGAGAAAGGCCTCTTAATCTCGACCTTTACTCATTTCTTCAAACATAACTCTCAACTGGTAATGAATCTCTATATGAAAACCATTGGCAACTAGACTCTAAGAGCTTTCAAACGATATAAAGTTTACCCAACAGAGTCTGGATGATAGAGTTATGGCTGTTTGAAGATCAGCATAAGAGTTATATGTGGCGCTTGGGGTGCCATGCTCTATCCTTCCCACTTAATTTTCATCAAGAAATAAAGTCAGAATCTCAATTTTACCCTAAACCCTAAACTATGTAAAATAGGAAAAAACTTGAGAAATAGGAACTCCTACCTCTATTCCTTGCTTTCTCTATGTTGCTTAGCTCCCAAAGGCCCACCCCATCGCCTGAGATCTATCTCCCAAAGCCCGGTTGAAATATTTGAGTAGAGAGAAGGTGAAAAGAGAGAGGAAATGAGGAAAAAGAGGTGGGACTACCTATATATACTTGCCCATGGTGAAATTACTACTTGCCCTCTAGTTGACCCTAGAGTGTTTTTCTCAACCTGTCTCCTAACTCTTTCGCTACCCTCGGTTCCAGCAATACATTCCTCGACTCTCTACCACTCAATATTCCATAACCTTGCCACTTTTAAGCCTAAGTTGTAATTCCTAATACTAGACCCCTAATTCTTTATACCTTAAATCCTAAGTCCAGTTCTAAAGTCCTATAACCCAAGTCTTAATTCTTAAGTTTAGGTCTTAAGTCCTAAGTCCTAATCCCTAAGATCAAAGTCCTAAGCCCTCTAAGTCCTTGTTCATAATTCCTCAACTCTATTTCCTAAGTCCTAACCCTTAATTCCTAAGTTAAGGCTTAAAAAGCCTAAGTCTTACGTCCTAATTTTGAATTCCTAATTCTTAAGTTCTAAATCCTAAATCTTAATTAAGTCATAAGTCCTTAATCCCTTAATCCTATGTCTTAAAACTTATACACTAAGTCCCAAGTCCAGCCTTATTATTCTTATGCTCTTTTGGTCTTAATGCCTAATACCTAATTCCTAAATCTCAAGACCTATGTCCTATGACCTAAGTTCTAATTTTAGCTCTAGCTCTATCTCTAACTCTAATGCCTAACCCCTAGTTCCTAATTCTTAAGGCCTATGTCCTAATTAAATCCTAGATCCTAATCAAATGTTCTATGTCCTAAGTTCTAAAAGAAGGAGGTGAAGAAGGAGAAGAAGAAGATGATGATTATTATTATTATTGTTGTTGTTGTTGTTGTTGTTGTTGTTATTAACTAATAAAGATTAGGGTGAAGAGAAGGAGAATAAGAAATAGTAGTAGGTAGATGAGGAGAAGAAGTAGTAGTAGTGGGAGGAGTAAAAGAAAAAGAAGAAGAGGGAAAAGGAAGAGGGAGGGTAAAGCAAAAGAAGAAGAAAAAGGTGATGATGATGATGATGATGATGATGAAGGAAAAGGAAAAAGGAGAAGAAGGGGAAGGAGACAATAAAAAAAAATGTGATTTTGATAGAAGTAAACTTAACAAGTAATTAATATATTATGAAATACTTAAAGTAATATAAAATAAAAATTGTATTTAATTTTTTTAAAAATAAAATCGAGATTAAGAATTATCTTAATATTTAAGAATTTTCTATATTCTCTTCTTCCTCTGTCTCCGCCTCCTCCTAGAAGAAGAAGGAGAAGTAGAAGAATGGTAATTGAAAACTGTTAAGCTAATTCTTAATTCCTATGTTAATTTCAAAAAATCTAAAATATGTTATTTTAATAATAAATATATTTTCATTTTTAATTTTAAAAAATGTATTATATCAATAATTTATATATAAAAAAAAGAAGTAGAAGAAGCAAAAGAAGAAGAATAAGAGGAAGAAAAAAAAAGATGGAGAAGAAGAAGAAGAAAGAAGAGGAGGAGATAATAAATAAGAAGAAGAAAGAGAAGGAGGAATAAGAGCAATACGAGGTAGAGAAGAATAGGGAGAAGGAGGATAAAGAGAAGACAACAGAAAAGAAAATAAAAGTGGAGGATAAGGAGAACAAGAATAAGAAAAAAAAAATGTGATGATGATGACAAGAATGAGAAAAAGAGAAGAAGAAAATAAGAAGAGGAAAAGAATGAGGAGAAGAAAAGTAATGAGAACTAGAAGGAGAATAACATAGGAAGAGAGGTTGAAGAAGATAAGGAAGAAGAAGCAGGAGAAATTGAGTGACAAGAAGAAGAAGAAAAGGAATGAGAAGGGGAACAATAATGAGGAGAAAAAAAGGAGGAGGAGGAGAAAAAAAAACTAGAAGGAGAAGAAGAGGAAGAACAAAAACAACAAAGTTGACAATAACAACAACAACAACAATTGCAGTAGCAACAACAAAAACAACAATAGCAACTCTAAAGTCTGAATTCCTAAGCCCTCAAATTTCTAAGTCCTAAGTTCTATGGCCAAATTCCTAATCTCTAAGTCCTAAAGCCTAATTCCTAATATCATATGATTTATTACCTAAGCCACCAAAGAAATAAGTTTTAAATCTTATGTTCTAATTCTTAAGGCTTTTTAACTCCAAATTCCTAAGTCCAAAGACTTAAAGCTATAAAATGTAGTGCCTACTTCCTAGCAACAACAACAATAATAACAACAACTAGAATAACAAGAAAAACAGTAACAATAACAACAACAAACACAAACACAACCACTACTACTATCACCACCACCAACAACACTACAAGAAGAAGAAGAAGAAGTCTTGAGTCCTAAGTCCAAATCCCTAAGACCAAAGTTCTAAGCCCTAAGTCTTAATCCCTAAATCATATTCCCTATGTCCTAATCCCTAAATCCTTGTTCCTAATTCCTCAAGTCTGATTCCTAAGTCCTAAGGCCTAATGCCTAATTCCTACATCCTAATTTTGAATTTCTCTTAAGTTCTACTAAATTTTAAGTCATAAGTCCTTAAATTCCTTAACCTTATATACCTTAAGTCCTAAGTCCTTAAATTCCTTAACCTTATATACCTTAAGTCCTAAGTCCAAAAGCTTAAGGCCTATGTCCTTAATGCCTAATCCCTAATTATTAATTCTTTAGGCCTATGTCCTAATCATCTCTATGTTCTATGCCTTAAGTCCCTATCTTGAGGCCTAATTCATAGTCTAATTTTTATATTTATAACCTAAGTCCTTTACCTAGGACAAATCCATATTTTCTATGCATTATGTCCTAAGTCGTCCTTAATCCAAAGTTTCTAAGCTATAATTCCTAAGTTCTAAGAGCCTTAAGTCCTTAGTCTAAGGGTCCTAATTCTTAAAACCTAAGGCCTAATCCCTAAATTTGATGCCCTATATGTCCAAAGTCCTCAAGCCTAATTCTTAGTTTGTAAGTCCTAAAACCTTATGCCTCCTAAATTCTATATCTTAAGTTTGAATGCCTTGGACCTAATTTCAAATTTATAAGTCCCGAAACAAAACTTTTGACCGAAGGCCTAATTCTAAAAAACAAAACCAACAAACAATAGCAACAACAACAACAGAACCAAATACAACAAATATCATAAGAACAACAACAACAACAACAAAATCAACTACAATAAAATGAAGAAAAGTAAGATTGACGTCAACAACAGGCTTAAACCATTCTTGTTCCCTAAGGCATTTATCAAAATTCCTAGCTTCTAACTTCCTAACTCCTAAGGCCTAATTTTCAATTCCTCATATTTAAGGCATAACTCCTAAATCTTAAGTCCTATGTTCTAAGACCTAAAGACTACATCATAATTCCAAATTGCTTAATGCTCAATTCTAAATCCTAGGACCCTAATTTGTATGCCTTAAGTCATATGTATTAAGGCTTAAACCTTAATCCATAAGTCTTTGGTCTTAAGTCCTACATTAAAGCTTTATTATTATGCTCTAAAGCATATTTTATAATTACTTTGCCTTAATGCCCTAATGCCTAATCTCAAATTACCAACACCTAAACCTTAAGCCCTAAGTGCTAATTTCCAAGCCTTGGGCCTTGATTCTTAGGGTGAGTCTAAGTCTACCTTAAACCCTAAGTTTAACTCTAGCGCTAACTCTAACCCTAAGTCTACCTATATCTCACTCTTACACTAACATTAACATTAACTCTAACTCTAACTCTTGGAAGAACAAAAAGATATAGAAGGAGGAGAAGGAAAAGAATGAGGTAGAGATGGAGAAGAATATAGGACAAGAAGGAAGAGGAGGAGAAGAAGAATTAGAAGGTGACTAAGAGGAAGAACATGAAAAAGAAGGAAATAGATACAAAAACAAGAATGATAACCAAAAAAAAAAGCAAAAAAAGAACAAGAAGAAGAAGATATCAACAACAAGAAGAAAAGGTCCCACCACCGCTACCATCACCACCAACCACTAGATGGCAAAAACAATAACAACAATCCCAAAAAGACAACAACAACAACAAGAATAACAACTACTACTACTACTACTACTACAACAAGGAAACAAAAACAACAACATCCACCCTAAGGTAACAACAATAACAACCACAAGAAGGCAACAATAATGACTAGTTGACAGCAAGAAAAGGTGGAAGAAATCGAGGTGTAAGAGAAGGAGGAGGAGGAAGATTAAAGAATAAGTTGTAGGAGAAGAAGATGATGATGATTATGAAGAAGAAGAAAGAGGAAGAGAAGGAGGAAGAGAAAGAGGAGAAGAAAAAAAAAAGAAGAAGGAAGAGGAGAAGAAGAAGAAAGAAAGAAGAAGAAGTAAAAATTAATCAAAATATTTTATTTTAACTAAAGAAGAAGAAGAAGAAGAACAACAACAACAACTGCAGTAGCAACATTAACAACTATAATAACAATAGTAACAATAATAGCAAAAATGATAGTAACAATACAACAACAACAACAACAACAACAATAGAAACTATGTCCTAATTCCTAAGCCCTCAACCTAAATCCCGAATTCATATGCCTTAACCCTAAATCCAAAGGCCTATTACAAAAGTTTTAAGGTGTAATCCCTAGTTCCTTAGTCCTAAGTCATACAACCTAATATCTAATGCCTAATACTAATGCCCTCTGTCCTATGTTCTAAGGCTTAAACTCTAAGTCATAAGTCCTAAGTCTTAAGGTCTAATCTCCTATGCCCTAAATCTCATGTCTATGTCCTAAGTCCTAATGGCCAAGTTCTAAGTCCTAACGCCTAGGCTTATGTCCTAAGTTCTAAGTTTCTATGTCCTATGTCATAATTCTGTCATAATTGTCATAACTATAAGCCCTAAGGTCTAATTCCTAATTCCAAATTCCTATGCCCCAAGTTACTCCTCATCATAAGACCTATAAAGCCTAATCCTTAATTCCTAACTCCAAGGCCTAAGTTCTAATTCCTAAATCATGAGTCCCTAATTTCTTGGCATTACTTCTTAAAGCTCTAAAACCTATGGCATAATCCCTAATTTCGAAGCCATACCTTAGTCCTTTGTTTCTATGCCCTAATAATTCATAATCATTAAGTCCTAAAACGTATAAAATTTAACAATAAAATTTAATCCTGAAGAAGGAGAGAAAGGAAGATTAAGAAGAAGAAAATAACAATAAGATTTAATTATAACAGAAATTATAATATAAAAGTAAGTAATTAACATATATATTATATAGTTTTGTAAAATACTTAAAGTATTAATATTTTTTAAAAATAACATAGGGCTTATGAATTAGCTTAATTTTTTTATATTATCCTTATTCTCCTTCTCCTTCTTCTCTTCTTCCTCTTCCTTCTCCTCCCGTTCTTCATCATCTCCTCCTCCTCCTCCTCCTCATCTTCTCCTCTTCTTCTTCTTCTTCCTCCTCCTCCTCCTCCTCCTCCTGGAAGAAGAGGGAGGAGAAGAAGAAGCAAGATAATAAAAAGTATTAAGCTAATTCCTATTCCCTATGTTATTTTTTAAAAAGTGTGAGAATTACCTTGCAAGAAGCATATACAAGAAATTAAAACTACATTTTATCATAGTGCAATAAAGAACTTGTTATTTCATAATAGATAATGCTTAATAGATAATGCGTCAAGATCATTAGTGTCTAAGCCAACTACAAAGAACTTGTTATTGACACCACTTCAAACATTCCATGAAGGACCCTCTACCTGCAATTATGACACCCAACATTTGTGGGTAACAAGTTTGAGTTACGAGTAGAAAGAATGTGGATAGAATGAAATCTAACGGGAACCGGAGTGCAAAATTCAAATCATGATGATTTCCAAACTTGACAGCCATAAGAAAGTAAGAGATATGTCTTTGAGACAATTTTTATATCATCCGAGATTAGAATTAATTAATGAATATAAAATATGAGACATTTATGGCAAGAATAACAGCATATACTACTTCACTAAAGTCCCAGCCAGCCACAAATACTGAATTAGAATTTAGCCTAAAACTTTTATTGTAAGCAATTAAATTAATAAAAAAACATGGTAATATTGTTTGCTAAAAAAAAAAAAGACCATTTTATCTTTCGAGAGGTTGCTCTATATCATTTCCAAGTCTCATAACAAATAAAATTACAATCAACAAAATTAATTTCTTAGAAATTTTTTTTTGGAAATGATCATTAAAATTTAAAATTCCCTAGAATTTAGCCCAATAAAAACACAAAAATACACCTCACATGTCAGATAGGCTAACTTTCTATCCCATTATTTAAGGGATGCTGACGTCTTCCAAGCATAATAGCATATACTACTTCATAAAGCAAGTTAATTCAGGCTACGAGGAGAAGTTTCCCAGTTATTGGCCAATATGATTGCAGCTAATTTTTTATGTCAAACTCAATATTATGAATAAAATCATAACTAATTCTATTTTGGCAGACAAACAGTTTTTTTTTTTTTTTAATGTATTTCAACTTTGGCATATAACTAAAGAAAAACGTTCTGTACAGTATACATATGTGCAGATGATTGGAACATGAAAGAAGCACTAGGGAGTGAAAATACCTTTAAGGTCAATTTTGTTGGACCCATTAACTCTCGTTTTTAGAACAACTTCCTCAGTGGGTGACGCTCTGCTACTGATACAACCTACGAAAACAAGAGGATCTTTATATAAGCGTGATTTCTTGAGGGAATCACAGAGATTTCCTTAGTACAACAATTTAAAATAGTCACAGGGTTCATAATCAGACATAACGAATACTAATTCCTTCTTGAAATAATTGTATGGGGTTATGTCCTACGTCATAGTCTGTAAACAGAACACTCTCAAGCTAAAGCTAATTGAGTAACTACATACAATACACAGAAGAAAGAGACGGGAAGAGAGAGAGAGAACAAAGATTTACGAGAACTGGGGCACTGGAACAGATTTGGATTTTGGACAAATATCCCGAACCCAACATTTTTCGATTTCCCTCTTGTTCACACTTGATTGTTCCTCACTTATATTAACATACTAGCAAGAGAACATAAAATTCACAAAATTAATATGACAAAAGAGAGAAAGAAACGTACCGTGATCATCAAGGAATGGAACAAACTTGAGGCGATGAAATAGGACAAAGGTTTCTGAAACTTGAGCCGCTGCAACAGGAATTATGGAACAGAATGAGAACAAATCAAAATGCGTGAGGGAAAGCTTATTCATCATTCTCTTGAAAGGAAAAACAGAAATCAAGATTCAGGCAATAAAGAAGAGAGAAGGGACATACCGTATACGAAACACAGAGAAATAGAGCATAATGTGGAAACAGAGAGAGAGAGAGAGAGAGAGCATCGGACTCATTATATAATTACCATCGGAAATTAGCCGTTGGAGGGAGAAGCGTCAGTCAAATTTAAATTTGGGATCTAAGAAGAGGAAACGTTCAAACTAGGAAACAGAGATATAGCATATTTGTATTCCATAAATCAAATAAAATTAAAATTTGATAATCTTTTATATTCCATAAATAATTAGCTTCATCTGTTTAAATGTAAATGTGGTTTGCTATTGTACTCTCTTTATTCTGGTTTGCTGTATACCTTGATGACGTATGTTCTTTTTGGAATAAATATAAAATTTAATTACTGAAAGGTATACTTTTCTGCTGTCCGATTCCGAAATAAGTTTTAAAGAGTTTATTAGTTATGGGTTCAGTATTATAAAATTGAATTGTATATTTACTTATTTTTGAATGACTAATTCTATAATGGTTTGTAAAGAATTTATAACATTAAGAAACTAATTAAATTGTATAGAATTAAATTTTTAAGAATTAAGAGTACATTTGATTTGAACATTTCTTATTTTCATTTTTATTAAAAATAAAAAATAAGTTTAAAAATAGATTTAGTTGAGTTAATTAAAATTATTTTTTTAAAAATATTTCTTAAAATGGTGCCTAGGATTTGTGGTGGTATTATGAGCAGATTTTTAAGTGCCTTTGTTTGTGTGCATATTGGAAGGAAAAAACTGTAGAAGTTGGGAATTGGGATATCAAGATTTGGTTGTTATTATGACCTGTTGTTTAATTTTCAGCGGCAAAATAATTGATGTTTCAATTTTGTATTAAATCTAAAAATTATATACTATTTTTGTAAGTGCAGCAAATATGAGAAAGAAATGAGAGGAAGATATATGTTTTAATTACATATTTGATCTTATTTTGTACCCAAAATTTTAATCTCAGTCCCTATAATTTTTTTTTAGACGGGCCCATGATATCAATAATATTTGTTATAACGCTACTAAATAGATGTTGAGTTGGCTAATGAAATGAACATGTGCCACAAATCAATACTTAAATTGACCATTTTTGCCCAAGTAAGCAGCTTATTTGGACTATAACGTGATTAATTAATTGGATTATATTGTCTTTACATAGATGCTGAGCTTTTGCAGCATTTAAGGATAAAACTGTAGAAGTTAAGCTGGGAATTAGGATTTATATATATATCATCAAGTTCCATGTTCAACCATCCAACCACCGTGGATTCTATGTTCCTTGAAGTAAAAAAACATCTCATCTTCTCTTCTTCTACGTAAGAATCACAGATTTTAGATTAGAGTTTGAAGATATACAACTTTGTTTATCGGATATAAAACAGAAAGCGTCAAATTGAGAAACAGAATTGACAGACAAAATTGATACTAAATACCTAAAAATGCACTTTTACTTCTATTTTCTGAGATAAGTAATTCATTTACACACTTCTTGTTAGTGGCTAAATAGTAAATATCACAGAATATATATATATATATATATATATATATATATATATGGTTATGAATATCCTTGCAAACTGGCGGATGTATGATTTCACAAGTTCGAAGCCAAATATGTATAATTTTTCCTAGGAAAAAAATTTCCAACAATTTTTTAAAAACTTTTTATGTAAAAAATAATTTTATAACAACGTTTATAGTATTTGTTTCGTGAAAAGAAATGGTTAGCAAATGATATGACGTATCATTAGACGTCTTTGATTTATGTATGCAAATTGTTCTCTGATTTATGCAATTTACATCCATGAATCACAATCCTCCTCATTATTTATTTCTCCACCGGACAAAATTAATCTCAAAATTTAGAATAAGCTAATAACTTGACCTTTAAAATATTGTTTACATTAAAAACTGGACAAACAAGTAAAAAGGGCAGAGAGAAGCTCCTACCTCTTTCTTTCATCTGCTTCTTCTCCAACTACTTTTTCGGTGGAGGTTGCTTAAGAGCAACTCCCATCCTCTTTCTTCCTCTTTTTTGATTCTTTTCTTAATCTCTTTTTTATGGAAATTTTCATTTTTTTTTTGTAAAAGTTTTCATCTCTTCTTTGTATGAGTTTTTGTTTTCAGATCTAGAATTTTCTTTGTAAGTTTTTCTGTTTTCAAATCTGATCTCTTTGTTAGTTTTTTGTTTTGTTTTATGTTTTTCGAGATGTTTTTGTTTAGTTTTCAATCCATTGAGAAAACTTCAAAACTATCAGTAATTTTGGAGAAAATGAACTTAATTATTAGTCAAAATGGGTAAACACCTATCAATATGATCCGATGAAAGATATATGAAACGACTTCAGAAGTTCTAGCGATATATCTTGGTTTGCCTCCTCTGGTTGGTAAATCGATGTATGTTTTGTCCTCCTGATTCCTTGATAGGTCTCAGAGTTTCATTGAGGGTTTCTGTTGCATCTGGTTAATGTAGTCTACTAACTTTTTCTTAACATGATATGATTTGGGTCTTTTTTGCTATTATAAAAAAAACAAAATTGTTTACATTTAATTTAGCATTTTAAAGTTAGTTAGTTAATTCATTAGTCTTTAAAAAAATATTTCTTTTGTGTACCGAATTGATTTTAGAAGTTTTATTTATTTATTTTGGACATTTTTGTCTCAAAAATTTAACGATAATATTTTTCAAGACAATCTTTTATCTTTGATTCTATCTTTAACATTTTAAAAATAAAATTTAATATACAATAACTTTCTAGACCATGGATATTTTCTGAGAGTAGTCGCGCTTGTCAGAAATCCATCTGAACTTAAAATAATAATAATAATAATAATAATAATAAATTAATTATTGAAGTCATCCAAAATAAAATCCCAATTATTTTGTGTGTCCGAAAATTTTTCTTAATTTCCGATTCACCTTTGTCATGTGCTTTGGCAGCTTGATGACGTTAAATCGGTAATTTGTATGTTTTTTTGAAAGATGTTCAAATTATACTTTTTCATAATAAAATTTTTTTAAAATTAAAATATAGTTGAATAATCTTAAAGATAATTTTTTTTAAAAAAAATACTAGATACTAGATATGAAAGTATTTTGATCAATATCAATATAACATATATTTTTATTAAAAAAAAAGAAGAAGACGAGTACAGGTGTAGTATTTTTTTAAAAAAAATTATAGGGAGACATGAACCTTGACTTTTGAGTTCATAATAGCCAAGTTATTTCACTTCAACTATAATGTCATGTTGTTGAGACATGGGAATTGGTTTTGGCACCATATTATTGTGGGAGCTTTTATTTTTTATTTTTAAAAATTTTCGTTTATTCTTTATAAAAGTTTTTGTTTTCATATTTAATATTTTTTGTAAGTTTTTTGTTTTTAAATCTAATTTGTTTGTAAATTTTTTGTTTTGTTTTCTATTTTTCGGAATGTTTTTGTTTAGTTTTCAATCCTTTGAAAAAATTTTGGAGTTACCAATGATTTTAGAGAAAACAGAATTCATTATTAGTCAAAATAGGTAAACACCTGTCAATATAATCCGAGGAATATTTCAGAATATATCTTGATTTATTTAATTTGATTGATAAGTCGATGTATTTTTTTTTAGATCTTTCGATAAGTTTCAAAATTTCTTTGAGGATTTTTTTCTCTTTTAGTTTTCTGTCTTAGTTTTATTTTGAGATTTTTGTTACATCTGACCAATACAGTTTACTAGTTTTTTTTTAATATGATATGGTTTGGGCCTTTTTGGCCATTGTAAAATAAATATATTGTTTACATTTAATTTAGCATTTTAAAGTTAGTTAGTTAATTGATTAGCCTCTAAAAATAATTAATTTATTGCATATTACTATTTGTATCAAGTAATTTGGAAATGTCAAAATTATAATGAATTTATTATTTTCGAAGACTAATTTTGTATTCACTAATTTTAAAAATTAAAATTAATTTGTCAATGTGAAAAAAAAATACAACTTAAGGGAGGGAATGGACAAAGTCTAAGGGTATCTTGATTGTAGTAATAAAAAAATTTAAAAACAAAAACATTTGAGAAAAATGACTTAAAATTATAAATAATATATTTCTATAGATTAAAAATTTGTGAAATAAATGAAAGAAGGATAATGTATTTATTACAAAATTATTTAATTTACATTTTCATATATATATATATATATTATTTTTAATTGAAAATATGATAAATATAGTACTAAATTTATTGAAATTTTTCTTATATGTGAAGAGAAATTTAAGTATAACGCTTACGATCTCTTTATCATTTTCATTTATTGTGTCTATACTTTAACACACACACACACACACACACACATATATATATATATATATATATATATATATATATATATATCCCTACTTCACCTGTATTTAACCACGTTAATAGAATCAACTTTCTAATTAGTCTAATTTAGTTAGACAAATATTAAAAAAGATCATTAGAGATGAACTAACTTTTTTTTTGTGTATCGAATCGATTTTAGAAGTGTTGTTGTTTTTTTTTTGGACATTTTTGTCTCAAAAATTTAATGATGATATTTTTCATGACCATCTTTATCTTTGATTCTATCTTTAACATTTTAAAAATAAAATTTAATATACAATAACTTTTTAGACCATGAATATTTTCTAAGAGTAGTTGCGCTTGTCAGAAATCAGTCTGAAACTAAAAAAAGAATAATAATAATAAATTAATTATTGACGTCATCCAAAATAAAATCACAATTATTTTGTGTGTCGGAAAATTTTTCTTAATTTCCGATTCACCTTTGTCATGTGCTTTGGCAGCTTGATGACGTTAAATCGGTAATTATTTATGTTTTTTAGAAGATGTTCAAATTATACATTTTTTTATAATAAACAAATTATTTTAAATTAAAATATAGTTGAAATAATCTTAGAGATAATGTTATTTTCTTTTAAATACTAGATACTAGATATGAAAGTATTTTGATCAATATCAATATAACATATATTTTTATTAAAAAAGAAAAGAAGACGTGTAGTATTTTCTTTTTTAATTATAAGGAGATTTGAACCTTGACTTTTGAATTCATAATAGTCAACGTTATATCACTTGAACTATAACGTCATGGTATTGAGATATGAGAATTGGAATGAGAATTTTTTATATTTAGTTGGACATGAAAAGAAATAAACAAATTATTCAATATTTTTTATGTTTGGTTGTAAAAATTTGTGTTGAAATGTAAAAGAATTGTAAGAAAATTATTATAATATCAATGAATGCAAAAAGTTATATAAATATTATATAAAAGAACACTGGTAAATAAATACAACAAAGAAATTGAATATAATTTTTTTAATATATTATACAATATTAAATATTACATAATAACTTATTAAATATATTAAATTATAACATATTGAATATATTAAATGTTGTATATAAAACCTATTGAAAATTAAATTTGTAAAACTAATTCATAGTTATAATTAATAATCAATATGTCATTAACATTTTGAGTAACTTTTTAATATATTACAAAATATATGAAATGATGTTTGATAAATTTTGACTACACAGTTGATATTGCCCAATGGTCATGGTCCCAAACTTTCAATACTCTCAAATGTATAGAGTAACTAAATGAAATTAATTATAAATTAAGATAAGAGTATAATTTTAAAAATTTTATAAAAATATAATAGTCGAATTGTTATATTAGAAGTATGGAATAGTTCATTCCATCACTTAACCTTGGGAATCTATATTTTTTCATTTGAAGAAATGTAAATTCTCAAGGAAATGAGAATTCTACTAACCAAATATGAAAATATTGATAATTTTTATTTTAATTCTTTAACTTAGTTCTAGTCACCAAACATAATCTCATTTGGTATAAAATATAATATTTTAATTTAAATGGAGTGAAAAATGTATCACTTAAACATCTTTTAAGAGATAAAAACATAATTTACAGTTTAGAAAAAAAACAATTCAACCTTCTAAATGCCCTACTCTCTCTGTCTTTTTTATTTTTGATTTGATTTCCCTAATCCATTTCTCTGAAAGCTAGAAGTCCACACTGATGGCTCCACGTGGGATGATGTAATCGTAGTGGTGGCAGTATCAGATTAACCTCTTTCTAGTACGAGCCACGTACCCATTTCTCGGCTCTCCAATATCTTAAAGTACGAGACTTTTTAATATTTTTGCTTAAGTTATTTGATTGAAACCATAAACTGTTCAAATCTTGTAGGAAGCATGAAGCATCTAGGCTGTTAAATCTATAGGTTTATCATCTTAAATTGTATTTGTCTAATAAATAATTTATTTATTTAAATTTTTATTTAAGATTTTATTTTTTTTATTTAATTTAAAATTATATTTAATTTCAACTAAATTTCTTGTTTTAAAATATATTTTATTTTAAATTTAAATACACCCTCATAAATTTTTGAGTTTATTCACTTTAGTCCCTATCAGTCTTCTTGCGCGATCTAAATCATTTGTGACTTCAATCAGATGGTCTAAGTGAAAATATTAGAGAGTCTCATACTTTTAGAGTATTAGAGAGGCCCCACATCCCCACTTCTCTTTCATCTCTTTTCCCTTTATATTTTTTTGAACAACTATCTAGTATCCGAATACTAAATTATGGGTGTCGACTAATCCAAATTTAAGTTAGATAGGATCACAATGGATTGAAAAATTTTTCATACTAAGTTTTAATATAGTTACATTCTCAAGAACTCAAACTCTAGACTTTTGATTAAGTTAGAACAATCTTTTATTCTTTCTATTTTTGATAAATTACTAAATTGCATTGAATATTATACTTAATTTTTTTGATGTATGTCAGGAAACTTCCTTTTAATTTTATTTTTTGTCGAACAAATTAATTTTTTATGTGATATATAATTGTAATTTTATTTTTAAGATAATAATAAATATAGTTAAATTAGTGTTTATAAAACCGTGATTTTATTGTTTTTTATGACAGTAATTTCATTATTAAAAGTAACATGTTATATAAAATGTTACCTTTAACAACAAAAAATAAATTATAAAAGAGCCCACTATAATATTTAAATGAGGGCAGTAGTGAATGTAATTTCTTTTTAGATTCAATATTTAAAAATTTATTAACCCCTAATTAATTTAATTGAATCGAATTAAAATTATGAATATATATTATTTTTTGCGTTTATTTTTAATTTATAAGCCTTCAGCTTTGTTGTGAAAATAGCCTTTTAAAAGCTTTGTATTTCAAAATATTTTTTTAATAGCTAACCTGAACAGAGGAAAATTTTATTATTATGAAATTAATTTAGATTAATATCAAAAAATTAATGGCTGACAGTTTTATTTTATTTGTTTTAAATATAATTAAATATTTTGAAACTGCCCATTAATTTTCTGAAACTGCCCATTAAATTTTGAAACTGTCCATTAATTTTTGAAACCGAATTTTAATTGTATTAAAATTCTTATCTGCCTCATTAATATTCAGCAGCTATAAAATGAAGACTCATTCCCCTCATTTTTCATACTAACACAACAAACTGTTGTGCTCTTCTCTCTTCCCTCTCTCAAACTCTTTGGGTTACGCTCTTCAAAATTTCTAGTGTTCTGTGGCTTGAAAACCTTTCTCAGAAGAATCTGTTTAATCTTGGAGCGAGTTCTGTAGACGCAGATTTTTAGCTGTGGTCACGGAATAAATTCCTTAAGGACAGTGTCTATTATAAAGACGCGAATCAGATTATTTTCGTATTGGTATCCAAATTTTACAACAATCTTAAAGAATTTAAGATACCGATGCTGCCACAGTCACGCGTTGATTATCTTTTAAGGGACGTCGGTAATATCTTTTTCAACCTTTGTTGATTTTAATCATATAGTGTTTTATATTGGAATTTGTTTTTTTTCAATTTGCTAGATATATATATATATATATATATATATATATATGAAGTTGGAGATTTATTATATAAAATATTAGTTTTCAAGATAATTATAATTAGTCTTTGAAAACCATGGCCCTCAATCTTTGGTGTGTCAATATATATATAACCGTTGCATGCTTTACAATTCTTTAATAATATTTTATTATGAAATTGACTTTAAAGCCTTTAATATATCACATTGATACTTCATTATGTCATGGACGCTACAACTGCTATGATATTGGTTAAACAATTAATTAGAATAGAACCAAAGCCTTAATTCTCTATAATGGTGGCTAGCGGATTGTACTTCATAGGTTTTCCATGAAACTACTAAACACATATGTATATATCTTGAGATACTTATATACATATTTATTTTGCTTTATGTTGGCCATAGATGTTGGGATGCATTTGGTTTCCAAACAATTATATTCAATGTTTTTAGTCACCAGTTCATTGCCATTATCAAAGCTCTGGGCGTTTCTTGGACGTTGACACTCTTTAATTTGTGTGATTTGATTAATTGGTTTTCAATGTTGGCTTAATATATTGAGTGTGTATTTATATATATACAAACCGTTGGCTCCTCGGTTGTTATATATATTTATGTGGCGATTAATTTTATCAGATGTTGTTTTTATTGTCATCACACCATTAATTTATTCTCAATGGGAGTACCTTACATAGTAAATGAGATGTGTTGATACAAGATTTTAGTTTTGGTTATACATTATCTTGTGTATCTACAATATTTTACAAGTTGTTTTAACTTGGTATGAAAAAATTTTTTTAACGTAGGTTGTGCATATATATATATATATATATATATATATATAGCATTTGTGTTATGTGGAGCAAATACATATTGATTTGATCCACTATCAAATATCATATACATTGAGTGAAATTATTATTTGTTATTATTTTTATAAGCACAACTCATAATTTTTTTTAATTCTAATTTTGAGTGATAATGAAGTGATCAATTTTGCTCATGAAGCAAATTTGTGCAATGGTGATTTCTTCTCCCTACATCATGAGGTATGTTACACTATTTTAATATTTCTTTTGAGAATTTTTATTAATAGTGGGGGTTAAAGGAAAAATATTTTTGGATAATATTTTTATAACAACAAGTGGGGGATATACGTTGTTATGTAAGTATGTTGTTATAAGAATATATAAATTTTGGTAAAAATGTTTTATGGTCAATAGTTAATGATATTGTGGTTTAATAGAAATTATAGGTTTATTATATTTATGTATTGAGTATGTCCCATAAATTTCTATTGAATAACTATTAATAGTATGAAAAGGCTTTCTTAAAGCTCACATGTGAACTATTTTAAAAATTTTTCTATTTTGAGAATTTTATTCATGTGGAATGTGGAATTCTTGAAATTAACATATGTGTGAGGGTTTTAATCTAAGAATTCAAAATAGCTTCATCTTAAGCTTTTGAGAGTTTTATTTTGGAACATGATTTTTGAAGATTTACGACCAAATTTGAAGATATTGGCATATAAATTTTGGGCCAATTTGGAAATTAAGAAAACCATTTCATTGAGATGATGATATGTTGTCAATTTCCAAGTTAAGGAAACCATCTTATTGAGATGATGATATGCTATATATATATATATATATATATAAAAATTGGAATTAGCATTTTCTAATGCCAATCCATGAAAACTCTTCAATTGTACATAGAGGTATAATGTTGTTGAATTATTGGTCACAAAAATGAGATTGAAAAGTTTCAAAATAATTCTATGAAATTATTCTCTTGAAAAATAATATTATTTGATGGATAAATTTATATGCGCATATATGTTATGCGTTTGGTGCCCATCTATAATAATTATAAGGTTTTGTATGAGCTTGTATATGAGTTATGTAATCATACTCTTATAGATTTAAAAATGTGGGCGTATTTTGCAAAGTTTATGTTACATGATTATGAGAAAAATAAATTAACTATAAAACCTTAGTTATTATGTTGTTAATTTTCTCTTTATGATTAGTGAAAATATCTCTCTTAATTAAAGATGGATGTGTATATATGTGGAAGTAATAGATGGTAAGGATGAATATTTGTTTGTATATATGTGACATAGATGTTACATAACGTCAAATATTCTTTTACGTCTAGTGTTGACATGAAAGACATGGGTGAAGTAAATGTGAATTTGGGATTAAAACCATAAGGAAATGTGATGGTATTTTACTATCACAAGAACGTTATGTTCAAAATTGTCTTAAAAGTTTGATCATCAAGATGACAAACTAGTGAAAAACTCCTTATAATTTTAACACTCAGTTAAGGAAAACAGAGGAGAGTCTCTGTTGTATTTAATAAACTTTACCTAGCCTGATATATCATGTGTTATGTGTTAGATGAGTGTTTCTATGTACAAAATTCCAATAAAAGAGTTGAGAGGTACCGTAATTTACGATATCATATAGAGTGAATTTTCCATTGTATTAGAAAAATACAATGATGTTAACTGAGTATTTGATTCAGATGAGACAAAGTCCACTAGTGGTTAAAACCTCACCCTGGGTGGTGGGACGTTATTTTGGAGAGAGCACCTATATAAATTTATAGGTTCACTATAAAATCAGAGTTTAGTACTTTGGAGTTGGCTGAAAATAAGACTAAGTAGTAGAAAAACTACTTAGCAAATTTTTTAATTGGGTAAGAGCCCAATGAAGTCAGTGTCTGTGTTTTGTGATTGCCAAGTGGCAATAACTATTGTAAAGAACAAACTTTCAATGGTAAGAGTAGACACTTGTGTTAAGACACAAAGTTATCAAGCAATTGCTAAAAAAATGAATTTGAAGTGTACTGATCAGTTCTATAAAGTCAAAAGTGAATTTGGCCAATTCACTGACTAAACATGCATGTAAGAAGGAAATTAGTCCTTCACACATCGAGGGGAATTGGACTTAAGCCAATATGAAATTAACAGCGGTGGGAACCCAACATTTGTAATTGGAGATCCCATGAAGAAAGTTCATATGGGTAATAACAAGTCGTCTGTTAATTCTGCTAGCACTATATTCTCAGTTCATTTCCTATGGTGTTAAGTGTGAAAGTGCTAGAATGCATTGACTTGTGGGTTGAGCGTAAGCTCTTTATGATCTTCATAGCCCAACATTAAGGGTGGTGTATTCATTGCAGATACACTTGATGAAGTCACCTATATGAGTGTGGAGTGGTGCCGCTTCTATGAGATCGTGGCAAAGTCTCTAGAGCATTCATGAATTTCAGGCACGCGCACAACCAAAATAACGCGCAGAACGACGTTAACATCAAAAATGTGGGGGGGGGGTGAGATGCGACTCTTAAGGTCACTATCTTACGACTAAAAGTATGTTGGTTCCTAGACTCTTAAGGTCACTATCGGTCTAGGTCTGGTTCATAGTCTAAAAAGAGACACTGGATTAATGCTTCTACACCCATATATGTAACCCAAAAGTTTTTGAAATATCTTTTGAAATATGTGGGGGATTGTTGTGAAAATAGCCTTTTAAAGACTTTGTATTTCAAAATATCTTTTTAATAGCTTACCTGAACAGAGGAAAATTTTATTATTATGAAATTAATTTGGATTAATGTCAGAAAATTAAGGGCTGACAGTTTTTTTATTTGTTTTAAATATAATTAAATATTTTGAAACTGCCCATTAATTTTCTGAAACTGCCCATTAATTTTTGAAACTGTCCATTAATTTTTGAAACCGAATTTTAATTGTATTAAAATTCTTGTCTGCCTCATTAATGTTCAGCAGCTATAAAAGGAGGACTCATTCCCCTCATTTTTCACACTAACACAACAAAGTGTTGTGCTCTTCTCTCTTCCCTCTCTCAAACTCTTTGGGTTACGCTTTTCAAAATTTCTGTTGTTATGTGGGCTGAGAACCTTTCTCAGAAGAATCTGTTTAATCCTGGCTGTAGACGCAGATTTTTAGCTATGACCGCGGAATAAATTCCTTAAGGACAGTGTCTATTATAAAGACGCGACTCGGATTATTTTCGTGTTGGTATCCAAATTTTATAACAAGCTTTACATTTTACTTAAACAAAATAAATTTTAAATTACATTAATTAATTAGTGATGGTATTAGTAAGGGTGCATTTAAGTAAATAGTTTAATTAAACATTTATATGAGAAACGCTTATATACAAGTTACTTTTACAATTAAAAAATTTATGAGGACAAACTTCACATAAGTTTTATACAAGCTTTTTTTATAAACTATACTAGAGAGTTTATAAAAATAAGCTGAAAACAGCTTATGGACATACTATAAGCTATTTTTATAAGCTTTCTTAAATATGTGTATAAGTACTTATGTCATAAAATAAATTTAGATAAATTCAAAATAAATTCTTTCAAATGCACTCTAAATATAAATTGACCAAATTTAAAAATAATCAGTGTAAATTAATTACTTTTTTTTATCCTTTCATCGGCAATCCCAACAAGATCACAACGATCGCTCTGCAATCTGCACGCACCGATTCACTCTCCAGTTTCCTCTACTTTCCCGATTCCTCCATGCAACAAATGCCGTTTTTTACTTTTTAGTGGATTTTTCTGCACCCAAGAGTTAAGATATTTTAATGACAGTATGTTCAACAATATGTTTGCAATTGTATATTTGGGAGGAAAAAAAAACTAATAGTTTATTTGGCTAATAACTAATTTATAATTTATTTGATTAGTTTATAGGTTTGTTAGAAGTATTTAGTAAACAAACTTAATTTTATAACTGATAATTTATTTTGAAACGCTACTTTAAGTAGTTTAAAACTTAGAGTTTATATCTTTTATATTTTTCTTCTTATTTTACCCTTAGTATTTTATTAAAATTCCATAGCATTATCATATTCTACCCTTATCACATTGTGTCGTTTATCATCTTTCCTCTACTCCGTTATTTGTCTTCCATTGTCCATCATCCATTCATTCATTCGCTTCCATCTCTGTTGGCCATCGTCTCCTCTTTTGCCATTAGTCTCAGTCTTGCTCCTCTCTCGTCATCGTCTCTTCGCCGTTGATCTTAATTCCCATCTCCTCCTCGTCTCCTCACCATCGATCCTGATTCCTCTCTCACTGTTATATATATATATATATATATATATATATATATATACACACATTCAAGGATGTGGGGACAATTGCTCCCACAAAGAAATTTTTTTAATTAATATATGTTGTAATTTTTTTTACTCTCACAAAAATTTAAATGTTGCTCTAACATAATAAATCATGACCACTCATCTTATTAAGAGTACACCACCCAATAACTTTTTAAATTGAATTTAAAAATTAGCTGTACCTCATCATGGCATCACGTCATAGTTTATGTATTTTATATTATTTTTTATCGCTTATGTATATTTATAATATTTTTTAGTAAAAATAAATCCGCGCCTATATATATATATATATATATATATATATTAAAGTATAATATAATATATTTATATATATATATATAATAAAATTATATAAATTTTTTAATTAATAATATATATATATATATAATAATTTAAATTAATTTAATTAAAAAATAAAAAAAATAATTTTTTTATTTTAAATTATTTTTGAAATATAAAATATATTTCTTTTTATATTATTTTATATCTATCAACTAATTCAATAGTTATTTTTATCAAACACTTCTAATTTAATAAACTAACTTAATAGCTTTCAACTTTGAATTAAAAATTAACTTTTAAATTTTTAACTAACTTATCAATTTTTTTTTGTCAAATATATCCTATCTAAAATAAAATACCTAGAGATTCATTGTTTGCTACGCCCTGTTACCTTTCATGCTTATATATATATATATGTCCTTCGTCTCAACAAAAATGTACACACCTCTTCTTAATTAGTTCTTCCATATTCTTTCTTCTTCCAACCCTTTAGCTTTTGTTGCTGAATTAAAAATCCTTTCAAAAATGGTTCTACTATATACATCAACTTTCGTGTCTCTCTTCTTCTTCATCACCTTCCTGTATGTCTTAAACCTCACAATCAGAAAAAGAACCAAACCCAATCTGCCTCCATCCCCACCAAAACTGCCTCTTATAGGCAATCTCCATCAACTAGGCACTCTGCCTCATCATTCTTTCAGAGACCTTTCTCTCAAGTATGGTCCTCTGTTATGGCTACAGCTTGGCCAAATCCCAGCCTTACTGGTCTCTTCTGCAGAATTAGCCCGAGAGTTAATCAAAAATCAAGACTTGGCTTTTGCCGATCGGATCCATCCCATATCTGCAAGAACCTTACTCTATGGATGTAAGGACATTGCTTATTCACCCTACGGTGAAAGCTGGAGACAGAAGAGGAAAATCTGTGTGGTTGAACTTCTCAGCCTGAAAAGGGTTCGATCCTTTCAGTTCATTAGAGGTGAAGAAGTTGCAACGTTGGTTCATAAGATACGAAAGGCATGCTTGAAGGATAATTCCTCTGTGAACGTGAGCCAGCTGATAAGTACACCACCAACAACATAGTCAGCAGATGTATCATTGGACAGAGGTATGATGAATCAGAAGATGATCATAGAAGTGGGAGGTTTGGAGAGCTTTTGAGGAAGGAGATGATATATTTTGGGGAACTGAGTGTGGGAGATATGTTTCCATCGTTGGGTTGGGTTGATTTTCTCACAGGGAAAGTTCGGGAGTTCAGGGACACTTTCAAGGCATTAGATGCTTTCCTTGAGCAGGTGATTGTAGATCATAAGGCGATGATGAAGGAGAAAAATGATGAGAAAGACTTTGTGGATATTCTGCTTCAACTTCAGGATGGTCATATGCTTGACTTCGAGCCTCACCAGGATGACCTCAAAGCAATCTTAACGGTGTCCCTCTCACTCCCTCACAAATTTTTAGGTCAAAATATAAAGAATATTTCTCATATAATATATCGCTTTACCTATTTGAAAGTTGGCAATATACTCTTAAACTTTCAATTTTATACAATATAACTCCTCCATCAATTTTTTTCATTAACACTGTTTTCATGCAGATTGAAAAAGTGACAAAACAATGACTTTTTATTTTTTTTAGTTTTTTCTATGTTATATAACAATAAAGATACTTACAAAATGATGGGTTAAAAAGTCTCTAAAAATGATAGGTTAAATATATTTTTGGTTAGATGTATTTTTCGTTAATTTGGCCATTTTTCACCTGTATAACAAATAGTGCAAAGGTTTTTTGGAGTTTGGACAATAATATATCTCAAAAGAAAGGTTATACTGCACAATATAAAAAAAAATCATTGAGGTTTATTGCTAACTAATTTAAAGTTGTGGGATTTTTTTTTTCATTTTGCCAATATTTTGATCATGATTTTAAAAATTAAACTGGTCAATAAATCGATGAAGACACTATTTTAAAGTTTAGTATAGTTGAATCGATTTGAATTAATTAATTATATATATATATATATATATAAAACTAAATCTTTTTATGATAAAATTAAAAACATAAAAAGATTTAGTTATATATATATATATATATATATATATGTATTTTATAGTAAAAATTTAAAACGCTAATTAAATATAAAAATATCAATTTTTGTATAAAAGTTACAAATTATATTTACTTTCTCCCACTTGTATAAGCAAGAATCAATCTTCCCAATACCAAGATGCAGCATTTCTCTCATTTCTTTAATGCACATTTCCCATACTTCAAACATTTGTAGTGTCGCATACATATCAGTCCATTTCATTTTCTTTCATATTTTTCTTCCTTTACTCTAGAACAAGATTTGCTCCTAAGCAAATATGAGTGTCTTATTCTCTTGCCAATCGTTCGATCACGGATAACTAGCAAGGATAGAGGGTGTTGATTTTTTTGTTTAGAATGAGTCGCCAACTATTCGATGTACATTGAATGGCTGTTGGATGATCATGTTCACCAGACAAACAAGACCAAACCTGTTTACGAGAGGATCCCATTATTTTGTATTAGGAGAGAGAACCCAACAAAGCACCATATATAAGACCATATATTTCCAGTGATTTCCAACCTCCTCCTCAAAACTATGATTTTGACAACAACAAAGTAAAATTGAAATATAATAAGTAGATGTACATGTCAAGATTTTGTTGCAGAATTTGATAGCAGACACTCGAGTAACTTTAGAGAAATTAAATTTAGTTTAATTGAAAAAAGGAAGATATTGATTTTCACATTTCTATAATTTCAGGACATGTTTTTAGGAGGAAATGACACTACTTCAACAGCTCTAGAGTGGACACTAACAGAGCTTATGAGAAATCCAAGCATCATGAAGAAGGCCCAAGAAAAGGTGAGAAGAGTTGTGGGGCACAACTCAAAAGTAGACGAAAATGATATGAATGAAATGAAGTACTTGAAATTAGTGGTGAAAGAAACTCTAAGGTTACATCCACCTGCTCCTTTTTTGATCCCTCGAGAGACAACATGCAACACTAAAGTTGGAGGGTATGATATTCCTTCCAAAACAATGATATACGTGAATGCATGGGCAATCCAAAGAGATCCTAAATTATGGGAAAGGCCCGAAGAGTTGATCCCAGAGAGATTTGAAGACAACAAGATTGATTTTAAAGGACAAGATTTTGAACTTATCCCTTTTGGTTCTGGAAAAAGGATGTGTCCTGGAATGGCATTTGGGCTTGCTTCTATTGAGTTGGTGTTGGCTAATCTTCTTTTTTGGTTTGATTGGAAGCTGCCTGAAGCCAATGCATCAAAGTGTGAGATAGATATGAGTGAGGAATTTGGGCTCACAACAAAAAAGAAAGTCCAACTTCTTCTTGAACCAATACCATACTCCTTTTGATCTCATATTATTGGTCCAAGTTTATTTTACATTTTGATTTCTATTATATATGTGTGTGGCAATAGCCAATAATGTGTCATGTTGTTTATGTAGTTGAACCTAAGGAAATAATAAATTTAAGTATGAATTATGCTTTTCATTTCAAGTTTCACAGCTTTTCTAAAATAATTAGTGAGTAGTACCTCATATACCTTTTTATGCTTCGATAGGTTAATAATCATGAGACATGTGGTTAGGAAAAAAATATACTTCGTGTCCTTAACATTTACCTCTATTTTTATCTATGCTCTTTAACTTTTTTTTTTTAGTGTTAGGCATGTTCTACGTGTTTCAAATTTTATTAGATATGTCATTTTTTTAACATTGTCAAGTGGGTTAACGAAATTACTGATTTGGCACATGTTGTGGCTAAAATATCAGCCACATCACCACACGTCTCTCTCTCTCTCTGCAAATCTAATTCTTCTTTCTCTCTCTCGATATCTCTCCCTTTCTGTTATCCCTACTCTCTCTCTCTCTCTACAAATCTCATTCATCTCTCTTTCTCTATATATATGAAAATCTCATTCTTTTCTCTCTCTTAACAATAAAAACAACACAATACCCAAAAAAAAAATTAAGGATGTACAATGAATTTGGATATTTATAGACAAAATTGAGAACAAAAGAGATTCTAATTCACTTCAGGATGATGTGTGTGTATATATGTAAGATAATAAGAGAATAGAATGATTTTGTGTATTATTGATACTGAAATATTAGGTCTATATACAAAAAAGAAAGGCAATAGAAATAACAGACCATAACGGTCAACTAGTAAATGACAGGAGTAAGCATAAAATGACAATAGAAGAGTTAAAAGACAACATAAGATATAGTTCTAATATTCTCCCTAGAGTAGAACTGTGATTCACTTATTATCCTCTCTCAAACTCAACTCATCACAACTGGTGATTTTGAGTTTGCTATGAAAAAGTTGGAACTAGAAACCTGAGAAAGGCTTAGTCAGACCATCTGTGATTTGAAGGTGAGTCCCAATATGCTGAACTGATATTTCTATACACTGAACCTTTTCTCGGACAAAGAATAGATCAAGTTTAAGATGCTTGGTGTGAGCATGTAAGATAGGATACGCAATGAGTAGAACATTGATGAGGTTATCACAATATATAGATGGCTTTTGAAGACATGGGTTCTATAACTCAAAAAGCAGTGACTGTACCCAAGTAACCTCTACAACTGTGTTGGCTAAGGCTCGGTATTCGGCTTCTGTGGTGGACCTGGAGACAGTGGTTTGTTTCTTTGATCCCCAGAAGACTAAATTTGGCCTAAGGAATATACAATGCCCAGAAAAAGGACCTACTATCCTCTAGATCAGAACCCTAGTCAGCATCACAGAAAGCATAAATGGATAGAGTAGGAATAAGGGCTGGTTGAATAAGTAAGCCATGGGTAACTGTGGAGCTCAAATATCTCAAAATGCGCTTGACACATTTCCAGTGTTCTTCAAGGGGGTTGTGTATGAATTGACATACCTTATGGACAATGAAGGCAAGTTCTGGATGAGTAATCGTGACATACTGAAGCGTACCTACCACTGATCTATATGCGTGAGGATTAGCAAAAACACTGCTACCATAATTGACCAATTTTTGTCCTGGATTCATTGGAGAGCTCACACCTTTTGCAAAGTACATTTGAGTCTGTCAGTAAGTCTCTGATGTACTTTGATTGAGATAAGTAGAGTCCTCCTTCAGCTGTTCTTTATACTTCGACTATGAGAAAATAACTCAATATGCCTAGACCCCTGAGAGAGAATTCCTGATTTAAAGATGTAATTAACTCATAAATAACATGACTGGAGTTGCCTGTAATTAGAGTGTCATCTACGTAAACAAGGACAAAAATTTTGTGAGATTTAGAGTTGCAAATAAATAGTGAGTTGTCACATTTGCTAGATACAAAACCAAACTTCTGTAATGTAGATGCAAGTTTTCGAACCAAGCTCTGGGAGCTTGCTTAAGGTCGTATAGTGCTTTATCAAGTTTTCTTACTAGAAATTTGTTAGAATGTTCAAATCCATGGGGTTGGGTTATGAAAACTTCTGCTGCAAAAGTGTCGTTTAAAAGGGCATTGTGAACATCTAATTGATGTATTTTCCAACCATAAGGCAGTACAAGAGTAAGAACCACTCTTATGGAAGTAGGCTTAACTACAGGGCTAAAAGTTTCACTATAGTTAAATCCTTCTTTCTGATTAAACCCTTTCGTGACCAATTGGGCTTTATACCATTGGATTGATCCATCTGTATTTTCTTTAACCCGAAAAAACCACTTGCATCCAATGGGTTTCCTATTTGGAGGGAGTCTCACAAGAGTCCAAGTCTAGTTCATTTTTCAAGGCATGAGGTTCTTCAAGCATGGATCTTTTCCAACTTTCATCCTGCAAAGCTTCTATTAAAGAGGTTGGCTCAGTATGAGCTAAGAAAATTTTGGGTTTAAATTTGCCTGAGTAACCATAGGATGTTGCTTAATGGCCAAAGGCAATATAGGTTGAGGAGTGACAGAAGTTTGCTTTTCGGTCAGTGAAGCAGCAACTAATGAACCAGAAGAGTTTACACACTCGAAATTTATAGGAACATGACAAATGGGATTCTGCATATGAGTACTATGACTGGTTGTTGTTGAATTATAGTTAGGTACATGTGATTGATCAGTGTGACTACTTTTATAAGTGGCACTGTTATGAGCAGAAGTTACACATAGTAAAAGTGGTGGCTTTGTAGATAAGGGGAACACGAGTTTGGTATGAGAGAAAGTGAAGTTGGGTCCTTTAAGCTTGCAAAAGGAAATGATCCTCATTAAAAAGTACATAGCATGAGATATATAACCTATTAGTTTGGGGTCCAAGCAATTGTAGCCCTTGTGGCAAAGGCTGTAACCCATAAAGATGCATTCAGTTGACTTATAGGAGAATTTATGTGGGTTGTAGGGCCTGAACAATGGAAAGCAGGCACAAGTAAACACCTTTAAAGCACTGTAATAAGGAAAAATACAAAAACGCTTTTGAATAGGAGAAACACCTCCCAGAACCTTTGTAGGCAACCTATTTATAAGAAAGATAGTAGTTTCAAAAGAATTATCCCAATATTTCAGAGGCATATGAGAATTAGCAAAGAAAGTTAGCCCCATTTCAGTTATATGCCTGTGCTTCCTTTCTATTTGCTTATGGGTATGAGGACAAATAACCCTATGATTAATCCCATGATGTTGCAGCAGAGTTGAAAAAGCTCTATTCTCACCACCCCAATCAGATTGTATAGCTTTTATTTTGGTTTCAAGTTGCAGTTCAACCATAGCCTTAAATTTAGTAAAAGCAGATAAAGCCTCATATTTTCGTTTTAACATATAAATCCAAGTAAATCTGGAACAAGCGTAAACAAAGGTGATTATTATATATACCTATTGATGGAATGAGTAAGGGCAGGCCCCCACAGGTCTGTATGCACTAATTCTAATGGTTGTGAATAAGTGGTTGAAGAATTAGGAAAAGGTAATTCTAATGGTTATTTATTTGATGTTGAAAATACTACAAGATTGTAACACACAAGAAACAACTTTCTCACAGAATGGCCGAGTCTTTGATGCCATTTATCTAGAGCATATTTAGAATGAGGGGAAGGGATAGTTTTTATAGAAGAAAGAGCAGATATATTGGTATTTGAAAGAGACAAGGATCAAATGTGGAAGACTTAGGTTGTCAAAAGTGTACAACTCATCTTTAAGTTTCCCCACTAAAAGAATTTGTTTAGTAACCTGTGATTTCACACAACAAGAGTTAGAGTGAAATTCAAAGAAAACAAAATTATCATTGTAGAATTTTGATACACTTAATAGATTTTTGGTTATTTGGGGAACATGTAAAAGATTATGAAGGACTAGGGGTTTAGAAATTGTAGGTGTATGAATGAATGAATGACCTATAGAGGAGATTTTTAAACTTGTACCATTGCCAACCTGAACCACCTCTTATCCGCTATACTCATTCTTGGACAGGAGATTCTGTGCTTCTGGTGTAATGTGATTGGAAGCTCCTGAGTCCACATACCAGCTGGGATTAAAAGCAGATTCTAAAGAAGCTGAATAAGCTACCATTGCTGAGATATGTGGCTTAGAGATACTGCTGGACGGTTGACTATTGTTATTGCATTGATGAGGTGTGAAGTTGGAATCATATCGATGATAACAGCTCCAAATAGAATGCCCATGTTTGCCACAAAGCTGATAAATGACATGTTGCTTGCCTAATCCTGCAAGATTCTTAAAAGATTGATTAAATTGATAACCTTGAAATTGTTGGAAGTTCCTAGTTCCTCTTCTTCCACTTCTACCATTGAAGGCTCGTTAATTTCTTCCTCTATTATTGAAAAACGTTGTGTTAAATGATTGTCCTCCACCATTCTTGGTTTGCACAAAATTAGCTTATACATTACTGTTAATCTTAGTTTTAGTTGAATCTAAGACCAGTAGTTGTACCCTTTTCTCAATTCTACTTTCTTGAGCCAATAGCAAGGCTTCAATCTCATCTACTGTATATACCTCAGTTCCAGAGATAACAGTGGTAACTACTGCATCATATTCATCAAGCAACCTGTTAAGAATGACTTCAATATGATCACTCACAAGAATTAGGTTCCCTACTACAGCTAATGAATTAACAACACCTTTTATTTTCAAGAGATATTCATTCATTTTGAACTATCCTTTCCTTAAAAAATGTAATTGTGTCTTTAATTGCTTGACCTTGGCCCGAGTTTGCTAGGCAAAATGAACTCGGACCCTCTCCTAAATTCATACGTGCATTCACAGCCCACAACACGAGTGAGTATTCCTTTTGACATCGAGGCAAGAATCCAAGACATGAAGAGATGATCTTGTGTCCTCTAGTCGGTATATTCAGAAATAATGACGCTAGCGACCTGATCCTCGATATTCTTGAACATAGGCGGATTGGTGTCAGATGCTAAATGCTTTTCAAGAGCATGTCCATAAATCATTGTAAGGACTTGCTTTTTCCACAACAATTAATTATTTTCATTAAGGCGAATAGAGATATTATATAAAATAGATACATTATTACTAACTCTGTTGGTGATTTTGAGAAGAGCTCCTCCACTTTAAACGCTAGAAATGTTGGCAGATGGGGATGAAGAATTGGTGCTCTCCATTGTTCTTCGAAAAAAATTTCATATGGGATGCTGGCTTTGATACCATGTAAGATAATAAAAGGGCGTTTGGTTCATGGCTCCAGTTGGAAAGGAAAATGAATGCCCATGAACAGTAACTCTCCCCGAGTTTGGTTTGGCATATGCAGTGGAAGCTCTCCTTTCCAGCACGCTATTGTTTTCCATTTTTAATGGTACATCGCATTCTACTCTCCAGCAAGGGATTTTGCTGACTATTGCTTCCTCTTTGTCTAGCAAGATTTCATCTGTTTCCCCTTTCTCTATGATGTAGGATTGTTGCTGTGAGGGTTATGCTTACTGTTGCCCATTTTTGTTTTCTGCGTGGCTCATTGTTTGCTATTTTCTTTTTGTTGTGTGGGTATGTTTACTGTTGCTCATATGTTTGCTGTGTGGATTTCATCATTTTGGTTATCGTTAGATTTGATGCCTCATGGTTAGTCATAAGGTTTCAACTTATTATTTGTTGTCTTGCACTACTACTGGCATGGTACAAATTTTGAAATAAAGCTGGAACCTTTAAATATGGATTTGACCCAGTTTGAAAATCTTTCTTGGGCGAAGGCGTTAGTGAACGTTTGGGGTGGGTGAAGGGGATGTCGAACATGCCAAATGGTGACGGGGATGGCCGATGGATGACCTGTCGACGGGATTAGCGGAGGAGCAACCTGCTGGGAAAGGAAAACTTCTAACACAATGCTAAGGCACGAAGTGGAAAAGGGAGCACGAAGGAAGCTTTAAACTGAGAGGTTTTTTTTTAACTCTGCAGACACTGAACAATAAGGGTAATATGGTAGAAACAATCCATAAAATATTACATACCACATTTTTTATTTTCTCTTTCCTATTCCATTTTCTAACTCATACCAAACAGATTTTTTTTCATTCTTCTTTTTTTCTTTTCCATCCTCCTTTCCTTTCCATTCTTCCTTTCTTTTCTATTTCTATTCTATATTACGAACTAAACACCCCATAAGGGAATAGAATGGTTTTGTGTATTATTCATACTGAATGGTCAAATAGTAAATAACAGGAGTAAGCATAAAACGATAATAAAAGAGTTAAACAACAACAGAAGATATAGTTCTAATAATGTGTGTGCGTGTGTGTGTATATATATATATATATATATATATATATATATATATATATATATATATATGTAAATGCTTTCTGAAAAAGTGTGCATTAAACTTTTAAATTGATGCATATGATGGATTCTGACAAAGTGTGCATTAAACTTTTAAATTGATGCATATGATGGAGTAATGGAAACATCATGTCATAAATATTTTATACTTTGTTGGGTTCCATGCAATCTGTTACATTATTCTTTTTTTCTTTGTAAGAAAAAGATGCATGCGTGAGTTTCCTTATTCTATCAAGAAACACATATTTTATTGCATATGTCGTTGTTCCATTTCCAGAGCTGCCAGAGATATCCACAAGTTGAACGATTCAACTAACTAATTGTCTATCATAACACTCCAAACTAATAAAAGCTTCAACTCTAGCTCTACTTTAACCCAAAAAAAAAACTCCAACTCTACACAATGGCGGTGATAGCATCATTAAATGTTCTTCACATCAACTCAGCAATAAAAAACTAACAAGTAACAATACAAAAATTACTAATATTCAATATCCACAAACCTTTCCATCATTAAATTTTACTTTTTTTTATATAAGACTACCTAGTTTACGTTTCCTTCTCTAACTACCATTTTAAAATTACAAAGGATCATGGAAGAATAATTGAGTGACATGGGAACTAAGAAATGGAGATTGGAAAAGAAACCAAATGAAACATAGGTGAGGAAAGCACCGGTTACGGCAGAGTAGATGTGCTTGGGAAGTGGATCAGGGAAGAGAGAAAATCACGCTCTGTTTTCTAAGCATGAAAACAGAGCAATGTGAGAGAGCGAGAACAGGGATGAGAGAGAGGGAAAAAGAAGCGAGAGAGAGAGAGAGAGAGAGAGCCAAGGTAAATACTTCTTCGGTAATAATCTCTTGGCTCATTCACTTCTAATTCCTTCTCTAGTAAAGAAGTTAGTGTGTTTCATGAGGCCCAGTCTAGCTAAATTCCCCCATGCCCGAGAGAGAGAGAGAGAGAGACGAATGAGATCTGCACAGAGAGAGAGCAGGGATGAGAGAGAGGGAGAGATATTGAGAGAGAGAATAATGAGATTTGCAGAGTGAGTGAGTGAGTGAGAGAGAGAGAGAAAGAGAGAGAGAGTATAATGAGATTTGTAGAGAGAGGCGTGTGGTGATGTGGCAAATACGTGGTACATGACGTGGTTAATATTTTAGTCACATCATGTGCCAAGTCAGCAGTTCTATTAACCCACTTGACGATGTTAAAAAAAAGAGCATATCTAATAAAATTTGAAACATGTAGAATATATCTGACACAAAAAAAAATTGAAGGGCATAGATTATAGTAAAGGTAAATATTAGGGAAATGAAATATACTTTTGTCAATTATTACAAAATAGCATAAAGTTGTCAATTTTTAAAAGTCCTGTTTTTCATTTTCAATGTAAGTTGACACATAAGGGAAAAGACTTGTAAATAATTTTTTATATCTTTGTTATCATGTTCTTCACTCAAAATAGATCATGTGTAAAATGTTCTTTAACAAATTAAGCATGTAATAATGAATTGTAAAAAAATAAAAAGTCATTTTATAGATACCATACACTTTTTATATTTTTACTGGAACAAACCATATATTTATCACGTTCTGATTAGAAAACATGGTAGCGAAGATATAAAAAATTTCACCCAAGTATTTTTCAAAGAAATACAATTACTTGAATGGTGATAGAGAGAGAGAGATAGCAAAGGAGAAAGAAAGGAAAGGAAATAAAATTGAGAGATGCATGTTACTGCCTGCCATGTTACTTCCAAGAGAAATTAAAAGTTTTGTGGGAAACACATTTTCTATAAGTATGACGGAAAACCAAGACACACAAGAAATATATGAGGTGTAAAATGACTTGTAGCCCTTGCATTTATATAAAATTAAATAAATAACGAGGGATAAAAGTGTGGCCATGTGTCCAAGAGTTCATAGGCACATTATAAGATAGGTTGACCTTAGCTGAGAAATCTCAAAGTCACATAAATAAAGAATCTCACAAATAGATAAGTTCTTGACATCAAGTTGTCATGAGGTCTTAATGCTCTAAAGAGTTTACTGGAAAGTTATGCTAGTTTTTTAGCTGAAAATATTATTTTAATGGAAAAATTAGTTTCTTATATTTTTATTATTAAATTTTCTAATCAGAATATGATAAAAATATGATTCTTCAATTAGAATATATAATATTTAAAAACAATTCACAACTCAAAATTTCATAATTGGTTTTTTTAAAATTTTTTTATTAATATCTTATTTTTATAAAATATTTGATAACAAAGATATAAAGTACTGTATATAAGTATTACTTACTTTAATGTCAAACATAACTCTTTCATCTTTTATCAAAAGGAAAAAAAAATTAACATAAAATAGCTATTAAGAAGTCTTGTCTTCTGGTGCAACTCAACGTTTCTTTCTAGGATTATCAGAATTAAATTGCTATTTTATTTTGTTTTACCTTTCTCCTAAATTGAAATTTGTATTATATTAAAATATAAAAATTATTAAATTAAAAAAATAGGGGCATGTTTTGATACGTTTTTAATTATTTTTCATGAAAACAAGTTTTCAGAAATTGTTTTAGAAACTAATTTCAGGAACTAAAAACAAAAATTGTTTGAATAATTTGTTTTTAAAAAATTTTAAAACTTATAACAAAAATATGCGCTGGAAAAATTTGATTTTAAAAACAAATTTTAAAAATATCTTATATAAAAGTTTTATATGTAATGTAATAAATTCAAGTCAAATATATTAATTGTTATAACTTTTAAGCTATATTCTACCCCAATTGATTAAATTTATTATCCAATTACGTAATCTATTTTAGAATATATTTACAAAATAACTCAAGATACTTATAGTTTTAGTAAGATAAAATGGATTGACACTAAATTAGTCAAAAATATGTATAAAAATGAAAAAAAAATCATACTGAAAAGCCATAACTTTACAAAAATTAGATATAAAACAATTTTTTCTATAGAAAATAGGAAGGCTAAAAAAATTATGTTACAATGCTCCAGTTTTAACCGCCACAATATGTGTAAAAAGCTTATGTAAAACTTTTTGCGGCAGTTTAAACTGCAAGTAAAATAATATTTTTTATCATCAGCCACTTTTACCTGAGTGCCATTTTGAACATACATATTTACTATTCTGCCACCACGACTTTTATCTTGTTTTTCAAATCATTATTTTTTTTTTGACAAAAATGTACTTAATGTTTTTAGTATTCACATTGATTTGTATTTATGTTTTTAATGTTTGCTTTTTAATAAAAAATGTCTCACATATTTTTTTGTTAAATATATTTTTTTAATACTATCATATATGCTGACTAAGTTATTTACATAACACATAGTCACTACGACAGTTGTTATGTAAATTTATATTTTAAAATTTAAAAAATACACCGATAAAGTTAGCTTTGAATAATACTTGCGCAGATATTCATAATCATAGTGGAACCGAATATCCTATTCCTGCTTTTCCCCATTAATTTTCATTTCCATCAACCAACTGGGGGCACATGATTAGATTCCAAAACATGATAATCTGTGATTTTTTATTGATTAAGAAAGGAAAAAAATTGGATATATATCTTCATGAGCGAAAGGGAATTTAGCCCCAATTTGCCGACTAGATAGTAAGCAGTAATATCTAGTTTTTTTAATAAATAATTTGTTTTCCATTCTCATATCCCAAAAGAGAAACTGAGCCAGCTTCTTATTGTTTTAAAAAGAATTGATGTTATTGTTTTAAAATTTAAAGTTATCAACGTGATTGTTTTCATTAAAAATTTATATAACTGTTATATTATAACAAATTTTAATAAATTAGTAGTTTTGAAGAATGAGTAATATGTTAAATAATTATTCAAAATATGTGTTTATATTATTTCTTCTCCAAAATTCAGGTATCATGATGAACATCTGGGATTTAAAAAAATAATAATAAAGAACGATATACAAATTACTTCATAATGTGTACAGTTTTAATATATGTTAATATAGTTTTACGTAGTTATAATATATTTGCTATATTTTTAATATCTTTTATATTTTTTAAATATATTTTAAATTTAATTGCTATATTTTTATATATTTTATATTTTTTAAAATTAATTGTTTCAAAATTAAAATTAAAACAAGTTAATATTTTAAGTTGAAACAAAAATAAATATTAAAATAATGAACAGTTATTGTAAAATTTATTTGTAAATTATTTAAAAGTTACATCATTAAAATAAAAAATTAGTTAATAAAGAGTAACTTAAAATTAAAAGTAATGATATAACATACTCAAGATAAATAATTAAGGTAAGTTTGACCACGAACATACTCTTAATAATCCTACGAGAATATGGCCCACCATTCCATCAATTAGGACCGTTCATTCGGAATGAGTGAGTATCATGGCCTTCTTCTAAATCAATCTCTCTCTCTCTCTCTCTTCAAACACATTTTAAAAAACTAAATATTACTACTTACTATCTAGTTGGCAAATTGCGGCTAAATTCGCTTTCGCTCATGAAGATAATATATCCAATTTTTTTTTCTTTTTTTAATTGATAAAAAATCATAGATTATCATGTTTTGGAATCTAATAAAATGCCCCTACTGCCTAATATGAGAGTTGGTTGATGGAAATTAAAATTAATGGGGAAAGCAGTAATAGGATATTCGGTTCCACTATGATTATAGTTGTCTGCGCAATATTATTCAAAGCTAACTTTATCAATATGTCAATATTTCAATGAACATGTTTGAGACGAGAGAGAGATTGGGTTGCGACGAGAGAGTGGGTGTGTGTAACGTTAAGCAGCGACATGAAAAGGAGAGATAGTGCCAGTGTTCTATGGGAGAGGATTCTCTTTATAGCTTTTCTCTCTTTGGCTCCACACGATTTATAGATGACTGTGGGAAGTTAAAGAGGACCAAAAACAAGTAGAGAACCTCCTCCCGTGTTATGCACGACATGAAGAGATAGTGATAGTGATATGAGAATGGAAGCTTTTCTTTCTTTTGTATTTTTTAATTATTATTATTGGTATTTTTGAAACTTTAAGGTATTGGTTCACATGACAAGTGATATGTGCCACATAAATTATCTAGTCAGTTTTTTATGTTAACATATTTGATGGCGTTAAAAAAAAAGGCATATTTGACCAAAAAAACATGTAGAACATATTTAACAAAAAACATTAGGGCATAAATGAAAATAATATAAACGCTAGGGACGTCAAGTATATTTTTTCCTTTCTTGTATTTATAAAGCAAAATGTCCAAAATAATTTTTAAAATACATTTTTCCAAAATAAATTACCAAACAATGTTTTTATTTTTAAATAAAAAAATTATTTTTGAAAATAGAAAACAAACAGGACTTAAATTCTGTTAAATAAGCTCAGCATGAGAAATATATCAAATGATATATATATATATATATATATATATATATATATATATATATATATTAATTCCGATTATAAACAATTTTGAAATATGACCAAAATTTTAAAATTAACTAGTTAAAATGGAAATATTGGTTAAAAAAAATCTTATTAGTTCGTTGGTGGGGATAACAAAAAAACCATTTTCACTAGTTAATTTTAAAATTCTGGTCATATTTTAAAATTGTTTATGATAAAAACTAAAATATATTCCATTTGATATATTTACCTCATGCTATATAGGCTTATTAAACTTATTTAACATATTATTATTTTTTTTTAACTTAAAATTGCCAGAGGACCTCTTCATAGTTACTTTTTATCCATTTTGTTTAATAAAAGAAGAAAGAATTATGTTCAATATTAAAATAATATATTTAACTAAAAAATAACACAAATCCTAAGAGAAAAATAATTAGAGAGGCAAGATAAACGACCTACAAAGAGGTGGAGCTCCCCTCCCTTCACTCTAAAAATTACAACTTATTTTAAAAAATTTTAGTATAACTCGTCTGACAAGTTGTCAATAAACTATTTGATATAAGCATGTTTGAAGTAACTTACTGGTCTACCATCCCAAAGTTGTTTTATTATGCTATGTTGCATCTGAAGATAAACAAGTTCATCTAATTGGATTCCAAGTGGAAGATCTTCTAGAGGGTATGCATTCCATTAATGAACTCTTAATGCACTTGAAACGCATTTGAGACCACATGGAAGGTTCAAATCACAAGTTATAACGAGTAATCTAATATTAATCATCTTTGAAAATACTTCAAGATCCCAATAGTCCTGGCGTCTTGGGCATCAACCCTCAATCCTTTTGACTAGTGGGCGCCTAGGGCATGCACCAGACCTAGCACCTTGGGCGCCTACACCTGCACAAACATGGGCATCCAAGAACAGACCACCAACTTCTCCACTTGAACTCCATTCCAACCCCCATGGCAAAAACTTCAAATAGGGTTTTCAACAAATGGTTTTTGTTCCTTAAAAATCTTCCTCAAACCAAAGGACAGGGTTGGAATGGAGCAAGAGAGAAATCATCACATAAATACCACCAAAACATCCATATGCATAACTCCTCTCAACCACCATCCTATCTTCTTTCACCTATCATTCAATTCGAACTCTGAGAACAATAAATACACTAAGAGAGATATTTGTTTCAAATTACACTCACATAACCTACTCTTCCATTCCCATCCCAACCTAAGGTTCCAATTTTCACGTAGAAGAAAGATGAAGAAGAGCATAATGCATACCAACTAAAAGGAAGGTTTCAGTGAGGATAGTGTCGCTAAAGAGAAAGGGTTCCTCGCCGGAGTGAGGCCAAAAAGTGGTCTTGGTGACTGAGAGGGAATAAGCGTGCACTATATTTAGGAATTTCAAAATGAGAGTGCATGTGAGAATAGAGATGGTGTGCAAATCTTGGAGGGAAAAATGGGGCTGACCTAATACTATCTATAAGCCTTGGACCATTTTGCCCTCCCTCATTGGCACAAGAAATAAGTGGAACAAGGGTAAAGATGGAATCTTAATTAAAACACCACATTTTTCTCTTAATTGCACACCACTTCAACCAAGTCCTGTGTGTCTGCTTTTCTTATGAAAAGCAGACACCTGCTTTTCCTAAAAATGGCACCGTTCACAATTCTGTTTTTTTTCCTTTTCTTCCCCTAAAACGCAATTGTTTCAACACACTCCTTTAGTCACATCTTCTCTCCTTTTCTTCCCTTCTTTCTCCTCTCTCCTTCTTGCACAGCCATGGCTTCTATGGAGAAGAAGCCTCACATAATGGCCATGGACGTTTCTCCATATTGTCTCCACGCTTTGCCCCTCGCCGAGTCTCTGTCCTGATCCGCACCACCTAACGAACTCATCCAAACCACTGTTGGTTCCCTCTTTGCCCTTCCACTACTTCTTATGTTCCTGGGTTTTGGGCTTCCAATGGAAGTTTTTTATGATGTTCATGATTGGCTTCTTGGGAACGGAATGGGCAATGCAATTTTTTTGTTCCAAACTTGCCTTTTAGCTGAGAACCCATTGGCATTCCAAACTCATTTTGATTCTCCTGTGTTGACAAGGGCTTCTTCTCAGTAGTTTAGGGATTCCTGGATGAAGGGTCGTGAGTTCTCTCACACTTTGTATGCTTGGAAGAGTGATTAGTCTATTAGATGCTAATTGTTGTTGAATGTACCAGGGGGCTCGGATCACACCTCCTGATCTGCCTATCATGGCATGGCGTCTTTGATTATTCTGTCCATCGTGTCTGGCATCTGATGCATGCTTTTCATGGGTGACCATGGATCCAATAGATCTGTTTCGGAGAATGAACACATTTCATTATAATGGTCATTACAGCACTCCATTTTGATGAAGAAAGTAAAGGTTTGAAAAATAGAACAAGCTTCAGAACTTGGTTATGAGGATTAAAATCTTAAATGAGTCACTTAAATAGCTTCACAGAAGATCAATTTGTTCTTTTTTCCCCCGTGTTTCTGGCTTCTGATACAAATCTTGAGCTCTGTTCATGTATTGCAAGATCGTTATTAAATTGAACATACGCAAGAATAAATAACAAAAATTTAAGTACATCGATAATTTAGGCCATAACAAGTTTTAGCAAACAAGGTGTGTTGTATGCGAGAGCATGCAATATTCTCGAAACAGGACTGTGAAGTAATGAAGTAATAGAAACATCCATAAGAACTTTGAGGGAACAGAGTAGAGAGACAGATGTACCAATTGGAGAAAAGTCCATGGCCATTCTATGAGGCTTCTTTTCCACATAAGCCATGGTTGTGCGTGAAGGAGAGAAAGGAGAAAGAAAGGAAGAGGAGGAGAGAAGAGGGACTGAGGGAGTATGTTGAAACAACTGCGTTTTGGGGAAAGAAAAGTAAAAAAAAAAAAAGGAATCATGAACGCTGCCGTTTTGAGGAAAAGCAAGTGTCTGCTTTTCTTAAGAAAAACAGACACACCAAACTCACTTCAACCCAAGCATTTACAAATGTTCCATTTTTGCTCACCAAAACTCCCGATTCATAATTTCCATCCAAATTTATAATTATACTGAAACTTTAATATTCATGCACTGAAGTCTACAAGAGGGCCTTTTTAATTTAAGGCACACACCTTACGTGCCACAATTTAATTTGTCGTTATCCAATAAATTTCTTTTCCAACATAGTCATCCACACTTTTACATTTGCATGCCAACAAAATACCAGAAATTTATAGATACCTCAACTTTATTAAAATTTCAAACAATTCCTCCGAAGGGCACACATGCACAAAACAAGGAACACACACATCATCTAAGCTATGAAAATTACAAATGTTACAAGTAGAGAAGTTTGATATATATAAATATATTTGGATATTTGGTTTGGTTGGTTTTTTAATTTGAGAATTGAGAATTTGAGAATTATGTAAATATATTTGTATATGACTTTTGACTTATTAACACAATAATTATCTATTTTTCTTCTTAAATTTTGCAAGTGAAATTAACATGTTTGTATAGAGTAAGAGTATATATTTATTGAATTAATATAGATATTAGATATAATATGTTATATATATTTAAGATTAAGAGTTACAATTATATACACATTTTGTACATTTTGTGTATGTCAAAAAAAAAATTTATGGTTGTAATAACCATAACCACATCACAACGTTTGCAACACCTGCAATTGTTGTAACTCACAATGCATGCCTCAATTACAATTTAAAACCTTGCCTTGACCATTTCATCTTCAAAATGGACGTTGATGCCAAATAGCTTGTTTTCTCATAGGGTGTGTTGTCTTGTGTTTTTATGCATCTTAGATCCCAGAAGTTGAAGCCGTTGTGTAAAAGCATATTTGTTGTGCCTTTTTATATCATCAATATCTCTTGGCTTGATGTCGTATTAATGAAATTTCTCATTTGTCCCAAGAAAAAATAAAAAACAAGGGGCTAGTGGCAACAACCCTTCTTCCCCCTCTCATTATCTTTTTTATTATTTTCCTGACTTTTTATTTTTTTTATAGAACTATTTTCTAATTGTCTCTTTTCTTCTGATAGCATTTTCTTCTTAAATTGAAGTTTTCTCTTCTTCTATGTAAGAATCACAGACTTTACATTAGGGTTTCGAAGATATACAACTTTGTTTATTGGATATAAAACAGAAAGCGTCAAATTGAGAAATGAATTGACAGATAAAATTGATACTATATACCTAAACGTGCACTTTTACTTCTATTTTCTAAGTAATTCATTTACATACTTCTTGTTAGAGGTAAATATCGTAGAATATATATACAAGAAGGAGCAGCTCTATATGGTTGTATGATTTCACAAGTTCAAAGCCAAATGGTTATACTTTTTCCTAGGTTATATGTTTGTCTGGTACTACAACAACAATAACAAAGTCTTATCCTATTAGGTGAGGTCGGCTACATGAATCGCACGACGCCATTGAGTTCTATCAATGACCAACTCTTTAGGTATCTCATTCACCTAAAGACCCTATTTAATAACTTCTCTAAGTGTCATTCTTGGTCTTCCACGGCCTTTTTTCATAGGACTTCATACCATTTACTCAACCCTTTTTACTATTGCCTCCAACGATCTTCTTTGGATATGTCCAAACCACTTTAAACGATTTTCTACCATTTTCCTCAATAAGTGCCACTCCAACTCTGGTTCATATATAATAGTTACGAATCATATCTCGTCTTATATGACCACACATCCATCGCAACATCTTCATTTCTACTATCCTAATTTTTTGTTTTTGTTGTCATTTCATCGCCCAACATTCACTCTTATATAAAATTGTTGGTCTTATAGCAGTACGATAAAACTTCCCTTTGCACTTATCAGGTACTTTTCGATCACAAACAACTCCTGATGCCATTCTCTACTTCAACCACCCAGCTTGTATCCTATATATCACATCTCTCATAATTTCGCCGTCATTTTGTATAACTGATCATAGATACATAAACTTTGACACTTGTGATATAACCTGACTTTCAATTTTAACTTCCAACTCGCTTATAGCTTACCGCTTATTAAAATTTTCGATCACAAATAACTCCTGATACCATTCTCTACTTCAACCATCCAGATTGTATCCTATGTGTCACATCTCTAATAATTTCATTGTCATTTTGTATAACTGATCACAGATATCTAAACTTTGACACTTGTGATATAACCTAACCTCTAATTTTAACCTCCAACTTGTTTCTAGTTTGTCGCTTATTAAACTTACAATGCATATATTCTATCTTATTCTTACTCAGGCGAAAACCCTTCAATTACGAAGTACCTCTCCATAACTTGAGTTTAGAGTTAATATCTTCTCTTGACTCTGTAATTAAAACAATATCATCTGTAAAAAGCATACATTTGGAGATTTTTTCTTAGATGTGTTCCGTCAGAACATCTAAAACCATGTCAAACAAATACAAACTCAAAGATGATCCTTGATGCAGGCAAATCTTAATAGGAAAGTCTTTTGTTTCATCTCCAGATGTTCTCACACTAGTTGTAGTCCCCTCATATATATCTTTTTATAGCTCTAATATACGCAACCCAAATTTCTTTCTTTTCCATAGCCTTCCACATCACCTCTCTTAATACTCGATCATAAGTTTTTTTCAAATCAATAAAAGTTATATGCAAGTTTTTTTGTTTGGTAAAAATAAAAAAAATATTTCCAACAATTTTTGAAAAACTTTTCTGTGAAAAATAATTTTGTAACAACATTTATAGTATTTGTTGCGTGAAAAGAAATAGTTAGCAAATGATATACGAATCACACGGTACTCGTATACGGCTGTTAGACGTCTTTGATTTATGTATACAAATTGTTCTTTGATTGATGCAATTTACATACATGAATCACAATCCTCCTCATTATTTATTTCTCCATTGGACAAAATCAATCTAAAAATTTAGAATAAGCTAATAACTTGACCTTTAAAATATTGTTTACATTTAATTTAGTATTTTAAAATTTGTTAGTTAATAGATTAGTCTTTACATATCAAGTAATTTGGAAATGTCAAAATTATAATAAATTTATTATTTTCGAAGATTAATTTTTTATTCACTAATTTTAAAAACTAAAATTAATTTGTCAATGTGAAAAAAATACAACATAAGGGAGGGAATGAACAAAGTCTGAGAGTATCTTGATTGTAGTAATTAAAAAAAAATTAAAACAAAAACATTTGAGAAAATGACTTAAAATTATAAATAATATATTTCTATAGATTTAAAAATTGTGAAATAAATGAAAGAAGGATAATGTATTTATTACAAAATTATTTAACTTACATTTTTAAATATATTTTATTTTTAATTGAAAATATGATAAATATAGTAATAAATTTATTGAAACTTTTCGTTAAATGTGAAGAGAAATTTAAGTATAACACTTACTCTCTTTATCATTTTCATTTATAATGTCTGTAATCTCTCTCTCTCTCTCTCTCTCTCTCTCTCTCTCTCTTACACACACACACACACACACACACACACACACACACACACACACACACACACACACACACACACACACACACACACACACACACATATAACTATTAGTTAACCTTCCTACTTCACTATCATTTTCATTTATTCTCTCTCTCTCTCTCTCTCTCTCTCTCTCTCTCTTTCACAAAAACATACATATTTTACCATTAGTTAATTACAAAGCAAGAATAAAAAGTAAAGGAGGAATGAAAAGGAAAGGTGAATGGAAGAGAAAAGGAAAAAGAAAAAAAGTTGTTTAGTTTGCAATAAAAAAACTCAATAGGTAAGATAAAATAAATATTTTGGTATGTATTTTTTAATGAGACAATTTGACCATAATACCCCTAACTATTTTTAAAAAAAAAAAATTTCACCAAAATCATTAATCATGTTCAGATTTCGAACTTCTCGCTAGACTCTTCCAACATTCTTTCCTACTTCAAAGACAACAATCTCTCATACCCCTAACTGAAATCAATTCAATGCCTTTTTTCTCTACTCCATCATCGTCTTTTTTCTGAGTGCCTCTCTCTCTCTCTCTCTCTCTATTTCACACAATTGCTGACAATGTCACCGAAGGCGGCTCCTTGAAGAGCGACGACTCATTCATCGTCGGCAGCCCTTAGCCTACCTCTCTGTAGTCTTCATTGGCGACTACGACAACTACTTCTGAAAGCGTAAGGGCTCTGTTGTCGCTTACTCCACCTGCCACTTCTGAAAGCATGAGCTTCTGCTTCTTCAACTTCTAAAAACTTGAATCAGATAAATTTTACTTTATAAAAAATGGGATCTGATGAAGAAGATAAATTAGAAAATTGGAGCTGATTAAGCAGAAGTGTGAGGAGACCTTCCATTTTCTATTTTGATGAAGTAGACGATAGCGACAAGGAAGAAAAACAACGTTTAGGAAGAGGGTAATATTGTAACTTCATGTGTTTTCAATAGTGGAGAGTCGGTTTTTCATTGCCATTGGGAGGGAAAGAAGAAAGGGGAAAAAAGCAACATTTTTTAAAGTATTGGTTTTCCAGAGAAAGCTTTCGTTCCTCCCTTAGCGGCCAACCAAACACGAAAGAGTGTACTGTAGATGGGATTTTCATGTTCTTTTCTATCCAAGCTTGCCAAGCAAACGTGCCATGAGAGAAACGGATAAGGATAGGGAAATCAAACCAAAAAGAAAAAAGACAAAGAGAGTAGGAAATTCAAAAGGTTGAATTTTTTTTTTCTAAACTGTAAACTATGTTTTTATATCTTAAAAGATGTTCAAATTATACATTTTTCACTCTACTTAAATTAAAATATTACATTTTATATTGAATTTGTAATACCCAAGAAAAATAAAATATAAATATTTGTTTATAAACTACTGTTACTATTTCACTATACGGTACTATTCACCTGTATAATACTATTTACGTATACGATACTGTTCATTTATACAATCGAAATGTCAAGTACTAGATGTGGTTTGGTCATAAGAGAAAACTAGGAAGAAGTTCGTAGGAGAAAATGACGTTTTATGGGTGAAAATACCCTCAGGGACTAAAGTGAAAGGACTGAATTGAAAAGAAACTTAAAGGTTTAAGGTGAAAGGATAGTTTTCCTTTTAAGTTTCCAATAGTAATAACAGAAAAATTTTCCATCGTACGCGTGAGGTGCACAATAACTGCATTATTAGAAATGTCATTTTCATGAATAGTAAATTGAATATTTTATTAGCGCATAGTATCAAATAGTACCTTTGACTTTTGCTATAAATAGGCGCTTGCATTTCACTTTTAAACTCACACCTTCAACTTCTCTTCTTCTCTCCTTAAGTTTCTCTTGCTTCGACGATAGGCCTCTGAGATTTTGGGCCTTTCCTTTTTGCTTAGGTAAGGATACTATGCCCTTTCTATGTCTTTCAAATTCTAGAAGTTATTTTCTTAAGTATGCTCTGTGGTTGCGGCTTTGGCCGATCTTCCACATCAGAAAGACTGTCCTTAGCTGTTTATATATTATTTTGATTCTCTGATTACCGAAATAGAATGTAAACTGTGAAGAATACATGTCTAGGAAAGTTCTGGCTAAGGAAAGACATGGTTAAGTGTGTCCACTGTGACCCTACACTCTTTCCTGGGAACTTACCTGGTGTACTATTTTACAGATTGTATTCTCTATTTCTGGTATGAATAGTATCCGTACGTATAAATAGTAATCGTATGAATAGTAACCGTACATATGAATAGTATCAGTACATAAAAATAATATTCATACGTATGAATAGTGATCGTATGTACGAATATTATCTGTATATATAAATAGTATCTGTATGTATGAATAGTGACCGTACGTATGAATATTGACCGTACGTATGAATAGTAACCGTATATATGAACAGTGTATGTATGAAAACAATCCTAACTTGTTTTCTCTAATCTTTTATGAAAATCTCTGTAGCGGAATACTGAAATTCATCTGTGTACTCTTGTCTGTAATGACTTAGAGAAGCGATGCTCGTACGGAATCTAGGTGAGTGGAACGACCCCGTTTTAATAGAGTTTTAGCATTATTGGTGATAAAAAGTATGTCGTAGGACACTCCCAAGATTCATAGGGGGAAATTGGATTCAGAATGACGAATCTAAATGAGATAATTAATCCATAAGTATGGATAAAATGAAATAAGTATCTTATGATGATGTGAAGATTGTTATCTTGATATGTGGTTTATAAATCAATAATATAGTTATATACTATACCTGTTATATGGATGAATATTATATTGAGCTTCTGATTATGATATGAAATGCTATTAATTGTGATTGAGCGGGACAGTACCCCCTCTCACGGCAAGGCGGAAAACCCGGTTGACAGGGTGTCTTGACCAATGAGTGTGGAGACAACGATCCCCTCAGTAGGGATATAGCCCGGATTGGTGATAAATCCGTGAGGCGCCCTAGCTAAGAGGATGAGGTTGTGCGTCATGGCGGAAATATACATAATTGGTGAGCCGGCCTGTGTGCGCTCTCCGGGATATATTGCCATTGACGAGTACTAGTAACGTTTGTTGAATTGGATGAATTTTTATCTTGTATGTAAGAGGATGATGTTGTGCGTCATGGCGGAAATATACATAATTGGTGAGCCGGCCTGTGTGCGCTCTCCGGGATATATTGCCATTGACGAGTACTAGTAACGTTTGTTGAATTGGATAAATTTTTATCTTCTGTCCATTGGTTGAGTATGAGCCTTTGGATATGCTTGCATGACTGGTAATGTATTTGAATTTTAGTAATGCGAGGCCGATTCGCTCATTGACTTTAAAAGCTCACATTGTTTGTACAACCTTTTTGTTCAGATCAGGATGCCATCGAAGAATATCTGCTAGAGGAGTAGATCACTTTGGACCTTCCCGTTGTCGGGTAGACCTCTCTTCTGTTATAGATTATGTTGCTCTGTAATCGTCTAGGACATCTAGTTCAGGGGTTCGACATTTGGCTTGTATGTCAGTATAATAATGTATTTTAAATTGATAATCTATGATTACATGCAAATCATCTCTATGATTTTCAGATAAGAAAATTTGATATATTTATCGGAAGGCTTACAGTGATGAGAGATTCATCATTGTGCCGGTCATGTGCCCAGAAAACGGGTCGTGACAAAGTTGGTATCAAAGCAAAGGTTGTTAGGTCTCCTAGTGATTACAGAGCAAGGTAACCTTAGTAGGACCTCCTCTATCGTTGTGAACCCGGGCACAACTATAGAGAGACGGCTCTACTGAAGGTCCTGTAGGATGTTTTCATTTCCTTTCCCTCCGAGACTTATCTCTTCTTAAGAAGTATGTTCTCAGTTTTAGTTTTATACAGATGTGGCTACACTTTTGAACTTAGTCAAGGAAAAGTTGTTACTTGTTTTGATTCCGTTGCTGTCGGATCAAATTTTTATATGGTGGATTTTATAAGCTGAATTCATGATTGATTTTGTGTAGCTATATTATTTTAAGGTACCAGCCAATAAAAGAAACCACTTGCATTAAAAAAAAAACACTGAAGGATTACATTGCAAAAAAAAAAAAGGAAAGAGAAGTTTACTCATACATGAGTAATCTAAAAGCGAGGTGGTCTTGGATTAGGAGGGTTGTATTGTATCATCACCCCTCGACCATTCCTTGGAGCGAGAGACAGAGCAATGTCGCGGAGGGTAGTATAAATTCCATTCATACAATCAACACTTCTTTGTTGTTGATTGCAGAAGCACTGGGTAGACCAATAGAAGAACCTGTCTATTCTTGAAGTCATTTCTGCATGATTGCGTTTAGTTAACTTCTCCAGGTCTCCTATTATCTTTTTCAGATTTTTCACCTCCTGCTCTAGACAGGCGATTTTGTCCTCCGAGGTATGGCCCGTGCTAGTCTCCTCAGCTTCCTCGATCTTCTTCATTTTCTTCTCCTTCTGCTTCTCTGGAGACCCCTCAAAAGGTCTTTTGCCCTTGTCTTTGCCCAGACTTAAGTTTAAGTCGAGCTCTTCTTCCTTAGCCTCTACTGTGAGATCAATGTACTTTCTTGAGGCTATGATTTGGAAAAACTTAGAAATTTTTGTAAGAGTATGAGGCGAGAGGAATACTGGGGGATTGTAGGCTCGGAGATTATTACTTTTTGTGGTGTGGTAACTGAGAACGCTGAGAAGATTTTTATAGAGAAAAAATTGGACTAAGAGACAAAGAAGATATCTCTTCACCGCACCCCTACACGATCAACCTATGGATTTCTGCAAGCTGGAAGCCAGAAGTCTAGGGTAGGCGTGCACACCGATAGCGCGTTGCATTAATGCCAAACCACGAAAGTCAGTATTCGGTGGATTTGCGGCCGATTTTACTCGGTTTTCCCATTTCTCCCGTTGGCATTTTTCGAAATTCAAAGAAGTTAATGATATAGCCATTAAAGATTGCCTTGGATGCTTTTATGATGAACTGAAATACATTTCTCCGTTTTATTGTGTTGTTCTTAAGAGCTTTCAGTTGAGTATAATATACATAATTGATTGAATCATGTTGTAATTACATTTATGTATGTTATTCATGCATAATGAGTGAAGGCTACGATCAAGGAGAATATGTGATGATCCTACATATACTCATAGAGATGTGAAATCAAAATGACTTGGATAGAATGAAATGTGTAGATGATGATATATTTTCATGGTTACACATACTTACATATAATGCTCTTGTGGGCAAATGAAAGGCAATGATTTCCTTACATCATGATAATGCTTAATGCATGCGACCGAAAGCAGTTAACTTTGTTTTAAAATATATATATATTTACATATATATTATGTGTAAATCCAGAGTAAAGACACCCATTTGAATCTAAGATAAGGCTAATATGAGACTAACCGATCATAGAGGGACATCGTGATATGGGATTACAAGATAAAACAAGTTAGAGGGAGAAAATCTCAGACTGAAGAGCGTAGTTAGTCAAAAGTTTGAGAAAGGTCAAGATTAGCCGAAAATTTTTTGAGGAAATCTTTGACTTATGTTAATTGCATTTACTATTTATCTGCATGTCCGACATTAATTGCTGGCATTGCGACATATGTGATATGTAAACCTCATAGCGAGCGGCGTATAGGTTGTGGTGGCTTTAGCTCTAGGGGCTTCGGGTTGTCTATAAATCTTGTATGCCCGTTACCCTACTCATCGCACCAAGCAAACCTACTTCTTTCATTACATACCTATTTCTCAATCTCCATTCCTTTCTCATTCGAAGTTATTTCTGAGATCCGTAGAGCAATGGCCGATAATAAGTCTCTCAACTTGAATTTTGAGACTGACAATGTAGAGCTTGATTTAAATCTAAGTCTCGGAAACAACAAAGGGAAGAGACCTGTAGACAGGTCACCAGAAATTAAGAAGAGAAAGAGGGATGTAATAGAGTTAGAGGAGGACAGCACTGCAACATCCTCAGAAAATAAGCTTGCGTTCCTAGAGCGTAAGATCGAAAATCTAGAGCATAAGATAGAGAGCCTGGAATACAAGATAGAGGACCAGAAGCGATTAATAAGTCGTCTCTTTGAAAACCAAGAGAAATTGATAAATCGTCGTTTCGGAGAACTGGCTAATCGAGTTGATAGACATTCAATGTTTGCAACTCAAAATTTTCGTGACCAACAAGCAAGGTGTATTGACTGTATGAACGGAGTAACTTCTGCTCTTCGCCAAATTTCTCACGCGCTTCCTCCAGAAACCCTTTCTATGCTACAAAGATTATCTTCCTCCTTAAGGTCTGAAGCACCTTCCTCTTCTAGACCTGAAGCACCTTTTACATTTCAAAAGCCTTCTCGTCCTTAATTTATTTTTCTTTTGTTTGTACCTAAAGCTACATTTGGTGTAAGCTTCATGTATTAAAATTATCTATGTACTAGAAATAAAATTTAAGTTAGTATCTAGATCTTCTTTGTTGAAGTGATTCATTTTACTGAAAGAACTTGAGGAATGAGAAGATGTTGGACTTGTTATATTTCATACTTAATTCTAAAGCATAGTATGGTAATATCTTTTTGAAAGAAATGGTTGGATCCCAAGAGGGGGGTGAATTGGGTTTTATAAAAATTTTCACAAAACTTAATTGGAAGTTAAAATGATTTTTTGAAATTGGATAATGTTAAAGATAATAATTTAATTCAGAAAATCAAAATGTTTATCAAGATGAATAATTTTATAGTGCAAGGAATTAAGAAGCAAATATAAATCTACACAAATTAATTAATACTTGAGGTAGAAATCAAATATAAACACAAAGTATTAATTAATTAACTTCAAATGTAAATAGAGTAGGGATAGAGAAAGCAAACTCGGAGATTTATACTGGTTCGGCTAATCCCAAGCCTACATCCAGTCCTCAAGACACCACTTGAGTATTTCCACTATAATTGCAAGTTTAATCCGGGTACTTGCAAACCACTACAACATACTTTTCTCCCTCAAGGGTGTCTCTCCCCCTTACAACGTGTTTTCTCTCAAACACTAACCCAAGGAACCAATCCTTGAGAAACTAAATTTAAAGGCTTAAGGAAAATAATGGTAAACACTCTCAAAGTGTAGATAACGCAGAAATTAAGCTTAGAATATTTCTCTAGCAATTTAGAGAGAATGAAACTCAAGATAATATGAGAAATGAACAATTGAAGCTTGATGCAAATGGTGTTGTGAAGTCTCCTTTATATAGTGAAACCTTGCTGCTACAGTGACTGCTTTAGTCAAAATTGCTACAGTAAGCTTTATCATCATTTTTCAACCTTTCTACAACAACCAAAAAAACTTTATCAACCTTTTTCAACAATCAATATTCTTTTTCAAATTTGCTACAGTAAAAAGTATTCTTTTTCAAAGTTTATTACAACAACCAATAAACTTTATCATACTTTTTCAACAATCAAAATTCTTTTTCAAATTATATTACAACACCCAATAAACTTTATCATACTTTTTCAACAACCAATAAACTTTATCATAATTTTCAACAATCAAATTTCTTTTTCAAAAGTGCTACAGTAAAAGATATTCTTTTTCAAATTATATTACAACACCCAATAAACTTTATTATACTTTTTCAACAATCAAATTTCTTTTTCAAAAGTGCTACAGTAAAAAGCATTCTTTTTCAAATTATATTAAAACACCCAATAAACTTTATCATACTTTTTCAACAATCAAATTTATTTTTCAAAAGTGCTACAGTAAAAGATATTCTTTTTCAAATTATATTACAACACCCAATAAACTTTATCAAAAATCAATTTATATTACTATATATAAATATATAAAGCATTAAATATATTTGGACCAAGAAAAATTGAATCATGCATTTGGGCCAATAAGATTAAATCATACATTTGGGCCAAGAAACTTAAATCATACTATTTGGGCTAAGAAAGATTAAATCATACATTGGGCCAAGAAGATTAAATCATACTATAATTCTCACATATTTGTCATTATCAAAACTTATAGCATAATACATTAGGGCTAACAATCTCCCCCTTTTTGATGATGACAAATCACCAAAGAAAAATTTGTTACAATGTAATAATCATTATACAATATACACATATTTTTCTTTCCATATCCTTCTCCCCCTATTTGACATCAACAAAAAGGTATAAGGAAGGCAATATATAAAGGCTAAAGCGTATTCCTTCTTTAAGCAAGAATATCATATGACGTCATGGGGTAAAATTTCATCAAAACTTATCATTGATATGCCAAAAATATATAATTAAGGAAAACATTGCATCTCAGATAAAGTGACCTTAAAGATATAGAGGATTTAATTATAGGTTAGGCTCCCCCTCAATCAATGCAAATTAAACAAATGTAATTTTCAAGATGTATTCATATATGTATCTTGAGGATGAGCACCTGCAAAAAATTTGACAACCACTCCGATGCTTAAGTTAGTAATGTAAATCAAGGATTAAAGGCAAAATTAACTGCTTACGGTCGCATGCATCAAGCATTATCATAATGCAAGGAAATCATTGCCTTTCATTTGCCCACAAAAGCATTATATGTAAGTATGTGTAACTATGAACATGTATTATCCTCTACACATTTCATTTTATTTAAAAAAAATTTTTTTTTTTGACTTCTCATTTTCTATGAGTGCATGTGGAATCATGACATATTATTCATAGCCTTCGCTCATGATGCATGAATAGCATACATAACATATGTTCTTAGATACATGTAATCATAGCATGATGCAATCAATCATGTATATTATACTGAAAGCTCTCAAGAACAACACAACAAAGCAGAGAAATACGGTTCTGTTTATCTCCATTTTATTAATCATTAAAATTTTTAATCAAAACAAATTAAATCAGCCGCAAATCCACCGAAAATTGACTTTCGTGGTTTTGCCATTAATGCGACGCGTTGTTAGTGTGCATGCGTACCCTAGAGTTCTGGCTTCCAGCTTGCAAAATCCGTAGGATGAACGTGTAGGGGTGCGGCGAAGAGATATCTTCGTTGGCTCTAAGTCATCATTTTCTCTCTATAAAGACTGCCCAGAATTCTCAATTATCACACCACAAAGAGTATTCATCTCTAAGCCTACAACTTTCTGACATTCCTCTCTCTTCATACTCCAAAAAAAAATTCCAAGCCATGGCAGCAAGAAAGTTCATTGATCTCACATTAGAGGCCAGGGAGGAAGAGCTCGACTTAAACTTGAGTCTAGGTAAGGATAAGGGCAAAAGACCTTTGGAGGGATCTCAAGAAAACCGAAAGAAGAAAATGAAGATCGAAGAAGCTGAGGAGATTAGTACAGGCCATACGTCAGAAGACAAAATTGCTTGTCTGGAGCAGGAGGTGAAGAAACTCAAGAAGATGATAGAGGACCAGGAGAAGTTAGCTAAACGCAACAATGCGGCACTGACTTCAAGAATAGATAGGTTCTTCTATTGGTCTACCCAATGCTTCTGCAATCAACAACAAAGAAGTGTTGATTGTATGAATGAGATTTACACTACCCTCCGTGACATTGCTCAGTCTCTTGCTCCAAGGAATGGCCGAGGGGTGATGATACAATACGGGCCTCCTAATCCAAGACCACCTCGCCTGTAGATTGCTCATGCATGAGCAAACCTTCCTTTTTTTTTTTGCAATGTAATCCTTCAGTTTGTTTTTTTAATGCAAGTGGTTTCTTTCAGATGACGGTACTTAAAAAAAATTATAATAATAATAAAGAAAGATAAAGAAAATCAGCCGCACAAATTTAGCACAATAGAAGGATATATATATTTTGAAAAATATATATCCATTTTAAAGATAGAAAGAATTTTCTGACATGGATATATATATCATCATTTCAAAGCAAAAGCAAGTTACATACTTACTCAAGATAAAACATATTATAATCAGAGTATGTAGTAACATAATTGAGGTAATATGGATTAATAAGATATAATCAGATATAAACTATAATCCATAAACAATGGTTCATAAGCTATATCTTATACAAAGGATATGACATGTATAATGCTCAAACCATGATGAATGGTATAAAGACAATATCTTTATATACAATGATATGATCAAATATGTAAGATATTAGAGAACAATATATCATTGCAATGAAAGTGTGTCAGTAAAAAAATTGCCAACATAGCCAATTATGATCAGGGAGTATCACTTAATTAAATAGTAAAGTGGTAAAGAATAGAGATACTCATCAATTTTGGCAAACTCTTATTGCTTCTTGAAGTTCCTCCTCAAGATTTTGATATCCTTGTTTTGCTCATTGCTCTTCTTTTGATTCTATCTTCTTGCAATTTTAATAAACTTAATTGATTGATTATTTGCAAGATCCTCTTGAAAACAATCTCTTATAAGATCACTGTCAAGCATTGGTCGACAATTAGGAATGAGCTTAGAGGATTGATTTGAGGACTAACTCCTGCAAAATACTTTTGGTGGAGCACTTTGATGTTCAAATCAGTAATGTTCAAATAAATCTCGAGTACTAGGAGCAACATTATGTTCAAGATATGCCATATTAATAAAAGTGCTATGCTTTCATGAAATGCAATTTTACAAAATATTTGATTTCATTGAAAATATTTAAATAAGATTACAGCAAGGATAAATACTATATGTAGGAGGAATCTTATTGTTGTGAAGACAAGAAAAATGTGCGAGTAATGGAAGCAAGTTTTCATGATGCGGTAAAAAGGATAGTTTGAGCAAAATTTGGAAGAAAGATTTTAGCTCAAAACAAAATTCGAATCTATAATCTGCATACCTAACAATTGTTTTCAGATATAGCATGTATGAGTATCAAGGATAGATGTAAGGCATATTAGAGAACAGACAAAAGCATTAGAGAGCAGTAAACATATCAGTCAAATTTCTTACAATGCATTCCAGCTTATATGTTTACTTATCCATTGCCTCCTTTTGATGCAAGAGTGGAGTTTAAATGATGTAGCCATTAAAATGTCATTTCCGCTCCTTGCTTCGAGGTGAATCTACAAATTAATCTTTTGTTTTTGGTACCCAAATTTCTTTGGGTCCGCCTGGGTCATGAGTTCCTTTTTGAACCCATTTCATTTTTACTCCATGAACAAGATTTTTCTTATAAAAGCATGAGTAAGATTTGTGTCCTTTCAATCCACAATAAAAACAAGTGCAAGTTGGACTATTTGACATCTTTACAGAAACAAAGAAGTTTTTAGAATGCTTTTGGTTTGATTTCCTTTTAGAAACAAGACCAACTTTGTTAAACCTTCTTCTTTGTTTCAAAACTGAGGTATTTAAAATTTCTCTACCTTGAGAAAATTTTGCAAGTGTGTTTTTAAGATTATTATTTTCCTTTTTCAAACAATCACACTTGGTACAAAAGCAATTTTTGTTGGTAGAGATATTTGCTTTTAAAATCAAATTCTCTTCTTGCAAAGTTTTGTTTTGATTTTCAAAAACAAAATTCTCTTCCTTGGAAATAGAAAATTCGTTTTTCAATATTTCCAACTCATTTTCAAGAGAAGAGTTTTTCTGTTTTGAAACATTTAGTTTCTTTGCAAGTATTAGAGATTCTTCATGTAAATCATCAAAGGCATCTTGTAATTCTTCAAAAGAGTAGTCAAATGAATTTACCTCATCTTTATCTCTGGCCACAAGACAAGTGTTGGCTTCTTCATTTGTGTTCTCCTCATCAGAATTGCTATTTCCCCAAATGGACGATAGGTAAGCTTTCTTTGATGATTCAGCTTTTGGTTGTAGTTTCTCTTTTTCTCCTTTTTCTTTTTCTTCTATCTCCTTGGTGATTTGAGATTTTCCTGTAAGTTTAACACCAAGAGCTTGCAAATGATTAAGCACAAGTTGTATCTCATTAATGGTTTTGCAATTGTTCATTTGAGCAATTTCAAGTTCATTAATGAAACTTCTATACCTTAATTCCTCAGCAATAAGATCTTCCTCATGTGCAACTTCAAGAATTTCCCACATTTCTTTTGCAGTTGCACAGTTGGAGATTTTGAAAAATTCATCTTGACTCAATGCACAAGAAATAATCAATTTTGCCTTAGCATTGAGTTGCATTAAACTTCTTTCAGTATCATTCCATTCACTCTTGGGTTTTGGAATGTATTTTCCTTGTTCTTCCTTGACAGGCATATCAAAACCATTTTCTATAACTTCCCAGAGTTTATGGTCTATTGAAATTAAAAACATTTTCATTTCATACTTCCAATATTGAAAATGATTAGCATAAAAAACTGGAGGTTCTGTGAAAGAACAATTTTTAGAAATAAACCACTCACTAGATCCAACCATGTTTACTCTTAGACGGTTAAGTCTCAAATCAAGAGCCCAAGCTTTGATACCAATTGAAAGAAATGGTTGGATCCCAAGAGGGGGGTGAATTGGGTTTTATAAAAATTTTCACAAAACTTAATTGGAAGTTAAAATGATTTTTTGAAATTGGATAATGTTAAAGATAATAATTTAATTCAGAAAATCAAAATGTTTATCAAGATGAATAATTTTATAGTGCAAGGAATTAAGAAGCAAATATAAATCTACACAAATTAATTAATACTTGAGGTAGAAATCAAATATAAACACAAAGTATTAATTAATTAACTTCAAATGTAAATAGAGTAGGGATAGAGAAAGCAAACTCGGAGATTTATACTGGTTCGGCTAATCCCAAGCCTACATCCAGTCCTCAAGACACCACTTGAGTATTTCCACTATAATTGCAAGTTTAATCCGGGTACTTGCAAACCACTACAACATACTTTTCTCCCTCAAGGGTGTCTCTCCCCCTTACAACGTGTTTTCTCTCAAACACTAACCCAAGGAACCAATCCTTGAGAAACTAAATTTAAAGGCTTAAGGAAAATAATGGTAAACACTCTCAAAGTGTAGATAACGCAGAAATTAAGCTTAGAATATTTCTCTAGCAATTTAGAGAGAATGAAACTCAAGATAATATGAGAAATGAACAATTGAAGCTTGATGCAAATGGTGTTGTGAAGTCTCCTTTATATAGTGAAACCTTGCTGCTACAGTGACTGCTTTAGTCAAAATTGCTACAGTAAGCTTTATCATCATTTTTCAACCTTTCTACAACAACCAAAAAAACTTTATCAACCTTTTTCAACAATCAATATTCTTTTTCAAATTTGCTACAGTAAAAAGTATTCTTTTTCAAAGTTTATTACAACAACCAATAAACTTTATCATACTTTTTCAACAATCAAAATTCTTTTTCAAATTATATTACAACACCCAATAAACTTTATCATACTTTTTCAACAACCAATAAACTTTATCATAATTTTCAACAATCAAATTTCTTTTTCAAAAGTGCTACAGTAAAAGATATTCTTTTTCAAATTATATTACAACACCCAATAAACTTTATTATACTTTTTCAACAATCAAATTTCTTTTTCAAAAGTGCTACAGTAAAAAGCATTCTTTTTCAAATTATATTAAAACACCCAATAAACTTTATCATACTTTTTCAACAATCAAATTTATTTTTCAAAAGTGCTACAGTAAAAGATATTCTTTTTCAAATTATATTACAACACCCAATAAACTTTATCAAAAATCAATTTATATTACTATATATAAATATATAAAGCATTAAATATATTTGGACCAAGAAAAATTGAATCATGCATTTGGGCCAATAAGATTAAATCATACATTTGGGCCAAGAAACTTAAATCATACTATTTGGGCTAAGAAAGATTAAATCATACATTGGGCCAAGAAGATTAAATCATACTATAATTCTCACATATTTGTCATTATCAAAACTTATAGCATAATACATTAGGGCTAACACTTTTTGACTGAGCAGAGTTACTAAATGATATTTCATTGCACTTCTGAGCTATGGAGGAATGCTGAATAAGTATTTTATGAACCTATGTATAGAGAACTATGGGTTTGCCCTAAGCATTGAAGGGATGCGACTCTATATGAGTCATTGAGGTGAGAGGAATTTCTATATATATAATTATGCATGAGGAGTATGTTATTTACTTAACACATTTTCTGGGATTGTTCTTCCTAGATATTTATGTAATAATTTTACGTGATTTTTCCTTTTATATGACGCATTCAGCTGAGAGTATCGCCTTAAAGTAGAAGGATCGCCTTCGGGCAAGAGTATTACCTATGGCCAAAATGATGTCTTCGGGTAGGTACTTGTATTCATAAAAGTTATAAGCTATGTGTATGGTAGCTTGTGTTCTGATATTCAGTATAAACTGGAAAGACCACGTGCCACTGTTGAGAAGGCACCTATTTGAGGTTTTACATAGAGACAGAGTTCGTTTCTGATTAGGTGGTTTGAGTTTGGTAAAGGTTATGAGGATGAGACACTTTATGGTACAAAAGGTTGTGGAGAAGATTAAACTGATGAGGAAGAGATTACTTGCTGTTTAGAAAAGGCAAAAGTCTTATGCAAATTATTGATAATGCGGTTTAGAGTTCACAGTCAATGGTATAATGTTCTTGTAAATCTCACCAAGGGTGTGATGAGGTTTTGGAAGAAAGAGATGCAAAGAATGAGATATGGACGAAGTAATCACATTTATTTCAGTGTTGATATGAGTTTTGAATTCGGGAGACCGAATTCTCTTAAGGGGGTGATAATGTAATACCCAAGAAAAATAAAATATAAATATTTGTTTATAAACTACTGTTACTATTTCAGTATACGGTACTATTCACCAGTATAATACTATTTATGTATACGATACTGTTCATTTATACAATCGAAATGTCAAGTACTAGATGTGGTTTGGTCATAAGAGAAAACTAGGAAGAAGTTCGTAGGAAAAAATGACGTTTTATGGGTGAAAATACCCTCAGGTACTAAAGTGAAAGGACTGAATTGAAAAGAAACTTAAAGGTTTAAGGTGAAAGGATAGTTTTCCTTTTAAGTTTCCAATATTAATAACAGAAAAAATTTTCCATCGTACGCGTGAGGTGCACAGTAACTGCATTATTATAAATGTCATTTTCATGAATAGTAAATTGAATATTTTATTAGCGTATAGTATCAAATAGTACCTTTGACTTTTGCTATAAATAGGCGCTTGCATTTCACTTCTAAACTCACACCTTCAACTTCTCTTCTTCTCTCCTTAAGTTTCTCTTGCTTCGACGCTAGACCTCTGAGATTTTGGGCCTTTCCTTTTTGCTTAGGTAAGGATACTATGCCCTTTCTATGTCTTTCAAATTCTAAAAGTTATTTTCTTAACTATGCTCTGTGGTTGCGGCTTTGGCCGATCTTCCACATCAGAAAGACTGTCCTTAGCTGTTTATATATTATTTTGATTCTCTGATTACCGAAATAGAATGTAAACTGTGAAGAATACATGTCTAGGAAAGTTCTGGCTAAGGAAAGACCTGGTTTTTAAGTGTGTCCACTGTGACCCTACACTCTTTCCTGGGAACTTACCTGGTGTACTATTTTACAGATTGTATTCTCTATTTCTGGTATGAATAGTATCCGTACGTATGAATAGTAACCGTACATATGAATAGTATCCGTACATAAAAATAATATTCATACATATGAATAGTGATCGTATGTACGAATATTATCTGTATGTATAAATAGTATCCGTACGTATGAATAGTGACTGTATATGAATAGTAACCGTACGTATGAATATTGACCGTATATATGAACAGTGTATGTATGAAAACAATCCTAACTTGTTTTCTCTAATCTTTTATGAAAATCTCTGTAGCGGAATACTGAAATTCATCTGTGTACTCTTGTCTGTAACGACTTAGAGAAGCGATGCTCGTACGGAATCCAGGTGAGTGGAACGACCCCGTTTTAATAGAGTTTTAGCATTACTGGTGATAAAAAGTATGTCGTAGGACACTCCCAAGATTCATAGGGGGAAATTGGATTCAGAATGACGAATCTAAATGAGATAATTAATCCATAAGTATGGATAAAATGAAATAAGTATCTTATGATGATGTGAAGATTGTTATCTTGATATGTGGTTTATAAATCAATAATATAGTTATATACTATACCTGTTATATGGATGAATATTATATTGAGCTTCTGATTATGATATGAAATGCTATTGATTGTGATTGAGCGGGACAGTACCCCCTCTCACGGCAAGGCGGAAAACTCGGTTGACAGGGTGTCTTGACCAATGAGTGTGGAGACAACGATCCCCTCAGTAGGGATATAGCCCGGATTGATGATAAATCCGTGAGGCGCCCTAGCTAAGAGGATGAGGTTGTGCGTCATGGCAGAAATATACATAATTGGTGAGCCGGCCTGTGTACGCTCTCCGGGATATATTGCCATTGACGAGTACTAGTAACGTTTGTTGAATTGGATGAATTTTTATCTTGTATGTAAGAGGATGATGTTGTGCGTCATGGCGGAAATATACATAATTGGTGAGCCGGCCTGTGTGCGCTCTCCGGGATATATTGCCATTGACGAGTACTAGTAACGTTTGTTGAATTGGATAAATTTTTATCTTCTGTCTATTGGTTGAGTATGAGCCTTTGGATATGCTTGCATGACTGGTAATGTATTTGAATTTTATTAATGCGAGACCGATTCGCTCATTGAGTTTAAAAGCTCACATTGTTTGTACAACCTTTTTGTTCAGATCAGGATGCCATCGAAGAATATATGATAGAGGAGTAGATCACTTTGGACCTTCCCGTTGTCGGGTAGACCTCTCTTCTGTTATAGATTATGTTGCTCTGTAATCGTCTAGGACATCTAGTTCAGGAGTTCAACATTTGGCTTGTATGTCAGTATAATAATGTATTTTAAATTGATAATCTATGATTACATGCAAATCATCTCTATGATTTCAGATAAGAAAATTTGATATATTTATCGGAAGGCTTACAGTGATAAGAGATTAATCATTGTACCGGTCATGTGCCCAGAAAACGGGTCGTGACAGAATTAGATTACATTTGGTTACTAGAATTGAGTTAAAGAATTGAAATAAGATTTACCAAGGTTCTTATATTTGGTTGCTAGAATTTTAATTTTCTAGGGAAATTGAATTCCTATAAGCTCAAGTGATAGAATAAATTTTCCTATACTTCTAATATAATAATTTGACCATTATACCCTTATAAAATTTTTAAAATACACTCTTACCCTAATTTATAATAAACCTCATTTAGTTACCCTAGGATATCTGTAGCATTTACGTTGACACATTTGAGAGTAATGAGATTACGACCATTAGTCACTATCAACAGTGTAGTCAAAATTTATTAAACATTATTTCATATATTTTGTAATATATTAAAAAGTTGTTGAAAATGTTAATTGTAATACTCCTAAAAATTCATATGTGTAAAAATAAAATGTGTGTTTACGAATTACAATAGTTATTTTAATATAAGATATTATTTTTGTATATGGCATTATTCACGTATACGACATTGTTCATATATATAATCATCATGTCAAATAATAAATGTGAATTAAGCATAAAAAGAAACTAGAAGGAAAAAGAAAAAAAAATAACGTTTGATGTGAGAAAATCTATTTATGGACTAAAATGAAAAAAACTTAAAATATTATAAAAAAAGATAATTTTTCCTTTAGTTTTCAATAATAACCAAATTCTCGGTAGCCCTAGTGTTAAACATTTTTGCGTAATAAATAAATTATTAAAATTAATTAGGGCCTAATATATATTTAAATATGGATCATGGTTCTAAAAAGAAATTACATTCACTACTCGCCCTCATTTAAATATTATGGTTGGCTCTATTATAATTTATTTTTTATTGCGAAAGGTAACATTTTATATAACATGTTACTTTTAATAATGAAATCACTGTCATTAAAAACAATAAAATCATGGTTTTATAAACATTAATTTAGCTATATTTATTATTATCTTAAAAATAAAGTTATAATTATACATCACATAAAAAAAATTAATTAGTTTGACAAAAGATTAAATTAAAAGGAAGTTTGGGAGACATACATCGAAAAAATTAAGAGAGTTAAGTATAATATTTTGTGCAATTTACCAAAAATAGAAAGAGGAAAGAGATAAGAGGGATGTAGGTATGTGGGTATGTGGCTGAAATGGATGTACGTCACTATTTGAATCATTAATTTTTATAATTAATGATTCAAATTTTATGGTATTATTTTTTAAAAAAATTAAAGAATTATATCTAAAAATTTGAATGGTAGTGAAAATTAATACTCCAGAACCAAACATATCGGATTCCGGTAAAAGAGGTTAATCTAATATTGCCACCACCACGATTACATCATCCCACGTGGATCATCCGTGTGGAGTTCTAGCTTCCAGAGAAAAGGATATGGATAGGGAAATCAAATCAAAAAGAAAAAAGACAATGAGTAAGAAATTCTGAAGGCTGAAATTTTTTTTAAACTGTATATTATGTTTTTATCTCTTAAAAAAAGTTTAAATTGTACATTTTTCACTCTATTTAAATTAAAATATTACATTTTATATCGAATTTGATTATGTTTGATTACTCCAATTGTGTTAAGAAATTGAAATAAGAATTATCAATGTTCTTATATTTAGTTGTTAGAATCTCTATTTTTTTTTTTGGAATATGATTTCTTAAGATCAAGTGATAGGATAAATTTTCCTATACTTTTAATGTAATAATTTGATTATTATACCCTTATAAAATTTTTAAATTACACTTTTAGCCTAATTTTTAATTAATTTCATTTAGTTACCCTAAAATATCTTAACATTAACGTTGACAAATTTGAAAGTATAGAAATTATGACCATTAGTCACTATCAATGGTATAGTTAAAATTTATTGAATATTATTTAATATATTTTGTAATATATTAAAAAGTTATTAATAATATTAATTGTAATACTCTTAAAAAATTCATATGTGTAAAAATAAAAGTGTGTTTACAAGTTACGATAATTTTTTTAGTATATGATATTATTTATGTATTTGGCATTATTAACATATATGATATTGTTTACGTATACAATCATCATGTCAAGTACTAAATATAAATTAGGTATAAGAGAAAATTAAAAAGAAATTGAAAGAAAAAATGACTTTTTATATGAAAAAATTCTCTTGAGAATTAAAATGAATATGACTAAAATACAAAAAAATTAAAACTTTAAGAAAAAATAAAATTTTTTCTTTAATTTTGAGTAGTAACCAAATTCTCAACAATCCTGTGCGAAAAGTTGTTGCACAATAAATTAAATTATTAAAATTAATTAGAGGCAAATACATTTTTAAATATGAATCGTGATTCTAAAAAGAAATTACGTTCGCTACTCGCCCTTATTTAAATATTGTAGTTGGCTCTTTTATAATTTATTTTTTATTGTTAAAATGTAACATTTTATATAACATGTTACTCTTAATAATGAAATCACTGTCATAAAAAAAAAATCACGGTTTTATAAACTTTAATTTAACTATATTTATTATATCATCCCACGTTGAGCCATCCTTGTGGACTTCTAGCTTCCAGAGAAACGAATAAGGATAGGGAAATCAAATCAAAAAGAAAAAAAGACAATAAGATTAGGAAATTCTGAAGTTTGAATTTTTTTTTTTCTAAACTGTAAATTATGTTTTTATCTCTTAAAAAATGTTCAAATTATACATTTTTTCACTCTATTTAAATTAAAATATTACATTTTATACCGAATTAAATTACATTTGATTTTTGGAATTGAGTTAATAAATTCAAATAAGAATTACCAATGTTTCCATATTTGATTGTTGGAATCTCCATTTTTTTTTTTTTTGAGAATATGAATTGCTAAGCTGAAGTAATGCAATAAATTTTCCTATATTTTGAATATAATAATTTGACCTTATAAAGTTTTTAAAATTACATTCTTTAGTTACTGATAAGAATACAGAGGAAGCAACTGATGTGACAGAGGAAGCAACTGAAGCACACCCAACTCGGGAATTCGTAATTTGCAAGCTGACACCGAAAATGCTGGGATATTATCGAGTAGGGGACTCAAGGTTGAGGTGCCACGGTTTGACGAAACTGAAGCGGAGGACTGGATCTTTAAAATAAAAGAGTTCATCGACATCTACGAGATGCCGGAGGAGCAACGCATCAAGATTGCGTCATTCCTCATGGAGGGTCCAGCGTATGCGTGGTATAAGTGGGTCGTCAAGAATGAGTTGATGCGAAATTGGCAAGAGTTTCTAACTGCGCTTCAGCTCAGATTCGGAACCTCATTGTACGATGATCCGAAGGCAGCCTTAAAGGAATTGAAGCAGACGAGTACAGTAACAGAGTACCAAACGAAATTTGAGGAGCTGTCAACTAAAGTGACTGGACTAAGTGAGTACAAGAACAATTGAAGTGTGAATTGTTGCTAGCTCAACCTACCTCTTATTATCAAGCAGTATCACTGGCCAAATTGCATGAGCAAAAGATGGTGTCAATGCAAAACTCATTAAAAGGGGGAAATATCAAATCAAATACCTTCTCAGCAACCCCCAAGAATGCCAGTAGCCACTCTACCTATTACTTGTCCAACAACAAAGGGAATTTTCATTCTAGCAGCAGCAGTAAAAGTGCTATATCAAGTAATCCCATGGTTGCGAAAGTTCCAACACGTCAATAGGCAGCACTTCGAATGTAAGTTGGGAAAATTCAGTTCCATATAAAAGGTACAATGCAGCAGAGTTGAGGTCCCGGAGAGTGAAAGGACTGTGTTATTATTGTGATGAGAAATATTTTCCCAATCACAGGTGCAAGACAACATGTTATCTTTTGGTGGGACAAGAAGAAATAGAAGAGATGATGCATGAGAAAGTGCAGGAGAGATAATTCATCACTAATAGAGGAAGAAGACAATTCCCAGGTAATGGAATTAACCCCTGAGATCAGCATTAATGCCTTAGCTGGTCAATTCCATCCTAGTACCTTAAGAATTACTGGAAAATGCAATAAAAAGATAGTAAAAGTTCTGATTGATAGTGGAAGTAATAACAATTTTATTGAGAGTAATGTGGCTAGAAGATTGAAGTTAAAGCAGAATCCAACCCTTAGTTTTAAGGTTCGTACTGGTAGTGGAGCTTATTTACTGTGTAATAGTAAATGTGAGAAGGTTACTTTGAACATACAGGGGAATGATTTTGTGACCGACCTTTATGTCTTGGAGATTAAGGGGTCTGATATAGTGTTGGGGGTACAATGGCTAATTGAGTTGGGGACACTAACTATAATGATCTTACCATGCAATTTTCTTATGGGAACAAAGAAGTCAGTTTGCAAGGAGATACCCCTCAAGGAAAAGAATCTCCACAAGTTAATCAGTTCAAACACTGCCAGTGAACTATTTTAGTTGCAATCTGTGAATCAAATTGAGACAACCACTGAACCTAAGCTACCAAATAGTGTCCAGCAATTGTTGCAGCACCACCACACAGTATTTACAGAACCTAATACCCTTCCTCCGGTGAGAGAGATAGATCACCGTATACCCCTTGAACCCGGTTCTAAACTTGTGAGCATTCGACCTTATAGATACCCCCATTTTCAAAAATCAGAAATAGAAAAACTTGTGGTTGAGATGTTGTCATCTTGGATTATAAGAGATAGTAGAAGCTCATTTTCTTTCCATGTGTTACTGGTTAAAAAAGAAGGATGGGAGATGGAGGTTTTGTGTAGATTATAGGGGATTGAATAACATCACAATCAAGGACAAATTTCCTATTCCAACTATAGATGAACTTCTGGATGAGCTACAGGGGACAACCTATTTCTCTAAGCTAGATTTAAGGTCTGGCTATCACCAAATCCGAATGTGGGAACCAGATGTACATAAGACTACTTTAGAACTCATTTGCGGCACACTGAGTTAGTGGTTATGCCCTTTGGGTTGATGAATGCTCCCTCTACATTTCAAGTTACTATGAACAAGGTATTCCAACCTTACTTAAGAAAGTTTTCGTAGCTGTGTTTTTTTGATGATATTCTAGTTTATAGTAAATCATTGAAGGAGCATATTGATCATTTGGATATTGTTTTAGAAACTCTAAAGCACAATCAGTTGTTTGCCAAACTGTCAAAATGTGTTTTTGCTCAACAATCAATAGATTACTTGGGGCATGTAGTGAGTAAAGAAGGTGTAGAGGTGGATCAAAGAAAAATTAAAGCAATGATAGAATGGCCAAAACCAAATAACTTAAAACAACTCAGGGGGTTTTTAGGACTTACTGGGTGCTACAGGAAGTTTGTACAAGGGTATGCCTAAATTGCTCACCCTTTGACTGAATTGTTAAAAAGAAATAAGTTTCAATGGAATGATAATGCTCAGGAGGCTTTTGAGGAGTTGAAATTGAAGATGACCAAACCCCTGTTCTCAAGTTACCAAATTTTCAAAAGACTTTTGTAGTGGAAACTGATGCTTCCAGTAAAGGGATTGGAGCTATACTGTCACAAGATGGCCACCCTATAGCTTACTTTAGCAAGAAATTAACACCTAAGCTAACAATGGCTTCAGCCTATGTAAGAGAGCTCTATGCTGTAACTCAGTCTGTATAGAAGTAGAGACACTATCTCTTGAGTAGGAAAGTTGTAATTAAAACTAATCATCAAAGTCTGCGTGAGTTGATGTCGCAAGTCATTCAAACCCCCAGGCAGCAGTTCTACATTACTAAACTACTCGGATATCAATATGATATTGTTTACAGATTGAGTAAAAGTAACGATGTGGCCAATGCTCTCTTTAGGTAAGAGGAGTTAGATGTCTAGTTAAATTCCTTAACTGTCATACAGCACCCCTTGGTCGCAGCTATGCTACAAGCTAATTTGGAGGTGGAAGAGCTAAGACAGTGGCATGAGATGGTGAAATAGGGAACTTTATCAGAGGGGTATGAGGTGAAGGAGGGCTTGGTATTTTATTTGGACCCATAGTAGTACCACAAATGCCAAGTTTAAAAGCAGAAAATATGAATCTATACCACAACACTCCTATAGCTGGTCATGGTGAAGTTCTAAAAACTTATAAAGCTATTTCAGAAGTATTTTACTGGAAGAACATGAAGGCTGAAATTCAGGACTATGTGAGGGCTTGTGCAAACTGTCAATAGGTTAAGTATCTAACTACTAAACCACAAGGGATGCTACAACCTCTTTCCATTCCTTCCAAGCCTTGGGAAGACATCACAATGGATTTCATAGTTGGCCTTCCCAACTCTAAGGTGTTTGTTGCTATATTTGTAACAGTGGATAGACTAACTAAAAGTGCTCATTTTGGGGCTTTAAAGCCAGCATTTACAGCCATTTAAGTTGCAGAATTGTTTGTTCAAATAGTGGTCAAACTCGATGGATTTCTAAGGAGTATTGTGAGTGATCGAGATCCCTTGTTTCTGAGTCAATTCTGGAAACAACTTATGAAATTTAGTGGAACCAAGTCATCAGCGTATCATTCCGAAAGTGATGGACAATCAGAGGTAATTAATAGATGCTTAAAACAGTATTTGAGGTGTTTTGATCATGACAAACCTCATCAGTGGCATCGGCTTCTACCATGGGCAGAATGATGGTATAATTCATTATTTCACACTTCAATTAACAGGTTCCCTTACAAAGCATTATATGGAGTGAGTCCTACCCCTATTCCAGTATACAACCCCAGAAGTTCGAGTGTTGATAGTGTTGATGAATTGATACAGTAGGGGGAGGAAGTACAGAAACAACTGAAGGATCACTTACAGGAAGCTCAAAAGAAAATGAAAAAGTATGCTGACTTGAAAAGGAGTTATAAGGAATTTAAGGTGGAGGAATGGGTTTGGCTTAAGCTTCATCACTATAGGCAGAGTTCGGTGGCTAAACGATTAAATTTCAAGGTATTGCAGCGATATTATGGTCTAGTCCAAGTAATAGAACGAATTGGAGCTGTTGCCTACAAACTGCAGTTACCTGAAGGGAGTAGGATACATCCTGTTTTGATATCTCATTACTTAAGCAAGTTCATAGAGAAAAGCCCAGTACTATCTCACCGGTACCAAGAAACACATCACTGACAGAGATGGTTCCAAAAGCTATTGTTGATAAAAGAATTTCCAATGAAAATGGCAAGGCACTTTTGGAAGTGTTGGTTGAATGGGATGGCTGTCCAAGGAGTGAGTCGACTTGGGAGAAGTTCGAGTTGTTAAGAGAATCATTCCCTGATATTTACCTTGAGGACAAGGTTATTTTCCAAGATGGGGGTATTGATAAGAATACAGAGGAAGCAACTGATGTGACAGAGGAAGCAACATAGCTGAGGTGGCAGAGGAGATTATTGCTGATAAGATAATTGCGGCTGATTAAAAAAGGGTGAGAAGAGCACCCCGATGGACTAAGGACTATTACACGGGATGAGGTAGATTCAGGGGGGACTACTTGTCGCACTATTCACGTGGAAGGCCAATGAGTTAGTTATGTATTGCATGATTATTCTCTGGATGCATTTCTTTATTATTACGCTTTTTATTTTATCTTTCATTAGGGTCTTGGTATAAAGAGTAGAATAAGGTATGTGGAAGATTATCTTACTGTAATCAGAACACTGGAGCTACCCTTGCTAAAAAAGGGATTTTCAACTTGTATACTTTCCCTTCTCTTAGGAATTTGATACTAATTCAGCCATTACCATCTTCAGTCTATTCCATTTTTATCTTTATTCTCTTGTTTACTGTTTTATTGTCTGACAGTATTATCATTGAGTATTATCAGTTACTCAAGGATATCTTAGCATTTACATTGACACACTTGAGAGTACTGAGATTATGACTATTAGTCACTATCAACGATGTAGTCAAATTTTATTAAACATTATTTCATATATTTTGTAATATATTAAAATGTTATTAAAAATGTTAGTTGTAATACCCTTTAAAAATTCATATGTGTAAAAATAAAATGTGTGTTCATGAACTACGATAGCTTTTCTAATATACGATACTATTCATGTATTCGGCACTATTGACATATATAGCACTATTTACGTATACAAACATCATGTCAAGTACTAAATGTGAATTGGGCATACGAGAAAACTATAAAGGAATTAGGAGAAAAAAATAATATTTTATGTGAGAAAATTCTTAGGGACTAAAATGGAAATGACTAAAATGAAAAGAAACTTAAAACTTTAAGAAAAAGGAAAATTTTTCCTTTAATTTTCAATAGTGATCAAATTATCAACAGCCATCTTGTGAAATGAACAGTAAATTAAATTATTAAAATTAATTAGGGTCTAATACATTTTTTTATGTTTTATATCAGAGGCTAAAAAAACCCTAATACACAGAAAACACCCATCTTGCTTGACCATTAAGGCCCACCTCCTTCCTCAAGATATCCTTCAGCCTATCAAGAGGCTCGGCTAGCACTCTCAGCCACAGATCCAACTCTATAGTTGCCAACGCCAACCAGTTTGCGACTTCATTTCCTTCTCTGTAAGATTGCTCAAGCTTGATTATCCAGTCTCTTCTCATCATAGCCTCAATATACTGGATTAAAGGCGACAGAGGATGATTTGATGGGTACCCATCCATAGCCAGTTTAATTGCCTCCTTTGAATCTGACACCAGGCATACTTGCCGGCAATCCATTTCCCATGCTAGCTCCAAGCCAGTGGCGATGCTCCATACTTCTGCCGATAATCCATCTAGAGATTTGAGAGCTAGTATAAAGAGTGAAACCCACATTTCGTTTGGGTCTCGAATCATGCCCCCATACTCAGCCACAAAACCGTCCTCTCTGCTAGCACCATCAATGTTGCACTTTACCCACCCCACCGCCGACAGAGACCAACTCACGGTAACCTCCCTACTGATCGAGTTTGAGAATCTGAGTACTTTCATAAAATCTTCAAAATCTTTAGCTGCTAGAATGATGTTCCAGAATAAATTAGCAGTCACAAGCTTTATTTTGAAATATGAACGCATTTCTTCTAAGCCAAATTATCCTCACCACTTCCCCAAAGGTCAGTTTCCAATTAATACTATTAATTTTTCCTATCTCCTTCTTGCTATTAAACTTAATCCATTCAGTCATATCCCCATTAAAGAAGTCAATCCCGAATGAGGTCTAATACATTTTAAAATATGGATCATTACTCTAAAAATAAAAAATTACGTTCACTACACAGTAGGAATAGAAAGAAATGGTGGAATGGAAAGGAAGTAAAAATGTAAAAGAGAAAAAAAAAAAAAAAAAAAAGTTGTTTGGTTCACAATAGAAAAGATAAAATAAATATTTTGATATGTATTTTTTAAAAAGACAATTTGACCATAATACCCCTAACTATGTTTTAAAAAAAAATTTCACCAAAATCATTAATCAAATTCAGATTTCGAACTTCTCTCTAGACTCTTCCCTTATTCCTTCCTGCTTCAAAGACATTAATCTCTCATTCCCTTAACAAAAATAAGTTCAACTCCTTTTCTCCCTACTTCATCATCGTCTTTTCTCTCCCTACTCCCTCATCGTCTTTTCTGTCAATGCTTCTCTCTCTCTCTCTCTTGTTTCACACAATCATTGGCAGTGTCACCGAAGGCAACTTCTTGAAGAGTGGCGGCTCATTCACCGTCGGTAGCCCCTCGCCTGCCTCTTTGCGGTCTTCATTGGCAACTACGACAACTTTGACTTTTGAAAGCGTGAACTTCCTACTTCTCTTACTTCTAAGATCTTGAATCTGATAAATTTCACTCTATGAAAAATTGGATATGATTAAGACGATAAATTGGAATATTGGAGCTGATTAAGCAGAAATGTGAAGAGACCTTCCATTTGCAGTTCTGATGAAGAAGACGACAACGACGAGGAAGAGAAGCAGTGTTTAGGAAGAGGAAAATATTGTAATTTCATGCGTTTTGCATAGTGGAGAGCCGGTTTTCCATTGCCATTGAGAGGGAAAGAAGAGACAAGGAAAAAGTACTATGAATGGAATTTTCGTGTTCTTTTCTATTCCAGAGAAAGCTTCCATTCCTCCCTCAGCAGCCAACCAAACGAGGAGATTCTACTATGAATGGAATTTTCGTGTTCTTTTCTATCTAAATTTGCCAACCAAACATGCCTTGAGAGAAACGATTAAGGATAAGGATATCAAATCAAAAAGAAAAAAGACAGAGAGTAGGAAATTCTAAAGGTTGAATTTTTTTTTCTATACTATAAATTATGTTTTAACATCTTAAAAGATGTTCAAATTATACATTTTCCACTTGATTTAAATTAAAATATTATATTTTATACCAAATTAGATTACGCTTGGTTACTAGAATTTAGTTAAGGAATTGAATAAGAATTACCAATGTTTCCATGTTTTGTTGTTAGAATTTTCATTTTCTAGGTAATATGAATTTCGAAGCTCAAGTGATGGAAAAAATTTTCTTATACTTCTAATATAATAATTTGACCATTATGCCCTTGTAAATCTTTAAATTACACTCTTATCCTAATTTATAATTAACCTCATCTCGTTACCCTACGATATCTGTAGCATTTACGTTGATACACTTGAGAATACTGACATTATGACCATTAATCACTATCAATGGTGTAGTCAAAATTTATTAAACATTATTTCATATATTTTATATTAAAAAGTTATTTAAAATGTTATTTGTAATATCCCTAAAAAATTTATGTGTAAAAATAAAATGTGTGTTCACGAATTACGATAGTTGTTCTAGTACACGTACTATTTAGGTATACATCACTATTTACATATACGGTTCTATTCACGTATATAATCATCATGTCATGTATTAAATGTGGATTGGACATAAAAGGAAATTAGAAAGAAAATGAGAGAAAAAAACACGTTATATATGAAAAAATCACCTTAAAGACTAAAATGAAAAGAATTAAAATAAAAAGAAACATAAAACTTTAAGAAAAAGCATAATTTTTCCTTTAGTTCTCAATAATAACTAAATTCTCAGCAGCACTCGTGTGAAACGTTTTTGTACAGTAAATTTGATTATTAAAATTAATTAGGGTCTAATACATTTTTAAATATGGATATGATTTTAAAAAGAAATTACATTCACTACTCGCCCTCATTTAAATATTATAGTAGGCACTTTTATAATTTATTTTTTATTGTTAAACGTAACATTTTATATAACAGGTTACTTTCAATAATGAAATCACTGTCCTAATAAACAATAAAATCACGATTTTATAAACATTAATTTAACTATATTTATTATTATCTTGAAAATAAAATTACAATAACACACTTGAGAATATTAAGATTACGACCATCAATTACTATCAATGGTGTAGTCAAAATTTATTAAACATCATTTCATATATTTTGTAAATATTAAAAAGGTATTAAAAATATTAACTGTAATACCCTTAAAAAATTTCATATGTAAAAATAAAATGTGTATTCATGAACTACAGTAGTTATTCTAGTATACGTTACTATTTATGTATGGGCACTATTCATATATACAACATCGTTCACGTATACAATTATCATGTCAAGTATTAAATGTGAATTGGGCATATGAGAAAATTAAAAAGAATTAAGAAAAAAAAGACATTTTATTTGAAAAAATTTCTTGACTAAAATGAAAATGACTAAAATAAAAAAAAATTTAAAATTTAAAAAAAAAATATAATTTTCCCTTTAGTTCTCAATAATAACTAAATTCTTAGCAACTCTCGTGCAAAACGTTTTTACACAGTAAATTTAACTATTAAAATTAATTAGGGTCTAATACATTTTAAAATATGGATCATGATTTTAGAAAGAAATTACGTTCACGACTCGCCAACATTTAAATATTATAGTTTGCACTTTTATAATTTATTTTTTTATTGTTAAACGTAACATTTTATATAACATGTTACTTTTAATAATGAAATCACTGTCATAAAAAATAATAAAATCACGGTTTTATAAACATTAATTTAACTATATTTATTATTATCTTAAAAATAAAATTACAATTGTATATCGCATAAAAAATTAATTGGTTCGACAAAAAATTAAATTAAAAGGAAGTTTCGGTGACATACATCAAAAAAAATTAACGGAATTAAGTGTAATATTCAGTGCAATTTACCAAAAATGGATAGAGGAAAGAGATAAGAGGGAAGTGGTGGATGTACGTCATCTGTACTACTAATTTTTATAATTAACAGTTTAAATTTTTAAATATTATTTTTAAAAAATTTAAAAAAATATAATCAACATCTAAAAATTTGAGTAATTTATTGTAAAAGTTAATTCTTCATGTTAATCTAGTACTGTCTCTACTACGATTACATCATGCCATGTTGATCATCTGTGTGGACTTCTAGCTTTCGGAGAAAAGGATAAGGATAAGGAAATCAAATCAAAAAGAAAGAAGACAAAAAAGGAAGGAAATTCTGAAGGTTGAATTTTTTTTTTTGCTAAACTATAAATTATGTTTTTATCTCTTAAAAGATGTTTAAATTATACATTTTATACCTAATTATATTAGGTTTGGTTATAGAAATTACGTTAAGGAATTGAAATACGAATTAAAAATGTTCCTATGTTTAGTTGCTAGAATTTCTTTTTCCTTGGGATTATAGATTTCTAAGCTCAAGTGGTGGAATAAATTTTCCTACACTTGTACTATAATAATTCCACCATTTTATCCTTATAAAATTTTTAAAATTTTATTTTTATCCTAATTTATAATTTACCTTATGTAGTTACCCAAAGATATCTATAGCATTTTTATTGACACATTTGAGAATACCAAGATGACGATCATTAGTGTAGTCAAAATTTATTAAACTTTATTTCATATATTTTGTGATATATGAAAAAGTTATTAAAAATTTTGATTGTAATTCCCCTCAAAAATTTATATGTGTAAAAATAAAATGTGTTCACAAACTATAGTAGTTGTTCTAGTATACAGTACTATTTATATATGTAGTACTATTAACATATATAATACTGTTTATGTATACAATTATCATGTCAATTACTAAATGTGAATTGGGCATAAGAAGAAATTAGAAAGAAATTGAGAGAAAAAAAATGATGTTTTATGTGAGAAGATCCTCTTATGGACTAAAATGAAAGGTGTTTTAAAACTTTAAGAGAGAGAATAATTTTTCTTTTAATTTTTAATAATAACCAAATTTTCAACTACCGTCGTCCAAACCGTTTTTGTACAGTAAATCAAATTATTAAAATTAATTAACGTTCACTATTCCCTCTCATTTCAATATTATAGTTGACTCTTTTATAATTTATTTTTTATTGTTAAACGTAACATTTTATATAACATGTTACTATCAGTAATGAAATTTCATAATAAACAATAAAATCACGGTTTTAAAAACATTAATTAACTATATTTATTATTATCTTGAAAATAAAATTACAATAACACTTGATAGTCCTAAGATTACGACCATTAGTCACATATAGTTAAAATTTATTAAACATTATTTTATATATTTTGTAATATATTAAAAAATTATTAAAAATGTTAATTGTAATACCACTAAAAAATTTGTGTAAAAATAGAATGTGTATTCATGAACTATAGTTTCTGTTCTAATATACGATACTTTTCATGTATAGGCACTATTCACATATATGGCACTGTGCACGCAAACAACCATCATATCAAATACTAAGGCCCTGTTTGGGTAAACAGCTTATTTAAGTGCTTATAGAATAAGAGCTTATCATATAAGTGCTTATATATAAGCTATTTTTATAATTAAAGAATTTACGAGGATAAATTTCACATAAGCTGTTTTCAGCTTATTTTCATAAGCTATTCAGAGTAGCTTATAAAAATAAGCTGAAAACAGCTTATTTTCATGCCATAAGCTATTTCTATAAGCTCTTCGTGCACATAAGCGCTTATGGCATAAGATAAGTTAAATAAGCTCAAAATAAGCTCTTCCAAACGGGTCTTAAATGTGAATTAGGTATACGAGGAAACTAAAAAGAAATTAACAAAAAAAATTAAAAAATGACATTTTATATGAAAAAATCCTTATAAGAACTAAAATGAAAAAAAAAACTTAAAACTAAAAAAAAAAAGCATAATTTTTTTAATTCTTAATAATAACTAAATTCTCGGCAGCGAAACGGTTTTGCACAATAAATTAAACTATTAAAATTAATTAAGGTCTAATACATTTTTAAATATGGATCATGATTTTAGAGAGAAATTACGTCTGCTACTCACCAACATTAAAATATTATAGTTAGCACTTTTATAATTTATTTTTTGTTGTTAAACGTAACATTTTATATAACATGTTACTTTTAATAATGAACTCATTGCCATAAAAAACAATAAAATCACGGTTTTATAAACATTAATTTAACTATATTTATTATTATCTTGAAAATAAAATTACAATGACACATTTGAGAGTACTAAGATTATGACCATTAGTCACTATCAATTGTGTAGTCAAAAATTTATTAAACATTATTTGTATATTTTGTAATATATTAAAAAATTATTAAAAATGTTAATTGTAATACCACTAAAAAATTTATGTGTAAAAATAAAATATGTGTTCATGAACTACAGTAACTGTTCTAGTATATGATACTTTTCATGTATAGGCACTATTCTTGTATATGGCACTGTGCACGTAAACAACCATCATGTCAAGTACTAAATGTGAATTAGGTATATGAGGAAACTAAAAAGACATTAAGAGAAAAAAATGACGTTTTATGTGAGAAAATCCTTTTAAGGACTAAAATGAAAAATACTTAAAACTTTAAAAGAAAGCATAATTATTTCTTTAGTTCTTAATAATAACTAAATTCTCAGCAACCCGAGCGAAACGTTTTTGCATAATAAATTAAACTATTAAAATTAGTTAGGGTCTAATACATATGGATCATGATTTTAGAAAGAAATTACGTCCACTACTCGCCAACATTAAAATATTATAGTTGTTTATTTTTTATTGTTAAACGTAACATTTTATACAACATGTTACTTTTAATAATGAACTCACTGCCATAAAAAACAATAAAATCACGGTTTTATAAACATTAATTTAACTATATTTGTTATTATCTTAAAAATAAAATTACAATTGTATATCACATAAAAAAAATTAATTAGTTGGACAAAAAATTAAATTAAAAGGAAGTTTTGGTGACATACATCGAAAAAATTAACAAAGTTAAGTGTAATATTCAGTGCAATTTACCAAAAATAGAAAGAGGAAAGAGATAAGAGGGAAGTGGGTATACAGCTGAAATGGATGTATGTTACCACCTGGACCACTGATTTTGATAACTAACAGTCTAAATTTTATGATATTATTTTTAAAAAATTAAAAAAATATAATTAAAATCTTAAATTTTGAGTCATCTATTGTAAAAATTTATTGTCTAGATAGACCAAACATCTAGACCTCTGGTTAATCTAATTATGATTACATCATCCCATGTTGATCATCTGTGTGGATGTCACGACCTGTTCTTGGGTAAGTGACCAACACGGTCAGTGGATTGTTCCATGACTGTAAGCCTAAAAGATGCAACACCAACCAGTCAGCATTAATGCCCAAATATACATAATTACATTTCATCAAATGGTAATCACCACAAAAATACAATTGTCATAACAATTATGTTTCCAAGCTTTCCTCCCAATCACAAAACAAGGTGTGGAAAGAATCATAATATAATCAAATCATAAACATTGATCACAAAAGAATACACAATTCCAAAATAATGCTCATACAAGACCTAGGAGTCCTAATGACTATAGAGTGACAAGTCAACCCCGAAAGAATCAAAAGAAACAATCACTGACGATAAGCTAGACGTGGTGATGTGAGACCCCGCTACTCCTCTCGCAAAGACTCGCTGGCAACTATAGAATCTACAAAGCGCATACACAGGGGGAGTGAGTAATCTACTTAGTAAGACAAATATAGAAAGGAACTTTCCACTTACCTTCCACCAAGGGGTATTTTCCACAAGTATATAGACATCAAGTTCAATTATACAAGAATGAGGGATTAAATACACACACATCAATATACATCATCACAATCTCAATGAAATTAATTAAGAATACCAGTCATCCCCATGTGGTTTTCCCATTATGCAAAATAAATAGTTCAATACACTTATATTGCAATTTACTTATGCCAACTATGTCCACCGTTCTAGAAAAATAGAATAATTGAGACTTGTCCACCGTTCTAGGACAGTAAAAAAAATTATAGTGTGTCCACCGTTCCAGGATAGTAAAATAATTGTAATTTGTCCATCGTTCTAGGGCAATAAAATAATTGTGATTTGTCCACCATTTCAAGACAATAAAATAATTGTGATTTGTCTACTGTTCCAGGACAATGAAATAATTTAAGTTTGTCCACCGTTCCAGGACAGTAAAAATAATTGAAGTTTCACAAATTCACATAACAAGGGTTTACCTCAAACCATCCAACAAGATTTGAATTTTTCTTTTTAACAGAAGTTCTCCACATCCCCTTTCCCAATTACTAACATCATAAAGGATTATTTCAAACAAATTAATAATAAAAGTAACTCCAGATAATTCGTAAGTTCAATCCCTTCAAAAGGGTAGAATTACAATGCACGAATCCTCAAGTGTAATTACATACGTAACTACTACCCTTAGCATATGAGTATAGGTAGCTCCCTCACCTGAGATTGAATAATGGAGGATGGAATGCAAGAGTGAAGGAGCAATCGGACAACAACAGAGGTACCTAAGATAAAAAAGGCAAAGTTCGAGGTTTAAGAAATTAGGGAGAGGTCCAGGAAGTGGCGCCTGGGCGCCACAATTAAGCTACAACCATTTAGCCTTCTAGCACATGATGCTTGAGGCACCCTGGGTGGCGCCTGCCAAGCGCCCGACCCCAAACTCTTGGTCTCACTGGTTTGATAGGTGCCCGGTGTGGTGCCCCCAGGCGCCAAACCAATAATTCTCTATCTCATACGACTGTTGGCCGCCCAGGTGCCCCGACATTAGCATAACATGACCCTTCGAAAATGCCTCCAAAATGAACCAATTTTTCCCCCTTTTGTGTTTCGAGGCCCCCATGGTTGAAAGTCCAATACTTCTGGGTGACTAGCTTCCAGAAAACAAGCCTCAAACCAAATTAATTCGAAGAATAGAGTTATGAATCACATAAATTCCAATTTCTACCTCTATAAGCATTTCATAGTTTTTTTTTTAATGATCACACTCTCTTTTCTCTCAAACCATTAATGTTAACCAACCACCCAAAAGTTCAGTAAATCCATTAGTCACAACCAGCACCATGGGGAATCATGGAACACAAAAGGGTTTAGCACCCAAGTCTCAATGGAGAAGGATTCTAAGCCAGGATTTGCTTGAAGGGGAAATGGAAGGAGAAGTGGAAGCTAGAGTACTTACTTGACTCCATTTTGAGCCAGATTAGCATGAAATCCCTCTTCCTCCCAAGCACATTACGGTCAACCACAAGGAAAAGACAAGAGAAGGACGAGGCCAAAGGAGATGCACACACATATGCCATAAGGGAAGAAGAAAAAGGAAGAAATAGAAGGGATTTCAAGAGTGTGGTCCCCACTACTCTTATAATACGGGCCAACACTCTACCAAATTTCTCAGAGTCTGCTAACTCCTTATACAGTTGAAGTTAGATTTTCTCCACACACATATATATAGAAATAACCCAAGATTCATATAACAATCATAATAACCATCATATACAAATACCATCAAATTTTACGCACAATTAGTTCCAAAAATAAAAATAAGAAAGGGAAAAATTTGCAGGTATTACAGTGGACTTTTAGCTTTCAGAGAAACAGGTAAGGATAGGAAAATAAAATCAAAAAGAAAGAAGACAAAGAGAGAAGGAAATTCTGAAGGTTGAATTTTTTATTACATTTTATACTGAATTAGATTACGTTTGGTTACTGGAATTAAGTTAAGGAATTGAAATATGAATTTCAAATGTTCCCATGTTTGGTTGCTGGAATCTCTATTTTCTTGGGATTGTGAATTTCTAAACTCAAGTGGTGGAATAAATTTTCTTACACTTCTATTATAATAATTCAACCATTATACCCTCATAAAGATTTTTAAAATTACACACTTATCCTAATGTATAGCATTTTCGTTGACACATTTGAAAGTACTGAGATGACGACCATTAATCACTATCAACGGCGTAGTCAAAATTTATTAAACTTTATTTCATATATTTTGTAATATATGAAAAAGTTATTAAAAATTTTAATTGTAATTCCCCTAAAATTTCATGTGTAAAAATAAAATGTGTGTTCACGAACTATAGTAGCTGTTCTAGTATATGGTACTATTCATGTATACAGCAATATTCACATATATGGCACTGTTCACATATACAATAATCATGTCAAGTACTAAATGTGAATTGGGCATAAGAGGAAACTAGAAAGAAATTAAGAAAAAAAATAACATTTTATATGAGAAAATCTCCTTAGAGATTAAAATGAAAAGTGTCTTAAAACTTTAAGAGAGAGGATAATTTTTCCTTTAGTTTCCAATAATAACCAAATTCTCAACAGCCCTCATGTGGAATGTTTTTACATAGTTAATTAAATTATTAAAATTAATTAGGGTCTAATATATTTTTAAATAAGGATCTTGATTCTAAAAATAAATTACATTCACTTCTCGTCCTCATTTAAATATTTAGTTGACTCTTTTATAATTTATTTTTTATTGTTAAAGGTAACGATTCATATAATATGTTACTTTTAATAATGAAATCACTGTCATAAAAAAAATCACGGTTTTATAAACATTAATTTAACTATATTTATTATTATCATAAAAATAAAATTACAACTATATATCACATAAAAAATTAATTAGTTCGACAAAAAATTAAATTAAAAAGAAGTTTCAGTGACATACATCGAAAAAACTAACAGAGTTAAGTGTAATATTCAGTGCAATTTACCAAAAATAGGAAGAGGAAAGAGATAAATGGGACGTGGGTATGTGGCTGAAATGGATGCATGTCACCACTTCAAATTTTAGGATACTTTTTTTCAAAAAATTTAAAAAATAAAAATAACATCTTAAAATTTGAGTCATTAATTGTGAAAATCAGTGATCCAGATGGACCAAACATCTTAGCTTCGAGCAAAAGAGGTTCATCTAATATTGCCTTCACTATAATTACATCATCCCACATGGAGCCATCCATGTGGACTTCTAGCTTTGACAGCCCGTTTGGTTCATAGTATAAAGCAGGAATGAAAGAAAAAGAAGAATGGAAAGGAAATGAAAATGGAAAAGAAAAAAAGAAAAGGGAAAAAAAAATTTTTATTCGCAATGCAAAACTTAATAGAAAAGATAAAATAAATATTTTGGTTTATATTTTTTAATGAGATAATTTGACCATATTACCCCTAATTATGCTTTGAAAAAAGAAAAAAAATATTTCAACAAAATCATTAATCAGATTCAGATTTCGAACTTCTCTCTAGACTCTTCCCCCATTCCTTCCTGCTTCAAAGACATCAACCTCTCATTCCCCTTACTGAAATCATTTCAATGCCTCTGTGTGTGTGTGTGTGTGTGTGTGTGTGTGTGTGTGTGTGTGTTTCACACAATTGCCGGTAGCTCCTCGAAGAGCGGTGGCTCATTCAATGTCGGCAGCCCTTTGCCTGCCTCTCTGCAGTCTTCATTGGCTACCACAATGACTCCTATTTTTGAAAGCATGAGCTCTCCGCCGTTGCCTACTCCACTAGCCACTCCGAAATCATGAGCTTCCTGCTTCTCTTTCTTCTAAAATCTCGAATCTGATAAATTTTACTTTATAAAAAATTGGATCTAATGAAGAAGATAAATTGGAAAATTGGAGCTGATTAAGTAGAAATGTGAGGAGACCTTCCATTTTTGATTCTGATGAAGAAGACGACAGTGACAAAGAAGAGAAGCAACGTTTACAAAGATGGCAATATTGTAACTTCATGCGTTTTCCATATTAGAGAGCTGGTTTTCCATTGCCATTGGGAGGGAAAGAAGAGAGGGAAAAAAAAAAGCAGCATTTTTTCCACTATCGGTTTTCATGAGAAAGCTTCCGTTCCTCCTTCAACGTTTAAACAAATATAGGAGAGTGTACTATAGATGGGATTTCCATGTTCTTTTCCATCCAAGCTTGCCAAGCAAACGTGCCATGAGAGAAACGGATACAGATAGGGAAATCAAATTAAAAAAAAAAGACAAAGAGAGTAGGAAATTTTGAAGGTTGAATTTTTTTCCCCTACACTGTAAATTATGTTTTTATCTATTAAAAGATTTTCAAATTATACATTTTTCACAATATTTAAATTAAAATATTACATTTTATACCAAATTAGATTATGTTTGGTTACTGGAATTGAGTTAAGGAATTGAAATAAAAATTACCAACGTTCCCATGTTTGGTTGCTGGAATTTCCATTTTCTTCAGAATATCAATTCCTAAGCTGAATTGATGGAATAAGTTTTACTATACTTCTAATATAATAATTCGACCATTACACCCTTAAAAAAATTTTAAAATAACACTCTTATCCTAATTTATAATTAACTTCATTTAATTACCCTAGGATATTTATAGCATTTACGTTGAAACATTGGAGAGTACTAAGATTATGACCATTAGTCACTATCAACAGTGTAGTCAAAATTTATTAAACATTATTTCATATATTTTGTAATATTTTAAAATGTTATTGAAAAATGTTAACTGTAATACCCCTAAAAAATTCATATTTGTAAAAATAAAATGTGTGTTCACAAACTATGTTGTTGGTCTAGTATACAGTACTATTCATGTATACGGCACTATTCACATTTATGGCATTATTTACATACAATCATCAGGTCAAGTACTAAATGTGAATTGGGCATAAGAGAAAACTAGATTGAAATTAGAAGAAAAAAAGTGACATTTTATATGAGAAAATCTTCTTAGAGACTGAAATAAAAAAGACTAAAATGAAAAGAAACTTAAAACTTTAAGAGAAAGGATAATTTTTCCTTTATTATCCAATAGTAACCAAATTCTCAACTGCCCTCGTGCGAAACGTTTTTGCACAATAAATTAAATTATTAAAAATAATTAGGGTCTAATACATTTTTAAATATGGATTATGATTCTAAAAATAAATTACATTCATTACTCGCCGTTATTTAAATATTATAATTGGCTCTTTTATAATTTATTTTTTATTGTTAAAGGTAACATTTTATATAACATGTTACTTTTAATAATGAAATCATTGTCATAAAAAACATTAAGATCACGGTTTTATAAACATTAATTTAATTATATTTGTTATTTTCTAAAAAATAAAATTACAATTATATATGATATAAAAAAAATTAATTAGTTTGACAAAAAATTAACATTAAAGGAAGTTTCGACGGCATACTTCAAAAAAATTAACGGAATTAAGTATAATATTATGTGCAATTTACCAAAAATAGAAAAAATTAACAGAGTTAAGATATAATATTCTTTACCATCTGGATAATTAATTTTCATAATAAATGGTTCAAATTTTAGGATATTGTTTTTTAGAAAAAATTGAAAACATAAAAACAACATTTTAAAATTTGAATCATTATTTTGAAAATCGACGGTCCAGATGGACCAAATATCTTGGCTTCCAGTAAAAGAGGTTAATTTAATATTGCCTTCACCATGGTTACATCATCCCATGTGGAGCCATCCGTGTGGACTTCTAGCTTTGACAACCCATTTGGTTTACAGTACAGAGCAAGATTGGAAAGAAAATGATGAATGAAAAGAAAAAAGAGAATGATAAAGAGTATTGGAAAAGGAAAAAAAAATTGTTTGTTTCGCAATAGAAAACTAAATAAAAAAGATAAAATAAATATTTTAGTATGTATTTTTTAATGAGACAATTTGACCATATCACCCCTAACTATTTTTTTAAAAAAAAAAATTCACCAAAATCATTAATCATATTCAGATTTTGAACTTCTCTCTAGACTCTTCTCCCATTCCTTCCTGCTTCAAAGACATCAATCTCTCATTCCCCTAATTTAGCGCCTTTTCTTCCTACTTCATCATTGTCTTCTCTCTCTCTCTCAAAATCGCTTGCACGTCATTGAAGGCAGCTCCTCGAAGAGCAGCAGCTCATTCATTGTCAGTAACCCCTCGCCTGCCTCTCAACGGTCTTCATCGTGCAACTACGACGACTCCTACTTTCTGAAAGCGCGAGCTCTCCGCCGTCACCTACTCCACTAGCCACTTCTGAAAGTGTGAGCTTCTAGCTTCTCCTACTTCTGAAATCTTGAATCTGATGAATTTTATTTTATGAAAAATTGGATCTAATGAAGAAGATAAATTGGAAAATTGGAGCTGATTAAGCAGAAGTGTGGGGAGACCTTCTGTTTCCAGTTTTGATGAAGAAGACGACAACAATGAGGAAGAGAAGCAGCGTTTAGGAAGATGGCAATTTGTAACTTCATGCATTTTCCATATTGGAGAGCTGGTTTTCCATTGCCATTGGGAGGGAAAGAAAAGAGGGGAAAAAGCAGCAGTTTTTCCATTGTCTATTTTCCAGAGAAAGTTTTCATTCCTCTCTCAGTGGCCAACCAAACGTAAGAGAATGTACTGTAGATGGGATTTTCGTGTTCTTTTCTATCCAAGCTTGCCAACCAAACGTGCCATGAGGGAACAGATAAGGATAGGGAATTCAAATCAACAAGAAAAAAAGATAAAGCGAGTAGGAAATTCTTAAGGTTGATTTCTTTTTCCTAAACTGTAAATTATGTTTTTGTCTCTTAAAAGATGTTCAAATTATACATTTTTTACTCTATTTAAATTAAAATATTACATTTTATACTGAATTAGATTACATTTAGTTACTAGATCTGAGTTAAGGAACTGAAATGAGAATGACCAACGTTCTCATGTTTGATTGTTGGAATTTCCATTTTCTAGGGAATATGAATTTTCAAACTCTTATAATAATTCAACCATTATACCCTTATAAAATTTTTAAAATTAAACTCTTATTCTAATTTATAAATAACCTCATTTAGTTACTCTAAAATATCTGTAGCATTTACGTTGACACACTTGAGAGTACTAAGATTATGACCATTAGTCACTATCAACGGTGTGGTCAAAATATATTAAACATTATTTCATATATTTTATAATATATTAAAAAGTTATTGAAAATGTTAATTGTAATACTCCTAAAAAATTCATATCTGTAAAAGTAAAATGTGTGTTCACAAACTACGGTAGTTGTTCTAGTATATAATACTATTCACGTATACAATGCTATTCATGCATATGGCACAATTTATATATACAATCATTATGTCAAGTACTATATGTGGATTGGACATAAAAGGAAACTAGAAAGAAATTGGGAAAAAAAATAATGTTTTATGTGAGAAAATTTCTCTAAGGACTAAAATGAAAATGCTAAAATGAAAAAAAATTAAAACTTTAAAAGAATGTAAAATTTTTTGTTTCGTTTTCAACAGCAACTAAATTCTCAGCAGCCCTTGTGCAAAACGTTTTTGCACAGTAAATTAAATTATTAAAATTAATTAGGGTCTAAGTCATTTTCAAATATGGATCATGATTCTAAAAAGATATTTTATTCACTACTCGCCCTCGTTTAAATATTATAGTCGGCTCTATCATAATTTATTTTTTATTGTTAACATTTTATATCACATGTTACTTTTAATAATGAAATCACTGCATAAAAAACAATAAAATCACGGTTTTATAAACATTAATTTAACTATATTTATTATTATCTTAAAAATAAAATTACAATTATATATCACATAAAAAAATTAACTAGTTCAACAAAAAATTAAATTAAAAGTTTCGGTGACATACGTCAAAAAAATTAAAGGAGTTAACTATAATATTCAGTGCAATTAACCAAGAATAGAAAGAGGAAGGAGATAAGAGATAAGTGGGTACGTGGATAAAATGGATGTATGTCAACTATCTAGACTATAAATTTTTATAATTAATTATTTAAATTTTAATATATTATTTTTGTAAAATTAAAAAATATATTTTAAAATTTGAATTGTTAATTATAAAAATCAATAATTGCAAATATCTTAGCTTGCAACAAAAGTGGCTAATCTAATATTGCCTCCACTACAATTACATCATCCCATGTGGAGTCATTTTTTAAATCACATATGGTAGTGAAAGAATAAACTATTTATTTCTTTAATTAACATGTTTTAAATATAATAGGGTTATAAAAAATAATAAAATTGAAAATTACTTTTAAACTTTTTTTAATTATTTTGTTTATTCTTTTTATTATGTTATTATATATAATACTTATTTAATTTATTTTCATCAATGCTTATTATAATCATTTTCTCGTAATTATTTTTTATATTTTCGTTGATATTCCAACTAAACAATAGAATGCTCATGCCTAACTGAATAAAATATTAGACATCATTATTTTATCCACAAAAAAATATTTTCATTCCCAGTACATTCAAAATCTTTTCATCCAATTATTAAACAGGATAAAATAATTAAAAAGAAATTTAAAAATAATTTTCAATTTTATTATTTTTTTATAATCATATTATATTTAAAACATGTTAATTAAGAAAATAAATAACATATTCTTTTAATATATTATGTGACTTAGAAAATGGCTAAGTCATTGTCGTGTGGACTTGTAGCTTTGAAAGAGGAAATATTACATCATCCAACTATAATCTTTAAATGAGGGCGAGTAGTGAATGTAATTTCTTTTTAGAATTATGATCCATATTTAAAAATGTATTAGACCCTAATTAATTTAATTTGAATCAACATAAAATATAAATTTATACTCTTAGTGTTTATTTTTAATTTATAAGTCTTGAACTTTAAATTTTACTTAAAAAAATAAATTTTAAATTACATTAATTGATGAGTGATGGCATTAGTAAATGTAAATTGACCAAACTTAAAAATAGTCAGTGTAAATTAATTACCTTTTCTTTTTTTTTTCCTTCATCAGCAATCCCAATAAGATCACAACGATTGCTTTGCAGTCTGCATGCACCGATTCATGAGAATGGATCGGGTGCTAGTCTTATAAGAATAAACACCGTGCTTATTTTTACCTAAATCGTTAGATTTCAAATCTAACGATTTAGATTTTATTGTCTTTTTTAAAAGTAACTATCAAAATAACTACTTAAAATTTGAATTGTTAAATTTAAAATTTAATAGTCCAAAGGACAACTACAGCGGATCCATTTCCTGATTCACTTTCTATTTACTTTCCTGATTCTTCCATGCAACAATGATACGACTCTAGAATTTAATAATTTTTTATTTTTAAAAAATTTGTGCAATTCAACATTTTTCTGCATGATTATCATAGTTACACTATTGTCTTGTTTTATTTTTTTAATTTGATAATTTTTATTTAATTATAATACAGAGTTTTAATTTAATAGAAAGATGAAACAAAATATAAAGCAGATTTGAATGGAGTTGAATGCCATTTTTTTGCCTAAATTATATCTATTCATTTTTTAATTTAATTTTAACCACTTAACTTAAATAAATTGAATTCAATTTATAAATTCAATTTATAAATTTAATTTAAGTTATAAATTGAATTGTCACTTCCCAAAATCTGAGCACGTGATCAGCACGGAAAGTGAATTTCATTTCACCTCCGTAAGCCTATCTTTCTCTTAAGCATCATACCATTCTTTTTCATGCAACCAAACCGAGTTCTCTATACACACTACAGTCATTCACATTACATCACTGAATGAACCTACCCGATTACAGAGATTTCTAGATTTATACAACTTAGAATAAAACTTAACTATTATACCTTTATCCTGAACAAATGAAAAGGTAATCATGGGCTAAGGATCCATAATTCCTTGTACAGATATTTACCTTCAGCTGTCAACTCTGAAAAAATGTTAATAAGAGGGGTATGAGCAAACCACGTGCCCAGTGAGCAGACAACACAACACTATGACAAAAAAAATATCATGCATCATAATGATAACATGCAGCAATCATACGTAATCGATCATAATATAATATAATATAATTCATAATACTTAACAACAATATCCAAGTAAATCAAATACATTTCAACATAATTCACAACAGCAAACAGTGAAATCAATTTCACACCCTTATAGCTTCACGTAGATTTCTCCATGGGGTGCACCACCATGCCTTTCCATTCATTCCGATTACATACACAATCACAATCACAATCACATCTAAGAGCATTCTCAATCATAATGAGTCACATCCACAACTCACTTATTTACAATTCAAGTCACAACATAATCAATATGGTTCCAACAACATAGCGTGTATACAACATAACCCATAATATAGAACAATTATTCAACAATAACATACTTCAACTATCCGTATATGAATGAACTCAACAATCAGAGTATGACACATTTCAACTCAGTTTACATGCTATTCACAATCCATCATATAACCTCCATTCATGAGAAAATAAGAAAATATAATTATATACATCATCAGGCAAGTTCCACAATTGTTTATGCCTCATCGTCCCACATCATCCTCTTCAAACTTGGATATACAACATATTTTCACTATGATGTAAAAAGTCAATAACAAAGATATTTAATCATAGCAAGTATTAACCCACTCACTTGGATTTCATGCTCTCGGCACTCCCACATTGCACCTTGACCATTCCTATTGTAACCAGATAAAAACCATCAGGGTTACGAAATAGAGAAATTCCTTACCACTACTCCCGACCTTCATCCACTTCTCAAATCATAATTCCTAGCTGGTAGTGAATATTCAAATGAAACTTATACCATTGGAAACTAGACTCAAAGAGCTTTTCAACGATATAAAAAAAATTGATGCTACAGTAACGGTCAACGGTCAACGCAGCTACAGTAACGTTGACCGAGTCAATGCTACAGTAACATTGACCGAGTCAATGCTACAGTAGCCAAGAAAATCTGGAAAAAATTTCCCGATGAACAGTAATTTCTGGGGAAAATTTTCGGATGTTCTTCATGTTCTTCATCCAAAAATCCTAAAATCACATCTAAAACAACATTTCTTTTGATTTCTTTCATGGGTTTTCATTCTTAATGTCTAAGGAGTGTTTTAACACCAAAACCCCCAATTTCTACCAACAATCCAAGCTCAAATCTCAAATTTTTATCAAGAACACTAACTTTTTTTAAATATCCAAATTCTACCAATTTTTCCTAATTTTCTCCAAATTTCTTGTTCTAATAACATCATAAACCACCTAGGAATGTTTTAGATTAACATCCACACTTAAATTCATCCATTAAAATATTCTACAAAAATTTTACAAAATGATAACCAAGGATTTGGTCTTGTAATAAGAGGAAGAAGAAGAAGAACATCAACTTACCAATCATCCTAACTTTCATAGCTTCCTTCCTCATGCAAAAATTGCATAAATGGTTGATGAAGAAATTTGACGCATAACCGAGAGAGAGAAAGTGAGGAAGCTACGGGAGAATGAGAGAAAGAAAAGAATAAGAGAAAAGTGTATACGCGTGGGCCCCACCGATTTCTTTTTTGATAAAATCGCTCATAGCCACCTTAGCTTATAAGATTTGTTCACTTTAATCCCTTTCAATATCTCAAATACCACTTTAACCTCGAATCCATCATCTTTTCGGTACCGGACTCATAATTCATTCTCATAAGCTTTATTCTTCCTCTCAGGTTCCTATTTGGTCATTTCTCAAAAGTAATCCATATTTTCTTTTCTTTTCACTTTAGTCCTTGAGAATTTGTAAAAATTTCCTAAATTAAAAATTAAAATTTCTATTCCCTGATTTTCTTCACTAATTCAAAAAGTACATTTTCCACGTAATTAAATTTTTCACTAAACTTCAAATTAGACTTTAAATATTCATATAAATTCTTGGGATATTACATGAATAAAAAACAATGTTCATAGAATCGAATCTAATCTACCGGTTCAACCTTAAAATAGATAAAATGGTCAGAGAATCAGTTAGGTTTGGACCAATGAATTAGTAATTGTTTGGACCGGTGAAAACCCGATCAAATCGGTCTCTAGCCGGTAAAATAGACCAGTTCAATTGGTTCAATCAGTTCAATTTTTTTTATTTTTGATTCTTTTGAATTTTTACTGAATATTATTATGTATTTTAAGAAATTTTCAAAAGTTTAAGCTATTAGGAGAAGATTCATGATTGATATAAATATAAATCTGTAACATGCCTAGAATATTATATTATTATATATTTTAATATTTTAATATCTCTAACATATATATTAATTATATATTTTAATATTTAATATAATTTAAGTACCACATCTTCAATCACAGTTTAACTATTGACCTTTGAATCAGTACCTTTACCGGTTCAATGACTGGTCCAATTCTTTGAACCTTGCAAAAAAAAAAAAGAATACATAGAATTCAGTCAAAAAAAAATTACATTCAACTTCAACATTATATTTTTGTTTGATCTTTTTATTAAATTAAAATTTTGTATTATAATTAAATAATAAATTATTAAATTAAAAAAATAAAAACATGACAACAATGTAACTATGATATTCATGCAAAAAAGTGTTAAATTGCACAAAAATGAATTTTGTATTATTGCAATGTGTCTATTCTAATTAATAAACAATAAAAAAGAAAAGAATTTTATTTATTATTAAAACAATTAAAATTGCACAAATCTCGAAAAATAAATTTAATATACTTGACCTCAGGAGGTGGAGTGTTCTGTAGCTTAATCCAAAATAAAATACTTAGAGATTCATTGTTTGCTACTTCCCGTCACCTTCCAGGCTTATGGAAGGCATAAGAGCCTCCTACGCCTATTTGGGATCATTAGATCTCTTTCGATCAAACGGTCTCCAATTTCCACATGCATTTTCCTTTTTTTAAAAATCGGGTACAATCCTCTCTCTGATTTTTTTGTAATAGGCGCATTCAACTTTTGAAATATTGTTTTTAAAAAATTTCCAGCCAACCAGGATGCACCACGTGGCATCATGGTTGACCTATTTTTGGACCTACCTGATTTTCCTCTTCGTTTTCGACTTGCAGCATCTTCTTAAGCCAAGACACTGTTCACTTCAGGCATAGTTTCACCGCTGGTCAGAGAGCTTTTTTCTACTGCTGCCGTGTCTGGTTTACAAAGTGCCACCTGTAATACCCATGAAAAATAAAATATAAATGCGTATTTGCAAACTATGGTTACTATGCTAGTATACGGCACTGTTCACCTATATAATACTATTTACGTATATGATACTGTTCACTTATACAATCGAAATGTCAAGTACTAGATGTGGTTTGATCATTAGAGAAAACGAGAAAGAAGTTCGTAGGAGAAAATGACGTTTTATGTGTGAAAATACCCTCATGGACTAAAGTGAAAGGACTGAATTGAAAAGAAAATTAAAGGTTTAAGGTGAAAGGATAGTTTTTCTTTTAAGTTCTAATAGTAACTAATAATTCCTCCGCGTTTTGCACAGTAATGCGTGAAATATTTTATTAGAAATGTCATTTTTATGAATAGTAAAATGAATATTTTATTAGCGCATAGTGACAAATAGTACCGTTGACTTTTCCTATAAATAGGCCCTTTCATTTCACTTCTAAACTCACATCTTCAACTTCTCTTCTTCTCTCCTTAAGTTTCTCTTGCTCCAATGCTAGGCCTCTGAGATTTTGGACCTTTCCTTTTCAGCTTAGGTAAGGATACTATGCCCTTTCTATGTCTTTCAAATTTTAGAAGTTATTTTCTTAAGTATGCTCTGTAGTTGCGGCTTTGGCTGATCTTCCACATCAGAAAAACTGTCATTAGCTGTCTACATATTATTTTGATTCTCTGATTACCAAAATAGAATATAAACTGAGAAGAATACATGTCTAGGAAAGTTCTGACTAAGGAAAGACCTGATTTTTAATTATGTCCATTGTGACCCTCCACTCTTTCTTGGGAACTTACCTGGTGTACTCTTTTACAGATTGTATTCTCTATTTCTGGTATAAACAGTCTCCGTATATATGAATAGTGACCGCATATATGAATAGTGCCATATGTATGAATAGTATCCATATGTATGAACAATATCTGTATGTATAAATAGTATCCGTACGTATGAATAGTGACTATATATACGAATAGTATCTGTACATATAAATAGTATCTGTACATATAAATAGTAATTGTACGTATGAATAGTAATCGTATGTATGAACAATGTCTGTATGAAAACAATCATAACTTGTTTTCTCTAATCTTTCATGAAAATCTCTGTAGCGGAATACTGAAATTCATCTGTGTACTCTTGTCCGTAACGACTTAGAGAAGTGATACTCGTACGGAATCCAGGTGAGTGAAACGACCCCGTTTTAATAGAGTTTTAGCATTACTGGTGATAAAAAATATGTCGTAGGACACTCCCAAGATTCATAGGGAGAAATTAGATTCAGAATGACGAAATCTAATGAGATAATTAATCCAGAAATATGGATATGACGAAGCAAGTATCTCATAATGATGTGAAGTTTGAATCTTTTCAAAAATTGTTTAATTGTTATCTTGATTTGTGGTTTGTAAATCTATAATATAGTTATATATTATACCTGTTATATAAATGAATATTACATTGTACTTCTGATTATGATATGAAATATTGTACTATTGATTGTGATTGAGCGGGATAGTACCCCCTCTCACGGCAAGGCGAAAAACCCGGTTGAAAGGGTGTCTTGACCAATGAGTGTGGAGACAACGATTCCCTCAGTAGGGATATAGCCCGGATTGGTGATAAATCTGTGAGGTGCTCTAGCTAAGAGGATGAGGTTGTGCGTCATGGCGGAAATATACATAATTGGTGAGCCGGCCTGAGTACGCTCTCTGGTATATATTGCCATTGATGAGTACTAGTAACGTTTGTTGAATTGGATGAATTTTTATCTTCTTGTATGTAATTTCTAACTATGTCTATTGGTTGAGTATGAACCTTCTAGTATACTTGCATGACTGGTAATGTATTTGAATTTTATTAACGCGAGGCTGATTCGCTCACGGAGTTTAAAAGCTCACACTCTTTGTGAAACCTTTTTGTTCAGATCAGGTTGCTGATAAAGAATATCCGCTAGAAGAGTAGATCACTTTGGACTTTTCTGCTGTCGGGTAGGCCCCTCTTTTGTTGTAGACTATGTTGCTCTGTAATCGTCTAGGACATCTAGGTTAGGGGTTTGGCATTTGGCTTGTATGTCAGTATAATAATGTATTTTATATTAATGATATATTATTACATGCAAATCATCTCTATGATTTTTTAACAAGAAAATTTGATATATTTTCTTCATATTTATTAAGGAATTGTTATTTTGATAACATAGAGATAATAACTAAATAATTTAAACTCGTGGGTAGAATTTATCGAAAGGCTTGCAGTGATGAGAGATTCATCATTGTACCGGTCATGTGCCCAGAAAATGGGTCGTGACAAAGTTGGTATCAGAGCAATGGTTGTTAGGTATCCTAGTGATTACAGAGCAAGGTAACCTTAGTAGGACCTCCTCTATCATTGTGAACCCGGGCACAACTATAGAGAGACAGCTCTACTGAAGGTCCTGTAGGATGTTTCCATTTCCTTTCCCTCCGAGACTTATCTCTTCTTAGGAATTATGTTCTCAGTTTTAGTTTTAGACAGATGTGGCTACACTTTTGAACTTAGTCAAGGAAAAGTTGTTATTTGTTTTGATTCTGTTGCTGTCGGATCAAATTTTTATGTGGTGGGTTTTATAGGCTGAATTCGTGATTGATTTTGTGTAGCCAATTTTCTTTATCTTTCTTTATTATTATTTTAGAGTACCAGCCAATAAAAGAATCCACCTGCATTAACAAAAAAAAAATTGAAGGATTACATTGCGAAAAAAAAAAAGTTTACTCATGCATGAGTAATCTAAAGGCGAGGTGATCTCGGATTAGGAGGATTGTATTGTATCATCACCCCTCGACCATTCCTTGGAGCAAGAGATAGAGCAATGTCGCGGAGGGTAGTGTAAATTCCATTCATACAATCAACACTTATTTGCTGTTGATTGCAGAAGCACTGGGTGGACCAATAGAAAAACCTATCTATTCTCGAAGTCATTGCCGCGTTATTGCGTTTGGTTAACTTCTCAAGACCCTCTATCATCTTCTTGAGATTCTTCACCTCCTGCTCTAAACAGGCGATTTTGTCCTCCGAGCTATGGCCTGTACTAATCTCCTCAGCTTCCTCATTCTTCTTCATCTTCTTCTCCTTTTGATTTTCTTGAGATCCCTCCAGAGGTCTTTTGCCTTTGTCCTTGCCTAAACTTAAGTTTAAGTCAAGTTCTTCTTCCTTAGCCTCCACTGTAAGATCAATGTACTTCCTTGTGGCCATGATTTGGAAAATTTAGAAATTTTTGTAAGAGTATGAGGCGAGAGGAATGCTGGGAGATTGTAGGCTCAGAGATTATTACTCTTTATGGTGTGGTAACTGAGAACGCTGAAAAGGTTTTTATAGAGAAAAATTAGAACTTAGAGACAAAGAAGATATCTCTTCGCCGCACCCCTACACGCTCAACCTATGGATTTCTGCAAGCTAGAAGCTAGAAGTCTAGGGTAGGCGTGCACACCAATAGCGCGTTGCATTAATGCCAAAACCACGAAAGTCAATATTCGGTGGATTTGCAGCCGATTTTACTTGGTTTTCCCATTTCTCCCGTTGGCATTTTCCGAAATTCAAAGAAGTTGACGATATAGCCATTAAAGATTGCCTTGGATGCTTTTATGATGAACTGAAATGCATTTCTCTGTTTTATTGTGTTGTTCTTAAGAGCCTTCAGTTGAGTATAATATACATAATTGATTGAATCATGTTGTAATTATATGTATACATATGATATGTATGTTATTCATGCATAATGAGTGAAGGCTACGATCAAGGAGAATATGTGATGATCCTACATATACTCATAGAGAATGAGAAATCAAAATAACTTGGATAAAATGAAATGTGTAGAGGATAATACATCTTCATGGTTACACATACTTACATATAATGCTCTCGTGGGTAAATTAAAGGCAATGATTTCTTTGTATCATGATAATGCTTACTGCATGCGACCGTAAGCAGTTAACTTTGTTTTAAAATATATATATATATATTTACATATATATTATGTGTAAATCCAGAATAAAGACACCGATTAGAATATAAGATAAGGCTAATATGAGACTACCCGATCATAGAATGATATCGTGATATGAGATTACACTGTAAGACAAGTATAGAGTGAGGAAATCATAGATTGAAACGGCGATTAGTCGAAAATTTTGAGAAAGGTCAAGATTAGCCGAAAACTTTTTTTCAGGAAATCTTTGACTTATGTTAATTGCATTAAATTATATTTACTATTTATTTGCATGTCCGACATTAATTGCTGGCATTGCGACGAATGTGATCTGTAAACCTCTTAGCGAGCGGGGTATAGGTTGTGGTGACTTTAGCTCCATGGGCTTCGGTTTGCCTATAAATCTTGTATGCCCGTTACCCTACTCATCACACCAAGCGAACTTCTTTCATTACATACATATTCCTCAATCTTCACTCCTTTCTCGTTTCAACTTCTTTCTGAAATCCCTAGAGCAATGGCCAATAATAAGTCTTTCAACTTGAATTTTGAGACTGGCAACGTAGAGCTTGATTTAAATCTAAGTCTCGGAGACAACAAAGGGAAGAGACTTGTAGACAGGTCACCAGAAATTAAGAAGAGAAAGAGGGATGTAATAGAGTTGGAGGAGGACAGTACTGCAGCATCCTCAGAAAATAAGCTTGCACGCCTAGAGCGTAAGATAGAAAACCTGGAGCATAAGATAGAGAGCCTGGAATACAAGACAGAGGACCAGAAGCGACTAATAAATTGTCTCTTTGAAAACCAAGAGAAACTGATAAATCGTCATTTCGGAGAACTAGCTAATCGAGTTGATAGACATTCAATGTTTCCAACTCAAAATTTTCGTGACCAACAAGCAAGGTGTATTGACTGTATGAACGAAGTGACTTCTGCTCTTCGCCAAATTTCTCAGGCGCTTCCTCCAGAAACCCTTTCTAGGCTACAACGATTAGCTTCCTCCTTAATATCTGAAGCACTTTCCTCTTTTAGACCTGGAGCACCTTCTACATTTCAAAAGCCTCCTCGTCTTTAATTTATTATTTCTTTTGTTTGTACCTAAAGCTATATTTGGTCTAAGCTTCACATATTAAAATTATCTATGTACTAGAAATAAAATTTAAGTTAGTATTTAAATCTTCTTTGTTGAAGTGATTCCTTTTACTGAAAGAACTTGAGGAATGAGAAGATGTTGGACTTGTTATATTTCGTACTTGATTATAAAAATTCTAAAGCAGAGTATGGTAATATTCTTTTGACTAAGCAGAGTTACTAAAATGATATTTCATTGCACTTTTGAGCTATGGACGAGTGCTAAATAAGTATTTTATAAACCTATACATAGAAAACTATGGGTTTGTCCTAATCATTGAAGGGGTACGACTCTATATGAGTCATTCAGGTGAGAGGAATTTCTATATATATTTATTTTATAATTATGCGTGAGGAGTATGTTATTTATTTAACACATTTTCTAGGATTGTTCTTCCTAGAGATTTATGTAATAATTTCATGTGATTTTTCCTTTTATATGACGCCTTCAGTTGAGAGTATCGCCTTAAGGCAGAAGGATCGCCTTCGGGCAAGAGTATTGCCTATGGCCAAAATGATGCCTTCGGGTGGGGTGTTTGTATTTGTAAAAGTTATAAGCTATGTGTGTGGAAACATGTGTTCTGATATTCAATGTGAACTGGAAAGACCACGTGCCACTTTTGAGATGACACCTATTTGAGGTTTTACATAGAGATAGAGTTCGTCTCTGATCAGATGGTTTGAGTTTGGTAAAGGTTAGGAGGATGAGACACTTTATGGTACAAGAGGTCGTGGAGAAGATCAAACTGATAAGGAAGAGATTGCTTGCTGTTTAGAAAAGGCAAAAGTCCCGTGCAAACCATTAATAATGTGGTCTAGAGTTCATAGTCGATGGTGTATTATTCTTGTAAATCTCACCAAGGGTGTGATGAGGTTTAGGAAGAAAGAGATGCGAAGAATGAGATATGGACGAAGTAATCACACTTATTTCAGTCTTGAGGTGAGTTTTGAATTTGGAGGACCAAATTCTCTTAAGGGGGTGATAATGTAATACCCATGAAAAATAAAATATAAATGCGTATTTGCAAACTATGGTTACTATGCTAGTATACGGTATTGTTCACCTATATAATACTATTTACGTATATGATACTGTTCACTTATACAATCGAAATGTCAAGTACTAGATGTGGTTTGATCATTAGAGAAAACTAGAAAGAAGTTCGTAGGAGAAATGACGTTTTATGTGTGAAAATACCATCAGGGACTAAAGTGAAAGGAATGAATTGAAAAGAAAATTAAATGTTTAAGGTGAAAGAATAGTTTTTCCTTTAAGTTCCAATAGTAACCAATAATTCAAGCCGCGTTTTGCACAGTAATGCGTGAAATATTTTATTAGAAATGTCATTTTCATGAATAGTAAAATAAATATTTTATTAGCGCATAGTGACAAATAGTACCGTTGACTTTTCCTATAAATAGGCCCTTTCATTTCACTTCTAAACTCACATCTTCAACTTCTCTTCTTCTCTCCTTAAGTTTCTCTTGCTCCAATGCTAGGCCTCTGAGATTTTAGACCTTTCCTTTTCAGCTTAGGTAAGGATACTATGCCCTTTCTATGTCTTTCAAATTTTAGAAGTTATTTTCTTAAGTATGCTCTGTAGTTGCGGCTTTGGCTGATCTTCCACATCAGAAAAACTGTCGTTAGCTGTCTACATATTATTTTGATTCTCTGATTACCAAAATAGAATATAAACTGAGAAGAATACATGTCTAGGAAAGTTCTGACTAAGGAAAGACCTGATTTTTAATTGTGTCCATTGTGACCCTCCACTCTTTCTTGGGAACTTACCTGGTGTACTCTTTTACAGATTGTATTCTCTATTTCTGGTATAAACAGTCTCCGTATATATGAATAGTGACCGCATATATGAATAGTGCCATATGTATGAACAGTATCCGAATGTATGAACAATATCTGTACGTATAAATACTATCCGTACATATGAATAGTATCTATACGTATGAATAGTAACTGTATGTATGAACAGTGATCGTAAATATAAATAGTAACTGTATGTATGAACAATGTCTGTATGAAAACAATCCTAACTTGTTTTCTCTAGTCTTTCATGAAAATCTCTGTAGCGGAATACTGAAATTCATCTGTGTACTCTTGTCCGTAACGACTTAGAGAAGTGATACTCGTACGAAATTCAGGTGAGTGAAACGACCCCGTTTTAATAGAGTTTTAGCATTACTGGTGATAAAAAGTATGTCGTAGGACACTCCCAAGATTCATAGGGAGAAATTGGATTCAGAATGATGAATCTAATGGGATAATTAATCCAGAAGTATGGATATGACGAAGCAAGTATCTCATAATGATGTGAAGTTTGAATCTTTTTAAAAATCGTTTAATTGTTATCTTGATTTGTGGTTTATAAATCTATAATATAGTTATATATTATACCTGTTATATAAATGAATATTACATTGTACTTCTGATTATGATATGAAATGCTGTACTATTGATTGTGATTGAGCGGGACAGTACCCCCTCTCACGGCAAGGCAAAAAACTCGGTTGAAAGGATGTCTTGACCAATGATTGTGGAGACAACGATTCCCTCAGTAGGGATATAGCTTGGATTGGTGATAAATCCGTGAGGCGCCCTAGCTAAGAGGATGAGGTTGTGCGTCATGGCGAAAATATACATAATTGGTGAGCCAGCCTGTGTGCGCTCTCCGGGATATATTGCCATTGATGAGTACTAGTAACGTTTGTTGAATTGTATGAATTTTTATCTTCTTGTATGTAATTTCAACTATGTCTATTGGTTGAGTATGAGCCTTCTAGTATACTTGCATGACTGGTAATGTATTTGAATTTTATTAACGCGAGGCCGATTCGCTCACGGAGTTTAAAAGCTCACACTCTCTGTGAAACCTTTTTGTTCAAATCAGGTTGCTGATGAAGAATATCCGCTAGAAGAGTAGATCACTTAGGACCTTCTCGCTGTCTGGTAGGCCCCTCTTTTGTTGTAGACTATGTTGCTCTGTAATCGTCTAGGACATCTAGGTCAGGGGTTTGGCATTTGGCTTGTATGTAAGTATAATAATGTATTGTATATTAATGATTTATTATTACATGCAAATCATTTCTATGATTTTTTAACAAGGAAATTTGATATATTTTCTTCATATTTATTAAGGAATTGTTATTTTGATAACATAGAGATAATAACTAAATAATTTAAACTCGTGGGTAGAATTTATCGAAAGACTTGCGATGATGAGAGATTCATCATTCTGCCGGTCATGTGCCTAGAAAATGGGTCGTGACACCACCGTCCTCGTGGCCCCTACTGCCGCCTGTCATTCTTTGTCGTGTCTTCACACACAGGTTTGTTCTTTCACACTGAGTACCTGTGTCATTCGTCCGGTTGCCGTCGGTGATCCATTGTTGGTCTGTCCATCAGTGTGCCGTAAAGTCGTCCATGTAGAGAATTGTGAAGCAGTCTGTCTCCGTCGCTTGTGTGTTCTTGAATTGCATTTTTAAGGTTCTTCAATTTTTTAACAAAAAAAATATTCTGCAATTGTTTTTCTCCTTAATATAAAATTATATATAACTTATTATTTTAATAAAATTATTGGGTTTATGATAACATGTAGAGAACCAGATCAAATTAGTTGATAAATACTGGGTTTGTTATATATAACTTAATAATTTTTTTGTAAACCGACTACATGTTTAATGATCAGTTTAAATTTTTAAACATGGATAAAGACTTTTAACCGTTATATTTACATTTCAGCTTGGCAATTATGAAGTTTGCTTTATTCAAGTTCAATCAATCTCAATCCAAATTGATTTGTTAAAACAATTAACTTCAGTTTTGTTTTAACAAATCTCAATCCAAATGCATTGTATTATTATAACTTTTGTTATAGATATATGTATATATGTTCATATCTATATTTTGATTACAACGTAGATAATGTAATTTTTGTAATTGATTAACATTATTTTTATATTTATTTATAAAATTTAATGATATTTTTTGTTAATTTATTTTTTAGTTTGACATTCCATTCTGTCGTTTTTTGTTTAACTTGTAATTTTTTGTTGGTTGAACTTATGGATAATAAGGGATTTAATTAATATGTTGATAAGGCATATTTAGGTATGATATTTTATTTACTTGTTCATTATTTGAATAGGTTAATAAATCTAAACTTCAATCTAATTGTGTAGTTTAAAACTTCAATAGAGGCCACATTGAAACCTGAGGTTGTGATGGAATTTAATACTTTAGACAACAACAACAACAACAACAACAACAACAACAAAGCCTTATCTTACTAAGTGTGGCTGGTTGCATGGATCACATGACACTATAGAGCTCTATCAATGACCAACTTTTTAGGTATCTTATTCACTAGAAGATCTCATTTAATGACTTCTCTAAGTGTCCTTCTTAGTCTTCCTTGGAATTTTTTTATAGAACTCTATACCATCTACTTAACCCTTCTTACTGGCGTCTCCAACTGTCTTCTTTGAACATGTCCAAACCACCTTAAATGATTTTCTGCCATTTTCTCCTCAATAGGTGCTACTCCAACTCTACTTCGTATACAATCATTATAGATCATATCTCGTTTTGTATGTCTACACATCCATTTCAACATCCTCATCTCTGCTACCCGAATTTTTTATTCTTGCTGTTCTTTCACCGTCCAACATTCGCTCCCATATAAAATTTTTGATCTTATAGCAGTACGATAGAACTTTTCTTTGAACTTATCAAGTACTTTTCGATCACAAATAACTCCTGATGCCTTTTTTCATTTTAACCACTCAACTTGTATCATATGTACAATATCTCTATTAATTTAATACTTTAGACGAGGCATGAAAATTTTGGAGGGTCTATGGTGGACAAATTGGATTTGAAATGAGAAATGAATGGCACAGAAAGAGCAAGAAAGATGGAAGCACAATAGTTTAGAGATTTGTTTATCAAAGAAGGGGTTCGAAAACCGGATAAAAGAATTCTGAACCCTAAGAATCCCCGCCTTGAGACTAGGACTGGTTGCATGGTGAAAATGGTTTCAAAATGTAGTAACGATAAATTTAAAGTTCATGAATTTGTAGAGGAACACAATCATGAACTTCATAAAATGGAAACTAGTCATATGATTCGATCTCAACGTCTAATCTCGAAAGTGCAAGTACATGAGATTGAATTAGTAGAGGATTCTAGGATTCGACAAAAAGCCTCTTTTGACTTCATGAGTATGCATGTGGGAGGGAGATCTAATCTTGGATACACACAAGCATATGTGAAAACTTGTTTGAAGTCCAGAAAGCAAAGAAACATGGAGTTTGGAAAGGCTGGTGCATTGTTGAATTATTTTTAAAATCAATTGGTAGAAAACCCATCATAGTTTTGTGCTTATCAGATGGATTTAGATGAACAAATAACAAATATGTTTTGGGAGGATCCAAAAATGCTAACTGATTATGGGTTCTTCAGGGATGTGGTGTCACTTGACACAACATTCGATACCAATAAAGGAAATTGGCCAGTCTCCGTGTTTTGTGGGTTTAATCATTATAGAGGAACATTTATATTCGGCGCGGCTTTGTTATATGATAAAACTGCTGATTCTTTCAAGTGGGTTTTTGAAACATTTTTAAAGGCTCATCGGCAAAAAAGACCCCTTATAATATTCACTAACCAGGATGCGGCAATGGCAAATGATTGAGTGAGGTGATGCTTGACACCATGCATGGATTGTGCACTTGGCATTTGATGTAAAATGCCACCAAATACTTGTCTCATCTTCATAGGGGTGGTTCGTGTATTTTAACTGATATTTCATAGTGCAAGTATAACATTGTTGATGAGCAGCAATTTGAGGCGGCATGGATTCAATTATTGGCAGATCACGGTGTTGAAGATAATCAATAACCAGTATTGCTTTATAGCATCAGGCAAAAATGGGTGGCATGTTTTATGAGGCAAACTCTCATTGTTGGAATCCAAAGCACACAGCCAAGTGAGAGTTTCAATGCTGACCTAAAGGTGTTGATGAGATCAGATGTGGATATTGTAAACGGTACAATGAATCGATATTTGATTATAATTCTAGGGAAAAACTTCCGCAGTTGAGAGTGCCAACTTGTCATATTTTAAAACAACTTTTTGTAATTTATACCTGTAATGTGTATGAATTATTCCAAAAAGAATATGAAGGTATGGTACAAGCATATATCAAGGAAAGAAGAGAGAGTAAGCAAAATAAGGACATGGTATGGTGTATGCATATATCAAATTTGTATAAATACGTGTTTAATATTCACCTAACATGGTTTCTCTTCGTTATTTGCAGATGAATAAAGCACAAGATCCAAGTCCAGTCTCATGCTCGGCACCTTCAGCATCCCAAACACATGTCGCCAATTTGAGCTTCACCGAATTGCTAAGGGTAAACATTTTATGACATAATAGAATATTATTGTTTCTTCTATCTAATTATTTTTCCTTTGTTGATTTCTGTTCTATCTTAATTTAGACATCTATTGACCATTGCACGCTATCATTCGAGCTATTGGATTTTAATAGATATTGTTCTCAGCTAGGTTAATATATATATATATATATATATATATATATATATACACATTGATTAACATTCTATGACACACACACACACACACACACACACACACACACACACACACACACACATATGTATTGTAGAGTCTGGATGGAAGGGCAATTAGAGAAAATGGTACAAAGGAAAGGCCTAGACGTGGCTCATTTTCAAACAAGGTTCAAGTAATGATTAAATATAATACAATCTAGTTTAAACCATAATACAAATGATTGTTTGTTTGCTGTTTTTTTTTAATTTCATTTTTCTTTTCAATTTCAGGGATCTCAATTTTCAAAAGATAAGAGTAGGATGTCGGGATCTCAATGTCACTATAGTCTTTCTAGTATTTCAAGATTTTTGTTTTCTCATATTCTTAGTTTTTCAACATGGAAAGATTAATAATTTAACAATAGGATATGACTTAGTTTATAAGTATTATTTTGACAAGCTTTAACAAATCTTGTGAGTTGAGCTATGATCAAGAAATATTTAATTTAATTTAATATAAGTATATTTAATAATAATTTTTAAATACAATAAATTACAATAAACAAAATTATAATATTTAATTAAACATTACAATAAAGTATGTTTAAATAAATATAATATGATTAAATATAATATTAAATTAAGTTAAATATAATATATAAAAAAGTAAATTAAATTTATTTTTTAATAAATTAAGTTGTATATATTTTCTTTCCTTTCCTTTTTTAATTATATTATATTTATTTAAAAATAATTTATTGTGATATTTAATTAAATATTATAATTTTATTTATAGTAATTTATTGTATTTAATATTATGTATTAAATATACTGTCATCAAATTTAATTTATTATAACTTATTTAATTAAATATTATATTTACTTTATTATTACAAAATATTATATTTTCACCCATATTCCAAAAGGTGCTTGCGTCAGTTGAGGAAGACATGGGAAAATTAAAGTCCACATGGCGCGCTGTGAGTGGTGGATGATAGATATGGTGAACAGCTGACTTCAGAAAGAGGATTGTACGCGATTTAAAACAAAAAAACGGAAAAGGCGTGTAGAAATGGGGGACCGTTGGATCAAAAGAGATCCAACGGCCCCGAATAGGCGTAGAGGCTCCTATGCCTCTTCCCATGTGTATATATATACGCCCTTTGTCTAAACAAAAAGCACACACCTCTTCTTAGTTCTTCCATATTCTGCGTTCTTCCGACACTTTAGCTTTTGTTGCTGAATTAAAAATCCTTCCAAAATGGTTCTACTATATACATCAACTCTCGTGTCTCTCTTCTTTTTCATCAACTTCCTGTATGTCTTAAACCTCACAATCAGAAAAAGAACCAAACCCAATCTGCCTCCATCCCCGCCAAAACTGCCTCTTATAGGCAATCTCCATCAACTAGGCACTCTGCCTCATCATTCTTTCAGAGACCTTTCTCTCAAGTATGGTCCTCTGTTATGGCTACAGCTTGGCCAAATCCCAGCCTTACTGGTCTCTTCTGCAGAATTAGCCCGAGAGTTAATCAAAAATCAAGACTTGGCTTTTCCCAATCGGATCCAACCCATATCTGCAAGAACCTTACTCTATGGATGTAAGGACATTGCGTATTCACCCTATGGTGAAAGCTGGAGACAGAAGAGGAACATCTGTGTGGTTGAACTTCTCAGCATGAAAAGGGTTCGATCCTTTCAGTTCATTAGAGATGAAGAAGTTGCAACGTTAGTTCATAAGATACGAAAGGCATGCTTGAAGGATAATTCCTCTGTGAACGTGGGTGAGCTGATATGTACAACCACCAACAACATAATCAGCAGATGTGTCATTGGACAGAGGTATGATGATTCAGAAGATGATCATAGAAGTGGGCGGTTAGGAGAGCTTTTGAGGAAGGAGATGGTATATCTTGGGGAATTGAGTGTGGGAGACATGTTTCCATCGTTGGGTTGGGTTGATTTTCTCACAGGGAAAGTTCGAAAGTTCAGGGACACTTTTAAAGCATTAGATGCTTTCCTTGAGCAGGTGATTGTAGATCATAAGGGGACGATGAAGGAGAAAAATGATGAGAGAGACTTTGTGGATATTCTGCTTCAACTTCAGGATGCTCATACGCTTGACTTCGAGCCTGACCAGGATGACCTCAAAGCAATCTTAACGGTGTCTCTCTCTCACTCCCTCACAAAATTTTTAGGTCAAAATATAAAGAATATTTCTCATATAATTTATCGCTTTACCTTTGAAAGTTGGCAATTTACTTTTAAACTTTCAATTTTATACAATATAACTCCTCCATCAATTTTTTTCATTAACACTCTTTTCATGCAGATTGAAAAAGTGACAAAACAATGACTTTTTCTTTTTTTAGTTTTTCTATGTAATATAACAATAAAAACTCTTAAAATGATAGGTTAAAAAGTCTCTAGAAATGATAGGTTAAGTAGATTTTAGGTTAGATGTATTTTTTGTTAATTTTGCCATTTTTCACCTGCATAGAAAAATAGTGCGAAGGTTTTGGACAATAATATATCTCAAAAGAGAGGTTATACTGCACAATATAAAAAATTTATTGAGGTTTATTGCCAACTAATTTAAAGTTGTGGAATATTTTATGCATTTTGCCAATATTTTAAAAATCAGACCGTTCATTGAACCGGTGAAAGCATAAATTTAAAATTCACTTGTTGAATTATAGTTGAACTATGGTTGAACTAGTTTTAATTAATTAAATACATATATATATATTTTAATTTTATATGTTCAAAATTTAATATAATAAATAATAAATAAATATTTTTATTTTTTAATTTTATAAATTAGGAATTATTCTTAATTTATTTTCAAGAAAATATTATATATATATATATATATATATATATGTATGTATGTATGTATTTTGTAGCAAAAATTTAAAACACTAATTCTTTAAATATAAAAACATTAATTTTTGCGGAAAAATTACAAATTATATGTACTTTTTCCCACTTGTATACGCAAGAATCAATCCTCCCAATACCACGATGCAGCATTTCTCTCATTTCTTTTGTGCACATTTCCCATATATACTTCAAACTTTTGTAGTGTCAGATACATAAGTCCATTTCATTTTCTTTTATATTTTCTCTTCCTTTACTCCGGAACAAGGTTCGCACCTAAGGAAACATGAGCGTCTTGTTCTATTTCCAACCATCCGATCACGGATAGCTGGCAAGGGTAGAGTGTGTTGAATTATTATTATTATTATTATTATTATTTAAAATGGTTCGTCATTCGTCTGATATACATCGAATAACTGTCGGATGATCATGTTCGCTAGAAGAACATGACTAAATCTGTTCGCGAAATGAGCCCATTATTTTGTATTAGGAGAGAGAACCCAACAAAGCATATTATATAAGTCCATATATTTCCAGCCATTTTCAACCTCCTCCTCAAAACTATGATTTTGACAACAACCAAAAGAAATTGAAATATAATAAGTAGATGTACATGTCAAGATTTTGTTGCAGAATTTGTTAGCAGACAGTACTCGAGGAACTTTAGTGAAATTAAATTTACTTTAATTGGAAAAAGGAAGATATTGATTTTCACATTTCTATAATTTCAGGACATATTTTTAGGAGGAAATGACACTACTTCAACAGCTCTAGAGTGGACACTAACAGAGCTTATGAGAAACCCAAGCATCATGAAGAAGGCCCAGGAAGAGGTGAGAAGAGTTGTGGGGCACAATTCAAAAGTAGACGAAAATGATATCAATGAAATGAAGTACTTGAAATTAGTGGTGAAAGAAGCTCTAAGATTACATCCACCTGGTCCTTTTTTGATCCCTCGAGAGACAGCAAGCAACACTAAAGTTGGAGGGTATGATATTCCTTCCAAAACAATGATATACGTGAATGCATGGGCAATCCAAAGAGATCCTGAATTATGGGAAAGGCCCGAAGAGTTTATCCCAGAGAGATTTGAAGACAACAAGATTGATTTTAAAGGAAAAGATTTTGAACTTATCCCTTTTGGTTCTGGGAAAAGGATGTGTCCTGGAATGGCATTTTCGCTTGCTTCTGTTGAGCTAGTGTTGGCTAATCTTCTTTATTGGTTTGATTGGAAGCTGCCTGAAGCCAATGCGTCAGAGCTTGAGATAGATATGAGTGAGGTATTTGGGCTCACAGCAAGAAAGAAAGTCCCACTTCTTCTTGAACCAATACCATACTCCTTCTGATATCTCGTATTGTTGGTCCAACTTTATTTTTCATTTCAATTTCTATTATGTGCGTGGCAATAGCCAATAAATGTGTCATGTTGTTTATGTAGTTGAATCTAAGGAAATAATAATTTTAAGTATGAATTATGCTTTTCATTTCATGAAGTTTCACAGCTTTTCTAAAATAATCAGTGTGTAGTACTTCACTTTATTATCCTTCGATAGGTTAATAATCATTAGACTCACATTTAACTAGTACATATTAGACCACGAGGCTCACATTTAACTAGTACATATTATCAAGTATATGTCAAATTATTAGAACTTTCACACAAAGTTGTGAATTTTTAAGAGTCCTATTTTTCATTTTCAATGCATGTTGACACAGAAGACTTATATATAGATAGTTATATATATATATATATATATATATATAGTTTTGTTATGTTAGACACAAGAAAGGGGTTGAATTTTGCATATAAATAATCTCAACTTCTTTTTATTAAAATAATCTATCTTCTTTAGGAGGTTAAATGATAATAGGATTCAATAGACAGAAGTGAGTAAGAGAAAGTTTTACACAAATTTAAAAAGGTTCGGATCACATCCACTTGGATCCTACATTATCTCTCAATACACACAAGCAAAACGAATTTTTTATAAACTTTGAAGGTCCTGAGCTTTACAAGAAAATCTCATCAGGAACAAGCTTCCTAAAGCTTTTACTTCTTTAAAACTCTTACAGACCATAAATGTTATCTCTAAGAAAGATAAATTACAACTTTTTTTCCAAAGGGTCAACTCGACATCTTTTACAACTTCTTAAAGCAAATCAATAACCTAGAAGAATAAAAAATAATGAAAGAAACTCTCTCTCTCTCTCTCTCTCTTACAGACAATTTACAGAACAATTAAAGCACAAGCTCACACAGAGCACTTAAGATTAAATTCAGTAAAGAGAGTAGGTGAAGAGATGAATGCAATAATAAATTTCTTCAATTCAGTAGTTGAACTCTTCAGGAGCAGCATTAGTCTTTAAATAGAGAAGTCCATAATCTAGCCATTGGATTTCAACGTCTCTCTCCATAAATGCATGCAAAACTCCATTAATGCTTGCCTTATCTTGGTTAGGGGATAAGTAGCTCGAAGAGTGAAGGAGAAGACATCTTGAAATTAGGCGTTACTTCCCAGGAGTTGCTAATAACTATTTTTGTCTCTTGCCAACTGCTTTTTTTTCCTTAGGATTTATGCTTCTGTCAGAAGGACTTTTTTCTGTAAAGAAGCATGAAAGGATATGCCGTCAGGAGGATCTTTTTCTTGATCATTGTGCAAAAGATAAAAATTAAGCTTTAAGGATAAATGTAAGTGGGCCAAATAAATTAGAATGAGCTTTAAAGTAAATGTTTTTATAAGATAGCCCAAACAACATAATGGAGGGCATTATAAAAAATACATAAGTGAGCCTTTAATATATTTAAGTCTATTAGACCTTAAAGTAATTCCCAAACACAGAATTTAGGAACATACTTCCTTGATCCAGATATTAGATGTATTTAATCACAGATTTTGTCAAAGATATTTCACAATATGTTCAATCATATATTTACAATTCAGAAATCCATTCAAGATATATGCAACATAATATCTTCACCATCCAAATTCATAAATAGTTTAAGAACAGATAACATAATGTTGAACACATAATATCCAAGGTATTATCATAAGCACATAATTAACATAATATCCAAAGACATTTAACCATAATATCCTAAAGCATTAACACATATATTTCTCCCCCTATGACATTATCAAAATTAGTACTAGGAAAAAAGTCTGTCACCCGCAGGCCAGATCGGTACCACCCATAAATGGGAAGTCCTGGGTTGGGCAGTTTAGACCCATTTAAAAATAGCCCTAAACAGTTTTAAACGGGCCTAAATAGTATAGCCCGCTGGCTTAAACTAGCTAGACCTTTTTTTTAAATTTTTTTAGAAAAATACATTATTTAATATAAATAATCCTACTTTATCACATTTCTATATTTTATAAATCTTATATTCAATGAATATAGAAAATTTGGATATAAAAACTTTTGTAATTTTTTAAAAATAAATATAGAATTTTCAAATTTAAATATAATATAGTTAATTTAGAAAGAAAATATGAAAAATTAAAGTTTTGGTTATTTAAAAATATTAAAGAAGTAATGATTTACGTGTATAAATATTATTTTAATAAAAATTATTAAATTTTTTACTAAAAAATGTAATTGGAGAAGCACTTTGATAAACAAATTTGATCTTGACCGACTCAATTAAAGCTAAACAGGTGGGTTTAGTCTTTTAAAAGAGCCCACAGGCCTAAATGGGCTGGCCCTTTTAGGCCCGTTTATTTCTTAACCCGCGACGGGCCAGTATCAAAATCAAGGGGGACAAGGGGAATCTTTAGCAAAAAGAGGTTGAGCAACATGCTCTTCTTTGGATTTCTTCATAATAAGAGCAAGGATAGAGCTGAGCTTTTCATCAAGGACCCTCTGATAGCGATCTTCAACAACTTGGAGTAACTCCTCAAGAGTGAGTAAAGATGTGGCAGTAGTAGCAGAAGGATGCAGGGGAATTTCAAGAGACTAGATAGGAGACTGAACAACAGCCACCCTTTCTTCTTCAACCTCAAAGGAAAGAGAGAGAGCAAGGCAATTCGAAGTGAGTTCCTTAGGAGGAACTTCCTCTTCTTCAGAAAATTCAAGATCAACAAAGTTTGCGGAGCAAGATCTTTGGTGGATCCGCACTTTTTATCCAAGCTTTTGTTCAAATTGCTTTCCTTAAATGTGGAGTCCTTTTTGGTGCTGGGGTTTTCACATGTTTTGGTTTAGAAGAGGATTCAGGAGGCTCTTTATCTATTTTTAGCCAAATCCCTTTACCTTTTAGATTCCCATAGCATGAAAAAGCTTTTTATCAAAATTTGCATGGGGATTTGCACACTCAGTGTAATACCCTAGGTATTACCGTGTGGTTTAAAGTGCGCAAACTTGGATGAAAGAAAATTTTTCGTGAATTAAGGAGCTTCAACTAAAGAAATAAAGGTCCTAAAGTTTAATGAGGGCTAAGATATGCCCTTGAACAAGCGTGATTTGCAATGGGAGATAAAACTTATATGGAGAGTGTAGGAAGAATGTGCAAGGATTAAATCAAAAAGAAAAGAAAATATGGAGTACTCCTGAGAAAAGACCGAATAGGAGCCTAAGAGGGAGAGTGGAATAAATGAGGATGAAATTAAGAGGCCGGTGCCTTAAGGGTGACAGATTGGAGGCTAGAGTGGGTTTTGGGGCGGCGAGAGGGACTAAAGTGAATAAAAAGTGAGTTTTGGTTTCAATGAAAATGGGATGTGATGAAGCGTGTTTTAGTAGAAGTATAATTGGGTGCCTAATTATGGTTAAGCTTTTCTGAAATTCTTTGCAAGTCTTAATTAAAAGGAATGGTTTCAATGAGGTCCAAAATGAAAAAGAAGAATAGTGGGGCCCACACTATACTAAAACACCCTTCATCTACTCCTTCCATTCATTCTCTCTTTTCCTCTCCCTCTCCTGTGACCTTCCTTCTTCTCTTTCGGCCAGCCATCCTAGCCCATCTCCTTTAACCTTCATCTACATCTTTTGCTGGAGATAGGAAGCTATGGAAGCCTAAGATGAATTGGTAAGCTAATGTTCTCCTCCATCCTCTTCTTCTTCCTTTTCTTTCGAAAAGGAAAACCCTAGGTTAGCAAATTGGGAAATTTTCTTATGATGTTGCTATGGATTAATTAGTGTGGTATGGTTGTTATAAATTGTTGATAATCCGTCTGTAATTTGGGATGAATTATCTGACCTAATTATTTATCCTTGATTAAGGATGGAATTATTTCGTCCCTAATTAAGGACGGAATTATTCCACCCCTAATTTCTTCCCCTAATCCCATGCAATGTTTTCTTAACTAAATTAAAAAAATTCCTCATTTTTTGCAAAACCTGTGTCAGCAAACAATCCAACAAACATTCCAACAATAAAAAAGTTGCGTAACAATGAAGTACACGCTGAATGTACATGCTCATATAACAATGATCTTATATAAAGAAAAAAAGTATTACAATAAATCTTGAATGTACATGCTCGAATGTCCAAACATAACAAACATAAAACCTTAGTCTAAGGGGTGATCTGGGAGCTGAGTCTCATCATCATCAGTCATAGGACTAATGTGTCTATCCATGAAATCCACGTAGTGGTCCATCATGCATTGAAAATCATTCAGCATGGATGTTTGACTCTGTATCAACTGAGAACACTCCTCCAACTATTGGTTCACCATGCTAAGTGCTTTCTGCTGAGTCTTCAACTGCTCCATCACCGGCTTTATACAGCACTATCATCCCAAATTCTATACCTACACCAGTCGCGGATGCCTGCAATGATCTTAACAACATGTACTCCTCATGTTAAACATTCATACATTAAATGTCAAAAGTCAATGCATTTAATACAAAAATGAAAAAAATCAATCAATGCAAAGAATATCTAAGTATACTCACGTAGGTTTCCCACGATCGTTCATCCATAAAATCTCCTGTGCTCCTCTTTTTGTGAGTGTGCATAAAAAAGTCCACAAGCCTAGGCTTACAGCTGATCTCACTCTCTTGCAAATAAAAGAAAATTTTAAATTTGTCTATTACTTAACCATGCATTTTAAAAAAGAAAATTATGGAAGATGTTGAATCTTGACTTACCAGGCAGCACGTGTGCTTAGAGGCCAGAATGCTACTGCCCATGTGAAGTGTCCTTCTAGTAGTGGAGGCCCTGTTTTGCCGTGCCTTCTTGCATATTTGTTTGTACTCTTCGGTTAACCACTTTGTGACTAGTTGTTGCATTATCCTCGTTTATCTAGTTGGGCCTCTCTTTCTTTTTGTACCATAGCTCGCGGACGTGGCCCATCATCCAGCGTAAGACCTGGCCACACTTGATGTCCTAATTCTTCCTGACGAGGGTTACATGTTCAAACAACTACTTGTTACGTTTCTCCAACAAGTAAAATAATAAATGATACTTTAAATATTTACGGTCTAGAGGAAAAAAAATTATGAGTGACAAAAAAGTACTTACCACCTATTCTTCAAACCATAAGTCCCACAACTAATCAGGCATGGAGCCACAGGTAAATGCTAGGGCCTCAAATTTCCCCTGTATGATAGGGCCAATCTCTCTAAGCACCTAAACAATAAGATGGAAGCTAAGCAATTCAAATATAGACAATACAATTAGTAAGCATATTATTAACGATTGTTTAAAGACAATTACAAATAATAAATAATAACTCTCGAATCTTTAACTAGTTGAATCCAACATCAACCGTCATTAGAAGCAATCTTGCCTCACTCAACTGTAACTAAGAGAGATGTCTCCAACATTCTAATGAAAAATTTAAGTTCGAAATCTGATTGTATATTATCAATTAATACCACAGGAATAATAAAGTGATTAATTAGATGAGTCGTCTTCTTCCATATTCACATCCTCACTATCCCCTTCAGAAACTGAGTCAGCTTCTGTGTCATCTTTCTTGTCTTCTTCATCTTCCTCTTCATCCTCTTCATCATCATTCACAAATACTTGATCATTCACGCCCTTATCAACCTTTTCATATTGCCCATCATCACGTAAGACCTGAAGGTCATTCTTGTTTTCCACTATGGCAGGCATGATTGAACTCATGCATCGGTATCGACATAAGTACTTTGCCCCTCAATAGTTCCCCTAGACTTGACCTTTATCACTGCGAGCCAATCAGCCTTACTATAATTTTCGAGATAAGTATAGTAGTATACCTGCAATGCTTGTTGGGCAAACATGAATAGGTCATATGTGGCAAGCCTCCAAGACTTATGAACCTCAACAATTCCTAATTGAGCGTCTATTCTTGTGCCAATGACTGATGGTTGGACAAACTAGTTGCATTTAAATAGCACCAGACGCTTTGACGGTGACCCAATGAACACTAACTCAACAACCTCTTGGAGTACACTATAGTAGTCACTCTATAATCAGACCCCTTGATGCACACACCACAGTTGTATGTGCGTTTATGCAGGTGATGCTTTTTAGTGTGAAACTTATATCCGTTATGAAGTACATAGGCTATGTATTGACTTTTCTCATAGGACCCTATGCAATGCTTTTCATTAATGGATCTTCAACGGAGTTAGTTAGATCTAGCATCTATTGGGAAAAAAGACAGAGACATCATAAGTGCTGATGATAAAACATCAGACATAAAAAGGATCGAAAACTTCATGTTCCAAAATATAACTTGGTAATACTTACATGTGCACAGAACCAATCCAGGAATTATACATCTATACACTTGCGAACCTCATCGCTGGATATGTTAAGCATAGAGGCCTATAAGTTGTCAACAAACAAATTGCACTGTAACAACAAGCATTGAATGTTAACATTGATAAGTTAAGATATGTTGGATTATAAACTTACTCAAGGTAAGGTTGCACTTCATTACAGTTTATTAAAATGTACTTTGTGGCCACTTTGACCTCCAGGTTAGTTAAGAAACGATTACTACATTCACTACCTGTTTGGCCAAGATAATTGAAGATGGAGCATCGGTTTGAGAAATCTCCCCCATCGTCATTTCTAGGAACCCTACTTGTTCTAGAGACAACAATTTGCTCAAAATAATGAGAACAAAAAGATAACTGTCTCTTCAGTGATGTATACCTCACTTATGGATCCTTCCGCTTTAGCCTTATTCTTAGCCTTTTGTTTTAATGTGTAAAGGAACCTACGTCAAATTCATGATGAAAACACAAATCATTAAAATTTCATACAGTATAATGCTTCATATAAGGAACAAATTATAGAGTTAATGATTTAGTGTCTACCTCTCGAAAGGATACATCCATCGATATTGTACTAGTCCACCAACCTTCGCTTCATATGGAAGGTATATCGGAAGGTACTCCATGGAGTCGAAGAAGCTTAGAGGAAATATTTTCTCCAACTTATATATATTATTGGAATATTTTCCTCCAACTACGTTAATCTCTCTACTGTTAATGTTCGGGAGCAAATGTCCTTAAAGAACTGACTAAGTTCTAATAAGGTCTCCACACAACTTCTGCAAGATCTATGAATGCAATGGGAAGTAATCACTCTAAAAAGATGTGATAGTCATGGCTTTTCATGTCATGCAGTTTGATAGGTTAGAGGCATACCCATCAAGAAAGGTAAGGTTCTTAACCCACAGACACATATCCCATTTTTATCTAGAGTGAATGAGTAACGTGCCTTAGGTTTTCGCCACTTGCCACGTCAGGACACTAACTCCAAGTCTTTCTAATGGAAATATTCATGAATGTCCATCCTAGCCTTTGCATTGTCTTTTGTTTTGCCCTTAACATCCATTACAGTATTGAAGACGTCGTCAAACACATTCTTCTCAATATGCATGATATCCAAATTATGGTGTATAAGATTTGTCTTCCAGTATAAGAGTTCCCAGAAAATACTTTTCTTAGTCCAGTTATATGATACCCTATACCCCTAAAAGGTAACAGCTTCGCCATATGCGGAGACAAATGGAAGGTTACATACTCTGCTCCATAGTTGAGTCCCATCTAACTGACGAGGAGGAGGTGATTTCTCATCCCAGTTCCTTAGAAATACATTCTTCTTTCTTCGGTATGGATGGTCCATTGGTAGGAATTGTTGGTGAAGAATGATTTCTTCCAGCCATGCTACAACGTAAAGATCTTTAAATTTTCCATGTAAACTGGGCAGGATAACTTTCCAGCGGTCATCCAGCCAGACAACATTCCGTATACGAGGAAATCATTTATGGTCCACATAAGTGCTGCACACATTTTAAAATCCTGCTTCAACAAAGCATCATATGTCAAAACACCTTTATCCCATAACCACTTCAACTCATTGACTAGGGGCTGAAAGTAGACAACTATCTTAGCTTTCGAATTGCTAGGCCCAAGAATGATCAATGTCAAGAATATATATTTTTTTCACATGCACCTTCCAAGAAGCAAGTTATATGACATAACAATGATGGGCCAACAAGAATATACTTTTCCAGAATGTCCAAAAGGTGTGAACCCATCGACGCATAATCCAAGCCTTATATTTCGAGGATCCAAGGCAAATTTTGGGTGTGTTTGGTCAAACGTTTGCCACACAAGTCCATCGGACGGGTAGGATAACAATCTAGTTTCACGACAATTTTCATGGTGCCACCTCATTTCCTTTGCCACCACATCTGAAGTGAACAACCGTTGAAGTATTGGGATCAGAGGAAGGTACCATAAATGCTTATTCGTCACTCTTCTTTGAGCACCACAATGATTCCTTCTAGTGGTATACTTAGCACTCCCACAAAGCTTACACTCTACTGGATCTACGTCATCCTTGTAGTAAAGCATGCAATCATTCACACAACAGTCAATTTTCGTGTACTTGAGTCCCAATCTGGCAACCAATTTCTTTTTTTTTTTTTTTGGTTAAAAGTTATCACGTGACCAATGTCTAGATGGCATGACCTCACCCATAAGCTGCAAGAATGCATTGAAGTTCCCCTTAACCATAACATAATATGATTTGATGCCCAACAACCGTATAGTTGCTAACAACTTTGAATGGTTGCTACAACCTTCCCACAAAGGAGCTTGTGCAGATTGTAGCATATTGTAAAATGCCTGGGCAGTTGAATTGGGGGCTAGTCTAATGTTTGGGCAAGCTCAATATCAATTGTATATCTAGCTGCATCACAGATCATTTTCTCATATCAACCATTTGGTGCCTCATTGTCCCTAATGTCGAAAGTTTAGTCAAATAAGGAAGGATTCACCAATTTGTGGCAATCGTTCCCCATGGGATGTCCAATAATAGTAGTCCGGTTGGAAACCCTTCTGGTAGAGGTACAACTTCACATCATCAGATTCTAGAAGATTTCTACACTTGCACCTTACACATGGACACCTTATTGTCCCTTCCAAGTATACACTTAGCTTCTCGGCATGACTAATAAACATCTCTACCCCCTCCAGAAACTCATTTGTAAACCCGACCCTGTTAGGTCCCACCATGTTGTACATCTACTAATGATTTTGTGGCTCATCCATGTTCTCTACCTTAAGAGGTAAAGGCATTCTAAGATTAACTCCACATATTTTAATGCTCTAGTAGTTAAATTTTAACGCTCTACATAAATTTTGGCTCACACTTGGTTTTGGTTTGTCTAATAAATTAGTATTTTAATGTTTGAGATTTATGTCTTTCATTTAGTCCAAATCAAGGTTCAAATCCATATATATTACTATTATCAAATAAATTAAACCCTAAACAGAACAAACACCATTAGCATAGTGGTCAGCACTTCAACGCACACACAAGTACTAACATTAAATATAAAATAAACAATTGAATAGTATAAAACAATGAAAAAAAAATCACTCCAAACTAGTAGAAATGTCAAGCCATGATATATAGAACACTTGGTTTTCAAAAATTCTTAAAATGGTCATCAATCATGATACTAAAGTAGATTCTAAGAGTGTATAAATTTGACAAAACTCACCCTAATCGATCTTAGTAGCTTTTTGACATTTAGCTTAGTTTTATGTTGTAAATTATTTGAGCTTATTCTTGCTTCTTTAATACAACCAGTGCTCCATATTCTGTTAATCTTTGTAGAATAATTTTATGAATATTTAGAAAAGAAACATTTAAGTTGTCTTTTGAAACTATAGTTAATTCTTTTAAAGAATAAAATTAATAATAAAACATATGATATAATTATATTTAAATTTAAAAAAATTGTAAAGTTAACTAATAAATCATACAATAACTATCACGACCTGACCCCAGCTAATGACCGACGTAGACAGTGTGTTACCAACACTACAGCAAGCCTAGATTTCAGGCGCAAGATCATAGGTGGCTTATATGATTATAAAGAACACTAGAGAAATATAATAAAAATATATTACCTTGCCCCGAAGAATGGGGAGGCATCCTTGATCCGTGATCTCTCAACTGATCACTCCTGCATACCTGCATCTATGAGGGGGGTGAGTCTAAATCACGAACTCACCAATGTTAGCCCTATACTACACAGATATACATAATATATATAACCCAAATCAGGAATTTATCCAGCGTGACACCAAGCTGGTTATAGGCATGTATACGGTATCATGTCCCATCATATCCTTCCCTAAACACACACATGCACACCACACAATAAATAAATGCATAAGACCCTACACAAGGGTCCATGCTCTCGTATCACATTTCAAGAGTGTAATCAACTAGGGTTTACGTAGATTATCACTCAAGAAATCCCACTATGTACTGGGTTTATCGGGTCATATCCATAACCATATGATGTGTATGGTCTCTTGGATTATGCCCTTAGCTAGTACATATATATATATATATATATATATATATATATATATATATATATATATATATCACATACATCACATCATAGCCGCACTAAAAAATATATAAAATGCAAATAAATGAGATGCAATGCAAATCTCGCTCTTTTCCATGCCACATTGAAGATTAGCCTCAATGCACATGCATGCCCATTGACATCATTCAGCGGTATTACACAATGGGTAACTTCTCACTTCCATTTCCCTCTCATTTCATAATATAAATATGCAAATGAATATGCAATGCATCCACATCATCACCACACAACTACCAATCCACATATCCCACACAATAACCGATGCCCTCGGTTCCACCAAAACATTTCTCAGCTCTCTACCACTCAATTATTCCACAACCATGCCACTTCTAAGCCTTACATTTTCCTTGCTATACACTGGATAAACTTCTTCCACCCAAATTATTCCACAAAAATTAGCTTTACGTAATACCTGAAAACTATAGATTTTTAGGGGTATTACAGTAACTAAAAAAAAATAATAGTACATATTGCCTTCCTCCATTATTAATAGTAAACTAATATATTCATTTACTAAACTTCATTTTAATTCCAGAAAGTTAAAATTAAGACATAAAGAATACTGTATTAAAATGATACATACACCAGAAAATAAAAAATAAAGTATCCAGAACACCAGGAACGAAATAAATGGAAAAAAAAAACAACAGCCAACACCGGAAATGAAAAAAAATTGAAATAAAGTTATGGGTACAACCTGGACTCCAGTAAATACTATAGCAACACACACAACCGACTAAATGAATCACGGAGCTTTGAAGTGGACAAATCAGCTTTTTTCAACTTTAACGAAGAGGCAACAAAATCAATAATTGAGGAGCCAGCTAAATTGTTAATAATATGATGTTTACAACAAATGTTCATTTGCTCATTAACAAACATTGTTAACTAAAAATTAAATTGCATATATATCAGAATAAAATATATTATAATCTATTTTTATTTTCAAAAAATGATTAAAAAATAAAAATGAGGTAATATTGAGTAATTCAATATTACCTCATCTTCAATATAGATCAAACTCCAAGACTTAATTGTAGGAATTTAAAATAACTATATATATATATATATATATATATATATATATATATATATATATATATATAAGTGGAACTATGATACTATATATATATATATATATAAAATGCATGGTGGCACATTAATCTCGGTGGGAAGAAAAAAAATATTTGTGGAACTATGATACTATATATATATATATATAAAATGCATGGTGGCACATTAATCTCGGTGGGAAGAAAAAAAATATGACAAATATATATATATATATATATATATATATATAAACAATAGCTTTATCATTGAATCTAGTAGAAAAAAATGACAAACAAGCTTTCCATGTACAACCCGTGATTGGTTTTCCTTTCCCATCAATGCTAAATTATATGTCATTCTGTTTCCTTCATTAACAGGGCAATAAGGTTAAATTACTCCAAAACTATGAGTCAATTCTAGAAAAGCAAATAGAGGTGTATTTCAAATAATTATCTCCAATGAGCCTTGTCTCCAAAGGGCGTGTGGGTCCTCTACCACTGAAGCTGCCTAACATTCTTACTATTAGTCAATTGTTATACGCTACGTCACCAATGTTTCAAAAGAGATCTACGCATTAGTACCCTAACCTCCTCTCTATACCAAGCTGACCCTTTTTTAAGGATTCATTCAATATATAATACATAAAAATTAAATTTCAGTCAAAAATGAATTTTTTTCAAATCTCATCTTTTTCTTAAAAACTAACTTTTTATTCACTCAGGTCCCTTAGGTGATATTTTTCTATTGTCCTTATTATAATTTGAGACATATATAGCTTCATCTAGGTCCCTAATTCTAGAATATAATTTTCTCTAAAATTAAAATAGTCTATACAAACTTTTCATTTCTTTCATTATAGTCCCTTCTTTGTGTTTCACGTATTTATTTGTGAGTTAGAAGCTAAAACCTACCTAAATTTCTTTCTTAGGTGTCATATGGGGCCATCTTTTTAGGTATATGATCCTCTACCATTGAAGCTGACATCTCGGGTATGTTTTGGAAAAAAATTGGGTTTTTGTTGTAAATGCTTCTTTAGCTTAGTTTATGGGTAGAAATAATCACATAGGTCCTAAAAACACCTAAGAATGAAATTTGGGCAGGTTTTAGCTTCTAACTCAAAAACAAATAAGTGAAACACAAAGAATGAACTAAAGTGAAAGAAATGAAAAGTTTGCATAGACTGTCTTAATTTTTGAAAAAAATATATTCTAGAATTAGGGACCTAGATAAAGCTATATATGATCTCAGATCATAAAAAGGAAAATGGAAAAATATTACCTAAGGGATCTCAGTGAATAAAAGGAAAGTTTTTAAGAGAAAAATGAAATTTAAGAAAAATACGTTTTTGACTGAAATTTAATTTTTATGTAATATATATTAAATGAATCTTGAAAAGAAGGGTCGGCTTTGTATAGAGAGGGAGGTCGGGCTGCTAATGCTTAGATTTCTTTTGAAACACTTGGTGACGTGACACATAACAATTGGCTAATAATAGGAATGTTAGACAGCTTCAATGGTAAAGGATCTGCACGCACTCCAAAGGAGGCTACTCAAGCAATAGTCCTTAGGAAAAAAAAAGTTCATAACCACTAATTAATTGGAAATATTAGTAGAAATATAAAAAACTTAATCCCCATCTGTATCAATTATGCCAACTTGCATTAACTTAAAGAGTTAATCTTATTATAATGGCAAACAAATAATTAATAATATGTAACTTAGGTGCATTTAATTACCATAATTTTAACTTAAATTCTAATTTTATCAATTTTTTTGAAATCAAGCATACATATATATAAACAAATATTGTAGGGTTATATAGAACCAAAGGTACGTAACTAGCACAATAGAAGAAGCAGATCAAAATAATTAATGAAATATTTTATATGCAATCATTTGTAATGGTAATATGCAACAACAGTACATTAATGCCTATACATGTGTTAGCAAGTATTGAAAGTTATAATTAACTCCTTAACTCATTAAAAATACATTTACACATGAGTTTTGTCCTAAAGTCTAATAGTTAAACGGTTGAGACCCTTGATATATCAAATTGTTATCAACAATTTGAAGTAGCAATTTAAAAAATACTTAAAAAAAAAGACAAATCATAAGAGAAAATGACGTATCCCATATCCACACCATAACATATCATAAGAGAGAAGATTTTCTTTTACAAAAGGTATTTAATTTGCGACTGTTACTTCAAAATATCTCCTTTCTCTCATTTGCACTATTGGATAGATTTAACCAAATAAAATTTAAGGACACAGAACTAAATTATTGTTAGTTGAAATTTCATAATCAAAGTATAATGAATCGTCTTTGATTACAATTTCCATTCACTAGAACCCCAAGATACCCATACTTTCCTTACTGGGCAACATATTTGTTCTACTGTATGTTATTGGTACAAACCCAAATTGGATAAAACCTTTTCCATATTGGTTTAACCAGCAGAAGAAAAATTTGGACAACTGAACCTCACATTTTTTTCATCCTCACTAGAGAATCTGACTGTCTCAATATAATTATCCCTACAACATTAATTGATCTGAAACAACAAACCAAAGCCCCATTTTGAATGTCTGAACCAAACCTCAAAGGAAAATAAACTTCATGGATTCAACTGGACCATAATTTGAATAACAAGTTGTCAAAAATAGATGTATGTGAAAAATACAAAAATAGGGGACAAACAAAAATGTACCTTGGGTACAAACAAAAATTTCATTCTTAAACAGTGACCAACAAAATTATCAATTCAGGGAAGTAGATTAAAAATTGGACAATAAAATTTGACACAAGTAGTCAATGGTAGTCAATGTAACAGATCAATGTAGAAAAAAGAAATTGAGCACAGAGGTACCAACCTTCTTTAGCCAACAAATCGAGCCACTAGCATGAATAAATACTGGAAACAAAGAGAAATTTGAGATGGAATTTATATTGGAAACAGGAAAAAAATGGTGCAGAAGATGACAAAATCGAGGAAGTGATGAGAGGGAGAGAGAGAGAGAGAGAGAGGGAGTATCTGTCACGACCCGTTTTCTGGGCACATGACCGGCACAATGATGCATCTCTCATCACTGTAAGCCCTTCGATAAATTCTACCCATGAGATTAAATTATCTATGTTATCAAAATAACAATTCCTTAATAAATATGAAGAAAATATATCAACTTTTCTTATCTGAAAATCATAGAGATGATTTGCACATAATAATAGATTCTCAATATAAAATACGTTATTATGCTGACATACAAGCCAAATGCCAAACCCCTGACCTAGATGTCCTAGACGATTACAGAGCAACATAATCTACAACAATAGAGGGGCCTACCCGACAGCGGGAATGTCCAAAGTAATCTACTCTTCTAGCGGATATTCTTCATCGGCAACCTGATCTGAACAAAAAGGTTGTACAGAGAGTATGAGCTTTTAAGCTCCGTGAGCGAATCGGCCTCGCGTTAATAAAATTCAAATACATTACCAGTCATGCAAGCATATCCGAAGGCTCATACTCAACCAATAAACATAGTTAGAAATTACATACAAGAAGATAAAATTCATCCAATTCAACAAACGTTACTAGTACCCATTAATGGCAATATATCCCGGAGAGCGCACACAGGCCAGCTCACCAATTCTGTATATTTCCGCCATGATGCACAACCAATTCAACAAACGTTACTAGTACTCATCAATGGCAATATATCCAAGAGAGCGCACACAGGCCAGCTCACCAATTCTGCATATTTCCGCCATGACGCACAACCTCATCCTCTTAGCTAGGGCGCCTCACGGATTTATCACCAATCCGGGCTATATCCCTACTGAGGGAATCGTTGTCTCCACACTCATTGGTCAAGACACCCTTTCAACCGGGTTTTCCGCCTTGCCGTGAGAGGGGGTACTGTCCCGCTCAATCACAATCAATAGTACAGTATTTCATATCATAATCAGAAGCACAATATAATATTCATCCATATAACAGGTATAGTATATAACTATATTATAGATTTATAAACCACAAATCAAGATAACAATTAATCCGTTTTTGAAAACATTCAAACTTCACATCATCATAAGATACTTATTTCATTTTATCCATACTTATGGATTAATTATCTCATTAGATTCGTCATTCTGTATCCAATTTCCCTCTATGAATCTTGGGAGTGTCCTACGACATACTTTTTATCACCAGTAATGCTAAAACTCTATTAAAACGGGGTCGTTTCACTCACCTAGATTCCGTACGAGTATCACTTCTCTAAATTGTTACGGACAAGAGTACGCAGGTGAATTTCAGTGTTCCGCTACAGAGATTTTCATGAAAGATTATAGAAAATACGTTAAGATTGTTTTCATACAGATACTGTTCATACGTATGGTTACTATTCATACAGTTACTATTCATACCAGAAATAGAGAATACAATCTGTAAAAGAGTACATCAGGTAAGTTCCCAGGAAAGAGTGGAGGGTCACACTGGACACACTTAAAAACCAGGTCTTTCCTTAGCCAGAACTTTCCTAGACATGTATTCTTCACAGTTTACATTCTATTTCGGTAATCAGAGAATCAAAATAACATATAAATAGCTAAGGACAGTTTTTCTGATGTGGAAGATCGGCCAAAGCCACAACCACAGAGCATACTTAAGAAAATAACTTCTAAAATTGAAAGACATAGAAATAGCATAGTATCCTTACCTAAGCTGAAAAGGAAAGGCCCAAAATCTCAGAGGCCTAGCATTGGAGTAAGAGAAACTTAAGGAGAGAAGAAGAGAAGTTGAAGGTGTGAGTTTAGAAGTGAAATGAAAGGGCCTATTTATAGAAAAAGTCAAGGATACTATTTGACACTATGCGCTAATAAAATATTCAATTTACTATTCATAAAAATGACATTTCTAATAATGCAGTTACTGTGCAAATCGCGGCAACGGCTGAAATTTTTTTTCTTTTATTACTATTGGAAACTTAAAGAGAAAACTATCCTTTCTCTTAAACCTTTAAGTTTCTTTTCAAATCAGTCCTTTCAATTTAGTCCCTGAGCGTATTTTTACACATAAAACGTCATTTTCTCCTACAAACTTCTTTCTAGTTTTATCTTATGACCAAACCATATCTAGTACTTGACATTTCAATTGTATAAGTGAACAATATCGTATACGTAAATAGTATTATACAGGTAAATAGTATTGTATACTGAAATAGTAACAGTAGTTTGTAAATAAATATTTATATTTTATTTTTCATGGGTATTACAGTATCGGAGGCAGCTGGGAATGGAGGATGGAGGCAGAGGCCAGTGCCAGAGATACAAACCAGTGGCAGAGAGAAAGAGGGAGACCCTGATGAGAGAGAGAACCAGAGAGATTGAGCGAGACAAAAACGTGGGAAAGGACATTGGGGATTTAGGATTCAATTATTTGGGATGAAATTCTAAGATGGACAATTCTATCTCTAATTAATGGTACGACATCGTTTTACTAAAACTATTATGGGACGGAATTTTGAGACAGCTATTTCCATCTCTAACTCATTGTACGATTTTGTTTTACAAATATTAATCTGAGATGGATTTTAGATATGGAAATATTATGTTTCTAAATTATTTATAATTTATAAAAATTTAGGGACGGAATTTAGAAATGCCGTAGTCCATCTCTAAAATTGGGGATAGATATTCATTCAGAGATGGAAGTAATCCGTCTTAGAATCTGTTTCTGATTTGTCGTTTTCCAATTTCATATCAGGGACGAATTTTGCTATAGATTAGAGATGAATTTTGAGACAGAATAATTTTGTCTCTGATTCTAGCTTTTTTTGTAGTGGTCGCCGACAGCTCGCCTTACCGTCAAAGAACCGCTCATCGGAGTTTGGTTGGAGGATTTAGGTGGAGAGGGGTAGACAGAAGGAAGAGAGAAAGAGAGAAAAGAGAGTGAGAAGAGACAGAAAAAGTAAGAAAATGAAGAAAAGGGTTGGGTCACCTATATATACCCGCCCATAGTGAAATTATTATTTTACCCCTAGATAACTCCCAATTAACCTTGATAGCGGTAAATTTGTAACTTCTCCAATTTGGGTATTTTTCTCATTTTAGGTGCCATGCTAGTTCCTCATTTCACTTTATTCCCTCTCTGGACCCCATAGGTACCCGGCTCTCTCTATGCCTCATGACTACTCTTTCTCTGTTCCCTGTCCTCCAACACTATTTCCATGAAACTTTCTCTTCCTCTTGTCTTTCCTCAAATCTCAAAAATATCATCAGTAATAAAATACCAGGTTCAGTTTTTTATCTCCATTTCCATAAATAATATTCAAAAGAATAAATTAAATATAAAAAAATAAAAAAGAACAAATAATTCCATTAAAATAATGACAATTTTCATTATAAAAACTGTAATAACGCCAATCACATGATCCCAAAATTAGCGGGTATTACATGAAATTACTCCCTAATAAGGCATTTAACACCACAGAACCCTAACTTCCTAATTCTAACAAATTCGAAATTTCACACATATAGGATTCTTCACAAAAATTTCAATTTTGAGCCCAAATTCCAATTTTTAAACTCAAAAGGTTTGTTCATCAGAATTTACCTCAGATACTAGTTGAAAGCATGTTGTGTGTAATCTCAAGCTAAACAATCAAGATTTATAGAAAAAACAAATGCAAAAAACTTAAACTATAAACCTATTGTTTGTATATATAATAATACATAAAAATAAATAATGCTAATAGTAGAAGGGAAGAAGAAGGGAGGAAGGGAAAAGAGATCAGGTAAGGCACTTTTGGTGGTTCACGGAGGAGATGCCTAGACGAAGTTCAACTCCTCTTTCACTCTCTCGTAACTTTGCTACCAGGGACACAAGGAAGAAATTGAAAGGGAAGAAGGGAAGAAGAAACAAAGAAGGGTGAAGCTCGGTGGTGTTGGGGTGGCTATAGGAGACAGGTCACTGTGGAAGGTCTCTCCCATTCTCTCTTTCTTATGCCAGCATTGTGTGACTTGGAAGGAGAGAGGAAAATAGAGGAAATGGTGTTGGGAGATGACGTGTTATGTTGAGATGACGTGCTGCACTACAAAAAAAAGGACTTTCAGTGGCGACTTTTTGGTGGCGACAAAAAAATTTGTCACTGAAAGTCCGCTTTCCGTGGCGACTTTTTTTTGTCGCCACTGAAAGTAAGACTTTTAGTGACGACTTTTTAAATTCGTTACTGAAAGTATCACTTTCAGTGGCGACTTTTTAAATTTGTCACCGAAAGTATCACTTTCAGTGGCGACCTCAAATGTTGCCACCAAAAGTGACCTTTTTAGTGGCGACTTTTGTTGCCACCGAATGTGAGACTTTCAGTGGCGACTTTTGTCATCACTGAAAGTATCACTTTCTGTGGCAACCTTATATCTTGCCACTGAAGTGGCGAGTATTAGTGTTGCCACTGAAAGTGGATATTTTTTAAAATAATAAAAATGCTAATATTTTATCAGTAAAATACATTTTATTATTTTTTAATAAAAAATTATTTTAAAAAATAGGAACCAAACATAGGTTAGATTTAAAAAGAGACTATAATTCCTATATAATATGTAATATCGAGGACTTAATTTTTTTCTAAGTAGACTAGGACTATTTGGAAAAGTAAGAAATTTTAAAAATTTAGTGAGAAATTAAGTAAATTGTTTAAGGACTCTTGAAATACTATAAATTTAATTAAAGAAAATAAATATAATGAAGTTATAGCCTTCAAAAGGTGAAAATTAATTTGATAAAATATTAAAAAATTTAAATAAAAATTAAATAAATTTAATTTTTAAATTATTAAATAAAATGTTTATTTACTTTTAGTGACGACAAATGTTGTCACTGAATGTCCACTTTCAGTGGCGCCAAATTTAGTTGTCACTGAAAATCTTGAATATGATAAAATATTTTTTAATTTTTTAAATAGACTTTCAGTGACAACTTATTATGTCGCCACAGAAAGTCTTACATATAATAAAATATTAATATTTGGAAAATATATTACTGGGGAGTCGAACCCAGCCCTCCAAGCTTATGAAAACACACATCAACCATTTAAGCTCCTAACTTATTGTTGAAATTACTAGTAATAATTAAATATGAATATGCCTGAATTCTTTCGATTTTTTGCAGCCCTAGATCAATTCGCGCCTCTTATTATTCGCGCCTGAAAGTCTGAAACCCTCTCCCTCTGCTTTCTTCTCATTTCTTCCACCATCTCTTTCTTCTTCTTCATTCCTCTCCATTGTCAGCGAAAAATAGAATCAGTCTCTCGGTCTCTTGGTAAGTTCTCGCACTAAATCTCTCTCTTTCTCTCACTTGCTTCACCTTCTTTGTTCGAGCTTTTTTTTTGGTCTTTGCCCTAAAATTTTCGATTGGTGGTTTTCTTTAGCCAAGAATGTAGCTGCAAAGAAAGAAATAAGGACAATAATGAAGATATTGTAGGTCCTTGGGAAGATTCTGCAATTATGTCTGACAATATTGGTGGACTAAAAAGATTCAGAGATGAAGATTCAAAATTCTTGTCACATCCCAAAAATTGAGCATGTGAAAAGATACTACTCATTTGATATAATTCTCAAACATACGTTATATGCATATATTCTGTAAGGTTTTACATTCAACCTTAATCATTCATTCCACACTACAGAATTATATTCATCTGATAAGCAAATATAGACATACATAGTCTGATATTTCTATCTCATCGCAAGCCTAGGAGACCTATAGAAAATACAGAGCTTTTCTAATATCCACATTAATAAGTACTGGTGTCCCACCAGACAGAAATAGAGAATAATCCCAAGGGGCTTCTAATCTTCAAACAGATTCTCTTCTTCTCTGTTTTCTGTATCTGAAAAAAAAATCAGTAAGTAAATAACTGTACTATATAAAATATCAAAAGTACAAATACCACATTTACTCATATAATTAATTGTCTTATACATCGAGTAGTATGGGACTCTAACCCTTTCAAACTCATGAATAAGATTTCATAGGTATACACCGAGTAGTATGGGACTTTAACCCTTTCAACTAGTGTATAGATTTCATAGATATGCACTGAGTAGTATGGGACTTTAACCCTTTCACACTCGTGTATAAGATTTCTTAGATATACACCGAGTAGTATGGGACTTTAACCCTTTCACACTCGTGTATTAGATCCCGTAGATCTTTACTCATTAATAAAATAGTAAGAATTCATCACATAGTACAATTGTCATGAAATAAATAGTTTCTTCATACTCTTATTTCTACTGATCATCATATACTCCCATATGAAAAATTAATTGCTTATTATCCAAATAATATTGTAAATGGGACTTATATTGTACTTTGACTAGTAATATCAAATTAGCTGAGCAAGGTTATTTACTCACCTTGATGTTTGTCCAAGTTTACCTTGTTCCACACTAGAATTTGTGTAGGAAAATTTCCTTTGATCCTTACAAAGCTTTTGAACCGAACAAATAATCGAACTTCTGAAGATCAAGGAAAGGATTTGAGAAGAAAATGAAGAACTGAGAAAGAATCTTTTCTGCTTCCTTCGGCTGAGTGAAAAATATGAGGTTACTATTGAAACTTTATATTAAATATTTCTAATGGGTTATTCAATAACCCATGGGTATCCATAACCCAACATCCAAACCCATCCAGTCAATTTACAATAAATGGATTAATTGACCATTCTGCAACCACTTTTCCATGAATTTCACCATTCTTAGAATATATCCCTCATTGTGCAAATATTTAGTCCAGTCATTTAACTCAATTTTCATAAATAATATTCAAAGAGAACAATTAAATATGAAAATTAAAAATGACCAAAATAAATAACTAAAGTAACGTTGTAGAATTCTAAAATACTCTTAAGCGAATTATATTCTGAAATTAACGGGTATTACATTCTACCCCCCTTAAAAGAATTCGGTCCTCCGAATTAAAATCTTACCTCAAGTTTCAAATAAATGTGGATAGTTTTTCCACATCTCATCTTCTGCTTCCCACGTAGCTTCCTCGCGAGAATGATTTCTCCAAAGAACCTTGACAGTAGGAATTTCTTTGGTACGCAATTTCTTGACTTTTCTATCAAGGATAGCTACTGGTACCTCTTCGTAGGTGAGAGTTTCATCAAAATGAACTTCTTGGGGTTGAATGACATGAGAAGGATCAGGAAGATACTTCCGTAGCATGGACACATGAAATATTGGATGAACTCCCTCTAGGTTGGAAGGTAGGTCTAGGCGATATGCCACATTACCCACTCTGTCTACAACCTCATATGGGCCAACATACCTCGGACTAAGCTTGCCTTTCTTCCCGAATCTCATTACTCCTTTCATAGGTGAGATTCGTAAGAAAACCATATCACCTATTGCAAATTCAAGGTCACGTCGTCGGTTGTCCGCATAAGACTTCTGTCTACTCTGAGCAGTTAACAACTTCTCTCTGATCAGTTTAACTTTATTTATATCTTCCTGTATCATCTCAGGTCCAAATATTTTGGTTTCACCAAGTTCAAACCAACCTATAGGAGATCGACACCGTCTCCCATACAAAGCCTCAAAAGGTGCCATCTGAATACTGGCTTGGTAACTGTTATTATAAGCAAATTCAATAAGAGACAAATGATCTTCCCAACTTCCACTGAAATCCATCACACAAGCTCTTAGCATATCCTCTAAAGTCTGAATTGTCCTTTCGGACTGTCCATCAGTCTGAGGATGGAATGCTGTGCTAAGATTCACTTTGGTACCCAAAGCCTCTTGAAAGACTTTCCAGAACCGAGAAGTAAACTGAGGTCCTCGGTCTGATATAATGGATATTGGTACACCATGAAGTTTCACTATTTCTTTAACATAAAGTCGAGCAAGTTTTGCTACACTGAAAGTGGTATGAACAGGAAGAAAATGTGCTGACTTAGTAAGTCGATCCACTATGACCCATATTGAATCATTTCCTTTTGTTGACCGAGGTAAACCTACTACAAAATCCATGGTGATCCTTTCCCACTTCCATTCGGGAATATCTAGTTTTTGCATCAATCCAGGTGGTCGTCGATGTTCAGCTTTAACTTGCTGACAAGTCAAACATCGAGCTACAAAGTCAGTCACGTCTCGCTTCATGCCCTCCCACCAATAAACTTGTTTCAAGTCATGATACATTTTCACAGCACCAGGATGTACAACGTAGGGTGAACCATGAGCTTCCATTAAGATTTCATGTTTCAAAGATTCAATGTTGGGGACACAGAGTCTACCATTAAACCATAAGACTCCTTCTTCATCTACCAAGAAACTTGGTGCTAGACCTTGCCTTGCCTTATCTCTGATTTTGACCATATCAATGTCATTTTCTAAATTTACTTTTACTTTTTCAACAAGAGATGATCTAACTGTTAAATGAGCCAGAAATGTACCTGACTCAGTGATCTCGAAGAATACTCCATCAGCTTCCAATTCTTGTAGTTCATGTATTAGAGTCCTCCTTATAGTGGCAATGTGAGCTAAACTTCCCATAGACTTTCGACTTAGAGCATCAGCCACTACATTTGCTTTACCTGGATGGTAAAGGATGGTACAATCATAATCTTTCAGAAGTTCCATCCACCTTCGTTGCCTTAGATTGTGATCTCTCTGCTCAAAAATGTACTTAAGGCTTTTGTGATCTGTAAAAATTTTACAAGTTTCCCCATACAAGTAATGTCTCCATATCTTTAGGGCAAACACTACAGCTGCCATTTCCAAATCATGAGTGGGGTAATTCAATTCATGCTTTTTAAGCTGACGTGAGCCATAAGCTATGACTTTACCATGTTGCATCAACACACACCCTAAGCCTATCTTTGAGGCATCACAGAATACAGAGTAACCCCCTGGTCCTGATGGTAAAATTAAGACTGGTGCAGAAGTTAAACACTCTTTCAATTGGGTGAAACTTTGTTCACATGAATCATCCCAAATGTATTTAACATTCTTTCGGGTTAACTTATTTAATGGAAGAGCCGTCTTAGAGAAATCTTTGACAAAGCGACGGTAATACCCTGCTAAGCCAAGAAAACTACGTACTTCAGACACAGTTGTTGGTCTAGGCCACTGTTTAACTGCTTCAATTTTACTTGGATCTACATGAATACCTTCTTGGGAAATAACATGTCCCAAAAATGTTACATGACTCATCCAGAATTCACATTTTGAGAGCTTTGCGTACAACTGATGCTCTCTCAAAGTCTGAAGCACTATTCTCAAATGTTCAGTATGTTCTTCATGACTCTTTGAATATACCAAAATATCATCAACAAACACAATTACAAACTTATCAAGGAATGATTTGAACACTCTGTTCATTAAATCCATAAATGCTGCTGGTGCATTTGTCAACCCAAAAGACATCACAAGAAACTCATAATGTCCATACCGTGTACGAAAAGCAGTCTTAGGTATATCATCACTCTTAATTCGTAACTGATGATATCCAGACCTTAGATCAATCTTTGAGAAGTATTTTGCTCCTTGAAGCTGATCAAACAAATCATCTATCCTTGGTAAAGGATACTTATTCTTCACTGTGACTTTATTCAGTTGACGATAATCTATACATAATCTCATAGAACCATCTTTCTTTTTCACAAAAAGAACAGGAGCACCCCAAGGTGAAAAACTTGGGCGAATGAACCCTTTGTTTAACAAATCTTCCAATTGTTCTTTAAGTTCTTTTAGCTCAACAGGAGCCATACGATAAGGTGGAATAGAAATTGGTCTTGTGTCTGGGACCAAATCAATACTGAACTCAATATCTCTTTCTGGCGGTAATCCAGGTAAATCTTCTGGGAACACATCTGGGAATTCATTAACCACATGAATGTCTTCTAACTTCTGTTCTTTCTTTTCTAAATCTTTGATAAAAGCTAGAAATCCCTGACATCCCTTTCGCAACATACGCTGGGCACTTAACATAGATATCATGTTGCAAGGTACATCACTTCGATCTCCTTGAAACACAAAATTACTCCTCCCCGGTATATTAAAGGAAATAACTTTGTCACGACAATTTATAGTAGCATGACAAGAAGATAGCCAGTCCATCCCTAGAATCACATCAAAATCTAACATATTGAGAACCATAAGATCTATCTCAGTTTCCATGCCTCCAACGATTATTTTACAAGAACGATAACATGTTTTAACCATCAAAGTCTCTCTCATCGGTGTAGAAACCAAGAATGGTTCTTTAAGAATAATCGAATCAATTGCAAATCTCTTGGCAAATAGGGGTGACACATATGAGTGAGTAGAACCAGGGTCAAACAAAATACGTGCAGCAAAAGTATTAACAGATAATATACCTGTAACTACAGCATTGGATGTTTGAGCATCCTGTCGGGTTAGAGCATATATTCTTGCATTTCCTCTGCCAGCAGCTTGTTTTCCACGGTCACCTTGGCCTCTTCCAGAACCTCTTCCCATACTACCCCCTATTGAAGGGGTTGGTGTTTGAGTAATAGATTGTGGTCGAGGTGGCAAAGTAGACCCTTGACCTGGTCTTGTCATGAGCTGAGGGCACTCCCTTATAAAATGTCCTTTTTGTCCACAGTGAAAACAGCCTGTACCAACAGTGTTTAACCTGCATTCTCTGAAGTGAAACTTTCCACATTCAGGACATTGAGGTTTTTCCCTTCTACCTTGAGTACCTCCTCTACTAGAAGAGCTAAAACCACCCCTGCTCTCTGAACGAGGCTTAGCCACACTGGCTATAGAATAAGATGACTTAGTAGGAGTGGCTGGAGCATGTTGTGGTGCAGTAAAAGTCCCTGAGTCTTCCCCTTGATTAAAAGATCTCCTATATCTGGCCTTCTTCTTTTGACGATATTCTTCTTTATTCTTTGACCTCCTTTCCATTCTTCGGGCCACATCAACAGCTTCTGAGTACGAAGAGTAATCATTCATATTAGAACCCACTTGATCATATAAGGCATCACGAAGCCCTTCCACAAACTTTTCTATTTTCTTCCTTTCAGAAGGAATGATTTCAGGGGCATATTCAGATAATTTAACAAACTGAGCTGAATACTCGTCAACAGTCATGGTTCCCTGCCGTAGATACAGAAAATCTCTGGCCCTGGATGATCGTTCACTTGCCGGAAGGAATTCATCCATAACCAATCTGTAAAATTCTATCCACATAACTGGCGGTGCGCCTTGAATTCTAGCTTTCTTCCAGTTCCTCCACCATTTACCAGCCCTACCTTTTAACTGAAAGGAAGTGAATTCTACCTTTTGAGTAGGAGAACACCCTATAGCATCACAGATTGCTTCACAATCTTCAAGGAAACATTGTGGGTCCTCTTTGGGATCTTTCCCTGAAAAAGTAGGAGGCCTCATTTTCTGGAATTCAGACATTCTTACCTCTCTTACATTAACTCCTCCCGCTAACGGAGCTGGTGGTACATTTTCAGCTTCAACAATAGGAGGATCCACTGGCAGGTTAGCTTGTGCAGCTCGACCTCTCATTTCAGCCTCAAATCGGTCAAATCGTTCATTCATCAAATGAATCACATGTGCAATAGTTGCATTACCGACATGAGCATCAGGTTCGACTCTTCTTGCTTGCTCACTAGTTGCGCCCTCAGTACTTTGAGCATGTAAACTATCACCACGGTTAGGATCATCTTGCACATGTACTGGTGGATTTATGGCCCTCCTTGGACCCATATGCTCATTATTATTAGAAGATCCTTCTGACATTGATCTGTCACAGATCTACACACATAACAAACAATTTTCAGACATAAACAAAATATCACTTACTAGCCCCACTGAGAAGTTATCTATAAAATGACGTTATACTCTACAAGGTCTTTTATGGAACCTAATCCTATGGTCATGCCGCGGCTCATGACAATAGGGAAGGGCCCACAAAGATCACTTTGCTCTGTACTCTATAGGGGACCTATAAAACCTTTCCTCTGATACCAAATTTGTCACATCCCAAAAATTGAGCATGTGAAAAGATACTACTCATTTGATATAATTCTCAAACATACGTTATATGCATATATTCTGTAAGGTTTTACATTCAACCTTAATCATTCATTCCACACTACAGAATTATATTCATCTGATAAGCAAATATAGACATACATAGTCTGATATTTCTATCTCATCGCAAGCCTAGGAGACCTATAGAAAATACAGAGCTTTTCTAATATCCACATTAATAAGTACTGGTGTCCCACCAGGCAGAAATAGAGAATAATCCCAAGAGGCTTCTAATCTTCAAACAGATTCTCTTCTTCTCTGTTTTCTGTATCTGAAAAAAAAATCAGTAAGTAAATAACTGTACTATATAAAATATCAAAAGTACAAATACCACATTTACTCATATAATTAATTGTCTTATACATCGAGTAGTATGGGACTCTAACCCTTTCAAACTCATGAATAAGATTTCATAGGTATACACCGAGTAGTATGGGACTTTAACCCTTTCAACTAGTGTATAGATTTCATAGATATGCACTGAGTAGTATGGGACTTTAACCCTTTCACACTCGTGTATAAGATTTCTTAGATATACACCGAGTAGTATGGGACTTTAACCCTTTCACACTCGTGTATTAGATCCCGTAGATCTTTACTCATTAATAAAATAGTGAGAATTCATCACATAGTACAATTGTCATGAAATAAATAGTTTCTTCATACTCTTATTTCTACTGATCATCATATACTCCCATATGAAAAATTAATTGCTTATTATCCAAATAATATTGTAAATGGGACTTATATTGTACTTTGACTAGTAATATCAAATTAGCTGAGCAAGGTTATTTACTCACCTTGATGTTTGTCCAAGTTTACCTTGTTCCACACTAGAATTTGTGTAGGAAAATTTCCTTTGATCCTTACAAAGCTTTTGAACCGAACAAATAATCGAACTTCTGAAGATCAAGGAAAGGATTTGAGAAGAAAATGAAGAACTGAGAAAGAATCTTTTCTGCTTCCTTCGGCTGAGTGAAAAATATGAGGTTACTATTGAAACTTTATATTAAATATTTCTAATGGGTTATTCAATAACCCATGGGTATCCATAACCCAACATCCAAACCCATCCAGTCAATTTACAATAAATGGATTAATTGACCATTCTGCAACCACTTTTCCATGAATTTCACCATTCTTAGAATATATCCCTCATTGTGCAAATATTTAGTCCAGTCATTTAACTCAATTTTCATAAATAATATTCAAAGAGAACAATTAAATATGAAAATTAAAAATGACCAAAATAAATAACTAAAGTAACGTTGTAGAATTCTAAAATACTCTTAAGCGAATTATATTCTGAAATTAACGGGTATTACAATTTTGGTCAAAGAAGAGTCTATAATTTTCTTCTTCTTTCTCTTTCTCTCTATCGCATTGCCAACTTTCACTTAACCGTTAAGTAGAAACATATAATTGTGTGCATCAAAGATCGTCATTCTGAATGTGCGTATGTTGTTGAAACCTCTCTTTGTTGGTAGGCATTTGACGAGTATCGTACGTACAAGAAGATGAAGCAAGCTATCTTTCTTGGAATTTTGGCTTGCGTGGGTGCTCTGTTCGTTAATGTGGAAGACCCATATAGGTATGACACATGGGAAGCGACTTATGGAACAATAAGTCCCCTTGGTTTTCCTCAAAAGGTTCGTCATCTTTCATTACTATATAGCTCCTCAAAATTAAATATATCTTTCTTCCATACTTTTGAAAAAGAGTCTGATATGATATGTATATTTACTGCCTTAATATCAGGGTATTCTTATCAACGATTTATATATAATTATGTGAATATAGTATGTTTGTTTTTAAAAGATGATTAACCTATCAATATGGAATATACAATCTTGATTCTGGAACACATAGGCTGATTACTTAATTAATCCTTTTCAACATTTCTTCTGTTTGGACTTGGAATGGAAAGGAATTCTTGCCCGATGAACTAGTGAGATTGGGGTCTTATTGAGAAATAAAATTTTAACCATATAATTAGAATAATATATCTAGTAAATAAAAACTCCTTAAGATGAATCTGTCAATAAATCTCACTACTTGAAGCACTCATTTTAATAACTCATTGAACATTCATTTCTTTTTCTTTGTCTTTTTTTGGGTCCATTTTGCTTATAACAATTATGATTTACTTGATGAGTCTGCTCATGCCACCCCAACAGAAGGATAGGGAAGCATCATCTATGAAGACAATATTGATTGAACCTTTACAACTTCATTGTCTCCTGATTTGTCCTTGCCAAATTTCATAATAATGTACTAAAAATAAGTTATACAACTTGAAGGAAACTACATGCCCTGTTTCTATGTACAGGCAAGCTAGATAAAATTATCAGCTTAGGACTGGGAATGCATATCCAATATATGTTCTCCTAAACCTAATAGAACAACACCCAGACCAGAAAACCATGAATATATGAATTTCCAAACAGCTGGCACAAGGGTGACAGAAAGAGAGAAACATCCTAAAAAAGATATGGAGTTAAGGACTAAATGAAGTGGGGAAGAGAGTTTTACTTGAAATTTTCACCGAGATCTATTTTTTTGTGCATTAGACTTCTATTATGGGGGTCCAAAGGTTAATTTAAAAAAAAGGTATATGGACTTAAGTGAGAAGAAAAGTGAAAGGAGGGTTGAACTAAGGTTTTTATCAAAAAATTGGTTTTAGGTGGACACACGTGGATTCCACTTCCTTGAGCACCATTCAACCGAGAGAGAGAAAGATTTTGAAGCAAAGAAATTTCTGGGTCTTTCTCTCACTTGCTTAATTCCATTTTCCTCCATTTTCTTGTGGTGTCTCTGTCACCAAGGCTAAGGAAATTCTTGGTTCTATGAGTTGTTGGATTAGAAGGGAATCCGAGTGAGGTAAGGGAAAAACTTGAGTTCAATCTTACATTTTCAACTTCTTTTCTGTTTAGTTTATTATTATGCACCATGCCAGAGATTAAGAGAGCACACAATTAAAATAAGGGTAAATAGATCCATTTCACATACTTCTAGTGGTTTAATAAATCTATATTTATGTTTTCTTTTTCTTTACTTCTATGTAATTTAGAGTTTTGCTCAGAGGAAATTAAAACTTTTGACAATGTGGTGGTGGAAGGTGAAATTAATGACATTTTGGTTCTGTTTTCTGCAAGTTCTGTGTATGTGTGCTGCCATGACTAAATTCCTTGAATCTTTCCAAGAGTTATTGACCTAAATTAAACCATAAAGCCTCTTAACACAAACAAAAGCCTTGGACATAAATTGAGCTGAATTCAATAGTCATAAATGGAGGTTATTGGCCAAGTTGAATTTTATGCAGAAAACCAGTCTGGACAGCTGCACATTTTAGTTCTTTTCAGGGATCAAATGATCTTATTTTGTTACAAAATTTTTCTGACATTAAATTAAGACCCTTGTGATATCCCAAATTTAATTACCTTAGAAAATGAGGCTAAATAAATAAATGAGCAAGAAAATAAGGATAAAATAGTTATTAAGAAATTTTTGAGAGATATAAATAGAATTTTATCCATTGAGTAGGGACCTATTTGTATAGAATAAAAAGATTTGAGGGTTTTTATCATTTTCAACCAAAAGAAAAAGTGTGAAAGTGATGTGTGTGAGGTGTGCGGTGAGGAAGAAAAGGAAGAAAAGGAAGAAAAGAAAGAAAAGAAAGAAAAAGAAAAAAAGAAAGAGGGAGATGTGAAGTTTAATTAAATAATATATATATATATATATGATGTGGTGTGAGTCGTGGGGTGGAAGAAAAAGAAGAGAGGAGAAGATGATGGAGAGGAAGATAAAGAGACAAAGGAAAAAAAAAAAGAGAAAGTGATGTTTGATTTGAGGCTGGAATAGTAGAAAAAAATATTAAAAAAATATATGTATATATGTGTGTGTTATGTGAGTTGGGAAAGGAAGAATGAAAGAGAAGGAAAAGAAATAAAGAGGAGAGAGAGAGAAAGAGACGAGGGAGAGAAATAGAGGAGAGAAAGAGACGAAGAAAGGAAAGAAGAAGAAGGAAAGACATGGGAAACGCAGAGTAAATATGAGCAAAGAAGTTTAAGAGGTTGAGAATCAGGTAGTTAGTCTTTCATAAAAGTATGATTATTTATGATTTATGATATCTGTGTTCATAATCAATTTTTACAGAATTTTATTTATAATTCTTGTTCTACATAGTGAACAAGAGAAATTTAATTGTTATCAGTGTGATGTTGTGCTTTTATGGCTGAAATGATCTGTTCATGTATTTACATGTTTTTAATAAAGTGACTAGCTACTGAGATATTTTATATCTCACTTTTAGAAAATTGATCATTTCAGGAAAAAGGGCAAAATAGAAGGCTTGATGATATTAATGATGAGATTGAAGTGTAGAAAAATATTTTATGGTAGTTTATGATACAAAGATGTAAAGATAGTAATAAATATCATGTAAATTATTTTTGTATGTATTCAAGCTTAGATATAATTAATGTGAATCTTGTAAATTTTCTGCAAGGTTACTATTCACATGAATAGTAAAATTCATGAATAGTGAAATCTATAATTATTTGAAAGAAAATTATTCAGAAAGTATCGAGTGCACCGATTTAGAGAAAAAAATATTATTTTAAAAGAAAAAAAATCGGGGTGTTACAAAATGGTATCAGAGGAAAAGATCTTGTCATCTTATGGAAAGAAAAATATTTACATGTAATTTTTTGATTTGTTAAAAGTATTATTTTTATGATGTTTGTGTTTGAGTTGCTGTGAATGTTTGTTATGATTAAGTGAGATTTAGAAGAGTATTTGAGAAAAAAAAAAGCAAGTCATATGGAGAATTGATTAAAGATGAATAAAGGCATACGAGGTATCTTTTGATGAATAAAGAAAATAATGAAGTCTTATTTGTAACGTATGCCTGGCCAGTATATTTTACATGTAAGAAATCATTATAGCCTAAATTCATAAAAAGAAAAGGTATGCCGAAGTTGAATTAGAATTTACTTTGAGTGTGGTCATTTAGAAAAAAAAAATATTAAAGATAATTGTCTCTATAAAATTCAGTACCTAGTGAAGTGTACATTGAATTATAGATAAAGCTTATATTTCCTATGATCATATGAATTATCCATGTGTTTGTTTTCTCTCTAAAAGTATTCTTGAAGATGGAATTCTACAAAAATGATCTGAAATTCTTATTCCATACCATATTTATGATTAGAAATGTTATTAGTATAAACATATCTATGTTTATGTAATAACTCTTAATTCTGTAGAAAGAATTTGAGTTAGAAGAAAGTATGTATGATTATGATGTATTATGAAACAAGTGAAGATATGTTTCATAATAGAAATTAAATTCTATAAGAAAATAAAATTAGAACAAAAAAAAAAGAAAAAAGAAAATTGCCTTGGATGCTTTTGTGATGTATTTTCCATTATCTTACACATTTTCAAGGATGATTCAAGGTAAAATTGAGCAAAAGTCAAGGTAAGTGAATAACCTTGCTAAGCTAGTTTGATGTTATTAGTCAAAGTACAGTATAAGTTCCATTTACAATATTATTTGGATATTAAGCAATTAATCTTTCAGATGACAGTATATGATGATTGGTATATTTTTAGAAATTCAAAGGAATAAAAGTATGTATAAATTAATTTATTTCATGGTAATTGTACTGTGATAAATTTTCACTTGTTTATTGATGAGTAAAGATCTATGAGATTTAATACATGAGTTTGAAAGGGTTAGAGTCCCATACTACTCAGTGTATAACTATGAAAATCTGAAAAGATCTACGGGAGAGAAGCCAAGAGAAGCCAAGAGAAGCCAGAACAAGATTCGCTCCTAACCAAACAGGATTGTCTTGTTCCCTTGCCAATCATCTGATCACAGATAGCTAGCAAGGGTAGATGGTGGTGATTTTTTTTAAAAAAATAACTTGTCAGTCATCCGATACACATTGAATGAATGTCGGGTGATCATGCTTGCTAGGCAAATAAGACCAAATTTGATCACAAGAGGAGCCCATTTTTTTATATTAGGAGAGAGAAGCCAACAAAGCACCATATATAAGTCCAATAGTCCATATATTTCCAGCCATTTCGAACCTCCTCCTCAAAACTATAAGTAGGCGTACATGTGTCAACGTTTTGTTGCAGAATTTGATAGCAGGCACTCGAGTAACCTTAGTGAAATTTAGTTTAATTGGAAAAAGGAAGATATTGATTTTCACATTTCTATAATTTTAGGACATGTTTTTAGGAGGAAATGACACTACTTCAACAACTCTAGAGTGGACACTAACAGAGCTTATGAGAAATCCAAGCATCACAAAGAAGGTCCAAGAAGAGGTGAGAAGAGTTGTGGGGCACAATTCAAAGGTAGATGAAAATGATATCAATGAAATGAAGTACTTGAAATTAGTGGTGAAAGAAGCTCTAAGATTACATCCACCTGCTCCGTTTTTGGTCCCTAGGGAGACAGCATGCAACACTAAAGTTGGAGGGTATGATATTCCTTCCAAAACAATGATATACGTGAATGCATGGGCAATCCAAAGAGATCCTGAATTATGGGAAAGGCCCGAAGAGTTCATCCCCGAGAGATTTGAAGACAACAAGATTGATTTTAAAGGACAAGATTTTGAATTTATCCCTTTCGGTTCTGGAAAAAGGATGTGTCCTGGAATGGCATTTGGGCTTGCTTCTGTTGAGTTTGTGTTGGCTAATCTTCTTTATTGGTTTGATTGGAAGCTGCCTGAACCCAATGCATCAGAGCGTGAGATAGATATGAGTGAGGTATTTGGGCTCACAGTAAAAAAGAAAGTCCCACTTCTTCTTGAACCAATACCATACTCCTTCTGATCTCGTATTACTAGTCCAACTTTATTTTACATTTCGATTTCTATTATATATGTGTGTAGCAATAGCCAATAAATGTGTCATGTTGTTTATGTAGTTGAATCATAGGAAAATGTAATTTTAAGTACGAATTATGCTTTTCATTTCAAGTTTCACAACACAACTTTTCTGAAATAATCAGTTACTAGTGTCACGACCCGTTTTCTGGGCACATGACCGGCACAATGATGAATATCCCATCACTGTAAGCCTTTCGATAAATTCTACCCATGAGTTTAGTCATTATCAAAATAACCATTCCTGAAGAAAATATATCAAATTTTCTTATTTGAAATTCATAGAGATGATTTGCACATAATAATAGATTCTCAATATAAAATACATTATTATGCTGACATACAAACCAAATGCCAAACCCATGACCTAGATGTCCTAGACGATTACAGAGCAACATAATCTATAACAAAAGAGGGGTCTACCCGACAACAGGAAGATCCAAAGTGATCTACTCCTCTAGCAGATATTCTTCGATGGCAACCTGATCTGCACAAAAAGGTTGTACAAACAGTGTGAGCTTTTTAAACTCAATGAGCGAATCGGCCTCGCGTTAATAAAATTCAAATACATTACCAGTCATGCAAACATATCCAAAGGCTCATACTTAACCAATAGACAGAAGATAAAAATTCATCCAATTCAACAAACGTTACTAGTACTCGTCAATGGCAATATATCCCAGAGAGCGCACACAGGCCGGCTCACCAATTATGTATATTTCCGCCATGACGCACAACATCATCCTTTTACATACAAGAAGATAAAAATTCATCCAATTCAACAAACGTTACTAGTACTCGTCAATGGCAATATATCCCGGAGAGCGCACACAGGCCGGCTCACCAATTATGTATATTTCCGCCATGACGCACAACCTCATCCTCTTAGCTAGGGCACCTCACGGATTTATCACCAATCCGGGCTATATCCCTACTGAGGGAATCGTTGTCTCCACACTCATTGGTCAAGACACCCTGTCAACCGGGTTTTCCGCCTTGCCGTGAGAGGGGGTACTGTCCCGCTCAATCACAATCAATATCATTTCATATCATAATCAGAAGCTCAATATAATATTCATCCATATAACAGGTATAATATATAACTATATTATAGCTTTATAAACCACAATTCAAGAGATTCAATCTTCACATCATCATGAGATATTTGCTTTTTCTTATCCATACTTCTGGATTAATTATCTCATTATATTCGCCATTCTGAATCCAATTTCCCCCTATGAATCTTGGGAGTGTCCTACGACATACTTTTTATCACCAGTAATGCTAAAACTCTATTAAAACAGGGTCGTTTCACTCACCTGGATTCCGTACGAGCATCGCTTCTCTAAGTCATTACAGACAAGAGTGCTCAGGTGAATTTCAGTGTTCTGCTACGGAGATTTTCATGAAAGATTAGAGAAAATACGTTAGGATTGTTTTCGTATAGATACTGTTCATACATACGGTTACTGTTTATATATACAGTTACTATTCATACGTACGGTTACTATTTATACCAGAAATAGATAATACAATCTGTAAAAGAGTACACCAGGTAAGTTTCCAGGAAAGAGTGGAGGGTCACACTGGACACACTTAAAAACCAGGTCTTTCCTTAGCCAGAACTTTCCTAAACATGTATTCTTCACAGTTTACATTCTATTTCGGTAATCAGAGAATCAAAATAACATATAAACAGCTAAGGACAGTTTTTCTGATGTGGAAGATCAGCCAAGGCCGCAACTACAGAGCATACTTAAGAAAATAACTTGTAAAATTTGAAAGACATAGAAAGGGCATAGTATCCTTACCTAAGCTGAAAAGGAAAGGCCCAAAATCTCAGAGGCCTAGCTTTGGAGTAAGAGAAACTTAAGGAGAGAAGAAGAGAAGTTGAAGGTGTGAGTTTAGAAGTGAAATGGAAGGGCCTATTTATAGCAAAAGTCAAGGGTACTATTTGATACTATGCGCTAATAAAATATTCAATTTACTATTCATGAAAATGACATTTCTAATAATGCAGTTACTGTGCACCTCACGCGTACGATGGAAAATTTTTCTGTTATTACTATTGGAAACTTAAAAGGGAAAAATATCCTTTCACCTTAAACCTTTAAGTTTCTTTTCAATTCAGTCCTTTCACTTTAGTCCCTGAGGGTATTTTTACACATAAAACGTCATTTTCTCCCACGAACTTCTTTCTAGTTTTCTCTTATGACCAAACAACATCTAGTACTTGACATTTCGATTGTATAAATGAACAGTATCATATACGTAAATAGTATTATACTTGTGAATAGTACCATATACTGAAATAGTAACAGTAGTTTGTAAACAAATATTTATATTTTATTTTTCTTGGGTATTACAACTAGTACCTCATATACCTTTTTATTCTTCGATGGGTTAATAATCATGAGACATGTAGGTAGACCACGAAGCTCACATTTAACTAGTACATATTAACAAGTATATATCAAATTATTACAAACACTACAAAAAAATTGGCATTTAGCTTGGGTCAAAAACATACTTTAGCACTTAACGTCGGTTTCAGAAACCGACCTTATGTGCTCCATTGCGACGTCATTTGGCGTCGGTTTTGACATCCGTGAAAATAATTGACGTTAGATCAATTTAACATCAGTTATGACTGACTCTAAATTCTATAAGTTAAATTCTGTAATTTACCATCGGTTATGATCGACGTTAAATTCTGTAATTTAGAGTCAGTTATAACTGACATTAAATTCTGACATTTGGTGTCAGTTATGGTTGACATAAAGTGTGTAATCTAACGTCAATTTTGACCAATGCTAGATGACTTTGATTGATGTCTATTGGAATATTTAGCATCATTTTTACTATCATTTAACGTTGGTTTTGACCAATGCTATTTTGTCATCTAACGTCAATTTTCACTGATGTTAAATGGCTTTCATTGCATTAATTAATGTTATTTAGCGTCGGTTTTGACCGTCGCTAAAGGTGTGATCTAACATTGGACCGACGCTGTCACATCCCAAAAATTGAGCATGTGAAAAGATACTACTCATTTGATAAAATTCTCAAACATACGTTGTTTACATATATTCTGTAAGGTTTTACATTCAACCTTAATCATTCGTTCCACACTACAGAATTATATTCATCTGATAAGCAAATATAGACATACATAGTCTGATATTTCTATCTCATCGCAAGCCTAGGAGACCTATAGAAAGTACAGAGCGTTCCTAGTATCCACATTAATAAGTACTGGTATCCCACCAGACAGAAATGGAGGATAATTCCAAGGGGCTTCTATTCTTCAAACGGATACTCTTGTTCTTTGTTTTCTGTATCTGAAAAAAATAATCATAGGGAGTGTGAGTTTATTTAAAAACTCAGTAAGTAAATAACTGTACTATATAAAATATCAAAAGTACAAATACCACATTTACTCATATAATTAATTGTCTTATACATCGAGTAGTATGAGACTCTAACCCTTTCAAACTCATGAATAAGATCTCATCGGTATACACTGAGTAGTATGGGACTCTAACCCTTTCAACTCGTGTATAGGTTTCATAGATATGCACTGAGTAGTATGGGACTTTAACCCTTTCAAACTCGTGTATGAGCTTTCTTAGATATACACCGAGTAGTATGAGACTTTAACCCTTTCAACTCATGTATAGGTTTCATAGATATGCACTGAGTAGTATGGGACTTTAACCCTTTCAAACTCGTGTATGAGCTTTCTTAGATATACACCGAGTAGTATGGGACTTTAACCCTTTCCAACTCGTGTATTAGATCCCGTAGATCTTTACTCATTGACAAGATAGTGAGAATTTATCACATAATACAATTGTCATGAAATAAAACAATTTCTACATACTCTTATTTCTATCGATCATCATATACTCCCATATGAAAAATTGATTGCTTATTATCCAAATAATATTGTAAATGGGACTTATATTGTACTTTGACTAGTAATATCAAATTAGCTGAGCAAGGTTATTCACTCACCTTGATGTTTGTCCAAGTTTACCTTGTTCCACACTAGAATTTGTGTAGGAAAATTTCCTAGTAAAATATATTACAAGGAATCATAAGAAAGGAAACAAAATCACGAAAATACGTAAAATTTTCTGACTGCTACAGTAACTGGTTGCTACAGTACGGTTTGCTACAGTGTCGGTTCGCTACAGTGCCGGTTCGCTACAGTAACGTTGACTGCTACAGTACCGTTGACTACCGACACTACAGTACTACTACAGTACCCCGAAGAAAATTTTCCAGATTTTGTTTCGAAATTTTTGGTCGCTACAGTAACCCTTTTTTTGCAGAAGTTTTTAACAAATTCATCCTTTCCCTTCTTGTTTCAAAACCAGAATTTCAACTCTTTTAACCGATTATAACTCAAATATAACTTCTAAAACAACTGAGATTCATGAATTATCATCAAAATCTTCAAGAACAAAACCTCCTCTGATCTTCTACATAAACTGAAATTTAAGGAAAATAATCGGATTAAAGCTTACCTTTGATCCTTACAAAGCTTTTGAACCGAACAGATAATCGAAATTCTGAAGATCAAGGAAAGGATTTGAGAAGAAAATGAAGAACTGAGAGAGAAATACTTTTCTGCTTCCTTCGGCTGAGTGAAAAAATGAGGGGTACTATTGAAACTTTATATTAAATATTTCTAATGGGTTATTCAATAACCCATGGGTATCCATAACCCAACATCCAAACCCATCCAGTCAATTTACAATAAATGGACTAATTGACCATTCTGAAACCACTTTTCCATGAATTTCACTATTCTTAGAATATATCCCACATTGTGCAAATATTTAGTCCAGTCATTTAACTCAATTTTCATAAATAATATTCAAAGAGAACAATTAAATATGAAAATTAAATATGAACAAAATAAATAACTAAAGTAACGTTGTAAAATTCTAAAATACTCTTAAGCGAATTATATTTTGAAATTAACGGGTATTACAGACGCTAAATGACTTTGGCCAATTTTTATTCTGATTTTATGAAATAGAAACTAACGTTAATTTCCAAAACCAACCTTGTAAATACAATTAAATTTAATTTATATATCTATAATCCAATATAATATCTAGCCAAAATTTATTGGATATTGGAAGCCAAACTATAAAACCAAATATATTTGAATAAAAACATATATATATATATATATATATATATATATTAAACATATAAGTTTTACATCAAATCCAAAGTTAAAAATAAAAAAGTTAACACATTCTAAAAGTACAAGTTTCACATGTCCTAACAAGATAAATATTACAACTAGTCATAGTCATGGGTTGTGACTAGCTCCAAAAAAACATCGACATCCTTGAGATAAAGCTCTTGCACTGTTTGCATTAGGTGCCTATAAACATAATATTTATTATTAGAGTTCATAGTGAATGAAAATAATGAATTTATAAGTCCAAAATTATATTACCTGTGGACCACTGGGACACATGCAACCTCTGGAGGTAGTTGTAGTCCAAGTTGCTCTACAAAATAATTCACCATGGTGTTCAATCGACCAAGTTCGCGAGTACGTTCTCACTCCATAGTTTCACATTCTCGTTCCATAGTTTGACGCTCTCGCTCTATAGTTTCTATTTTATCTTTCATGGAACCAATTCAGTTTACAAAGTGTCCACTTCAACTATTGCGTTGCCACTACTTGTAGAAGTTATGTTCATGTCTCTAAATCGATGAGTAGGCAACCCAAATACTTTTGAAGGATATGGATCTAATCCTGACAGATGTACTTGTCCAGAATGTTCTTTACCCAACATTAGCGAAATTGCATCATCTGATGAAATAACAGGAGCTTGCAATTTTGTGGATTGGGATTGAGATTCTTTTTCTGAAATTTGTTCCTGCATGAGTGAAACAACACAAAATCAAGCTATAAGCAAAGTAAACAACACTATCCAAATGCATACAAAAGCTTGAAAGGCAAACATCCAAATGTGATTTTTCAAGAAAACCATATCTTTATATATACATCAAATAACACACTTTCAAGACAACAAACCCATGAATTACAAAACCATGATTATTAGGCAACATGCACTACAAGAAAACAAGCAAATGGTGGCGAAAAATTTTCAGCGGTTTTAAAAAACTGCCAGGAAATGCTTCATTTACAGATAGTGGGCAAAACCACCAGAAATTGAATGCAATTTCTAGCGGTTTTATGTGCAATTATCGGCATTTTTAAAGTATCGCCAGTAATTGCATATAATACCCACAATTTCGTGCTTTAGCAAATGTCTCTCCCCCCATTTTTTTTCTTTGACTTCTGAAAACCCTAAGCTTCTCCCGCCACTTCACTTCTCTAACCCTTAGTTTCTCCTGCCAGTGCTTATTCCCCTTTTCGCAAGTGCCTCTAATTTGAGTTTAGGTATGTTTCCCTAATTTTCCTTAACCCAATTTTTGTTTCCCTTCTCATATTTGTTCAGTACCTTCCTATTCGAGTTTTTGAGAAAGTAATAAGTTTATTTTGAAGTTGAGCTTTTCATTTTTCTTCTCGTTCTTGAATCATCACAATCAAAGTTTTCTAATGGAGTTCTAATTGTTGTGTATGTTTAGGTTTCTGGCTTCGCAAAATTTCCCCTTCTGATGTCATCAGTTCCCCTTCACACACTTTCAAGTGGAGGTAACATTGCTTTCTTTGTTCTAGAATTATTTGATGTCTCTTACTCTGGTTCTTACGATGAATCTAAGACCAGCAGCTCTTCGTCATTTTATCATAGTATGGATGATAATTCTTCGTCATTTCCACATGAAAGAAAGCATCATTAATATTCATATCTTTTGTGTTAGGCTTTTCCACCGCAAGTAAAATGTCTTTGTGGCATCTCCAGAAAAAATATATTTATTCTTATTTTGTATTTCAACTTCTAAATATTTCATATTTTCATTAGAATTATTTGGACCTTGCTCAAACCCACTCTCATTTTTTGATAGAGAACAGTCCTTTGTCCAAAAGACCCCACATCCATTCACCAAGTTGGTTCTTTTGACTAAGAGGTAAACTCAAAATTCATTTTCTAGTATAATGAATTGATATATAATCTCTTTATTCCATTCTTTTCAAGCCTAGTGATTTGATATATAATATATTTTATTCCATTCTTTTCTATATCATCTAAGAAAGCTCATCTACTCTCTTTACTATTGAATTAAAAGGACTAGGGTCCTTGACTGACATAAGTCCCTACAAATAGCAGACTACTCTCCATTTCTAATTTAAATAATTTTAATGCTACTATATGTCCAGTTGATAGTAAGTTTTTCTTTGAATTCATTATATAAGGTTTGGTTATGGGCTATGTGTGTCATGGTCATTAAATAGAAGTCAGATTCGTTCTTTTCATTTTGTGCTATTTCGATTATGACATGATATAATAGTTAGGAGAATCGGGAATTGCAGAATGAGATGAAGTATATATTCATGATTAATGTCAATATATATGGATTAATGTCAATATATATGGATTCATATAGACAACTCCCTATCAATATAATTTTGCAATTTATTTATTTTTTTAATTTTTTGAAAAGAAAGATAAGATCCAGAGGGTGTTGAAAAACTATGGGAATCAAGATATAAGACATTTAAAAGTAGCTTTGGAGCCTATAGCTGTTACTTGTTTGTTTTTGCCTCTATTCCTATCCATACAGTAGAATTTTTTTTTATGTCACATTCTTAGTTCATTCATTTTCCAAGTAAAGAAATATTATTTCTTTAAACAATAGCAAAGAAAAATGGCAGAAACAAGTGGCTTCTCTAATTAAGAACTGGCTTTCTTTCATGAACATTGTTTTGTTGATGAAATGTGAGTGAGTTTTGTGTGGAAACAGTGGGATCGTGGTTGTTTGAACATATTTTCTTTTCAGCAAAAGTTTTCTTCATATCTACTATAATTCAGACTTGTGATGCCAATTTTAAGTAAATCAATCAATGATTACAAGTTTCTTGGCTGGAAAAATTAATATTGTAATTTGAAACAGTGTAGTAGAAAATAAGTCGTGTTCTTCTGAAATTTTGGTGACCTCTATTATATTATGGACATGCTTTCATTGCATATAAATCTGAATATGATATTTATCTTTTTTATGGATATTCTCATTCTGGGCCTCTCTCTTAAAAGCACATTGGGCTCCCACTTTCTACTCTTTGACCCAAAAAAAGTTTATTAGCTATTCTTGTTTGCATTAGTTTGGATTGGACAGGGTCTTATCTTTGGCCTTCATGGTTTCTTTGAATCAAATTTGACCTACATACCTAGGCCTAACCCCTTTTTTTCTCTTTTTTTTTTTGCATTTATATTTCTTCTCTCATTTATGACCTCCACTACTAGAAATTCAATGATTAGTGACAGAAAAATCCGTCTCTAATCTACTAAAATTCTGTCGCAAATAGGTTTGATTCGTCGCTAAAACATCCATCGCAAATTTTTTGTGATGGATTACTATCCGTCACAGAATTAGCGACGAAATTTTTATTCGCAAATTTGAAATTCTGTCGCAAATTTGAAATTCCATCGCAAATAAAATTTAGAAATTTGCGACGGAAAATTGTCCTTCACAAATTTGCGACAAAAATTTTCATCGCTACTTTTGTTGCAAATTAGTGACGAATATTTCCATCGCTAATTCTGTCATAAATTTTCAAATAGGACATCGCAAATTTCCGTCACTAATTCCGTTGCAAATTTGTGACAAAAAATTCCGTCGCTAATTTTTAGACTTTTTTTTTTATATATTTCACCAATAAAGATAATTCCAAACTTGATTTGAATCATATGAACAAAAATAAATATAGCAAATAAGCACCAGGAAATAATTACAACAAAACACTTAACATATTTCTATATAACAAAATGATTTACATGTTTCTTGTAACACCTCAAAATCACTCAACATTATCTCCAGCCTAACTAACTTCTAAGATAAGGTTCCTTATTGAATAATTATGATAATTTTCAAAACCTTAAAATTTTAAAGATCTCAAATCCATAATTAAAAACAACTAGGAACCATCATTATCATTATAGGTCTTACGTCACTGTCATTATGACATATATATACATCACTGGAGATCAATTCTTAATTATTTTACAATAACTATAAAATCTAGGCTATAGCTACTGACTCCCTGCTGCAACCTCGCTATTCCCACTTTGATTTGCACCTGGAAAAGGTTAATACAACACAAAATCATGAGACATAGAAATCTCAGTAGCCAGTAGTTAATATTTGAAAATAAGAACCATTCCCAGTCATAAAAACATGTTTATCATAATTTATTTCATAAATCAATTCATATGTCATTTCATAGATCAGTTCATAAACCCGTTTATAATTCAATTCCACTCATCTATGCCACTGTCATGCAAAAATCATCACTTGGTCTTAGTCCCCCAGGAGTCTTTTTCATCTCTAGTGGTGCCAAGGGTTATTACTTGGTTTTAGTACCGCAAGAGTCTGTTTTACCTCAAGTGGCTCCAAGGATCATCACTTATCTCAGTACTTACCACCAGAGTTTAATTATACCCTGTAGTCGAAGGTCAGCAAGACTGATACTAGCATCGTCATGCACAGCTACTTCTGCCCTAACCATGGCAAGTCTTATACTAGCGCGTACCGTCATACCCTAAATGCTTGGCGTACACTGCCTTAGCACATGAGTATCATAACAATACAAATGCATACATAACAATGCATAGAGTTGAATACCACATAATTCATCAATAAATCATTTTCAATATAAACAATTTCAAGAATATATGAACAACGCTTTTATGAAATGTAACTAGCTACCTAAATTTACCGTCTCGTACTGGTTCCGCTCGAAATCATTCCAAGGTGCTGGTAAAATAGATTAGCTATTAAAATCCTAATATGGATACTTTAAAATACTATTCCATATTTAAATGCAACTTTTGTGCACGAAATACTAATTACGTATTATTCATAATCCTATTTCTAATCCCAAATTTAAATGAATAGAACTAACTAAAAATATCCTAATTTATTCTCCCAATTTCTAACTTGTTTCCTTTTTCCTCAAGAACCTTGAGTTAATTCACTTTAGTCCTTAATACAAACTTTAACCATATAATAACTATCAAAATTTGGTAAATTCCATCAAATTCTAATTAAAATCCCATTACTAAATCTGGACATTTTTAGAAATTTTACTCTTTCCTGCCAACTTTTCATTTCATTCACTTAGGTCCTCTGTAATTATTTTTCCCTGATCTTTTTCATGGTCTAAGATCACATTTAATTTCATCTAAGTCCATAGGTCACAAATATATCTTGTTCCAAAATTATAGCTACTCCTAAAAACTTTTGATTTTGTTCACTTGAGTCCCTGTCATGCATGCATACATCTAGACGCCATATTTTCCCATTCTTTTTGCTGTATGGCACTCCCAAACTCATCTAAAGACTCTATGAGCCATGTTTAATCATTTCTAAAATACATGCATACCTAAAATAAAGGATTTAAAGCTTACCAAAGATTCAAGCTCAATTTTCCCCTTGAAAATTTCTTCACTTTTACATTCTCCTTTATACTATCATGAAGGGCTCTAAAACACACCAAAATCCACCTTGGGTTGTCACTAAAACTAAACCTAAAAGCCTACAAGAAGCCTATGGTTTTTGGTTTGGAAAAACTGAGGTAACTATTTCTCAAACACCCACGGTTTTTCCTTTATTTTTAGTGTAAAAAATAGAGGTTGTCTTGTGGCCTTGGTCTGCACTGTTTACTCAAGGGAAAGCATTGATTTTTGCTGCAGAAATGAGGCACACCAAGTTTGCTTCCTTACAGGTTCTAACTAGCAGAAGGAAGGCTCACAGGTTGGGGAAGAAGTCTCTCGTTCTCTCTCTTAGTTTCTGTAGAAAAGATGAGTTAACGGGTTTTTCTCAAAATCTCAAGGAAACAGCACTCTCGGGTTGTCTTTATTTGCAGCAATGGAAACTCTGTTTTTATGTATAAAAGATAGAGGTTTATTTTTTAGGTTTGCAGCTCTCTTTTATAGATTGAAGCTTATGGTTAAAGGTAGCAGAAACTCACTCTCTTCCTCTTGATTTTCTAGAGCAAAAAAGAGAATGTCTTCACGGTGTCTACTGCAGAAAGCTGTCTTTTATTCTCAAGTTTCACTCCTCAGGTGGCTAAGGAATGGTGTAGGTATCCCCAAGGCAAGCATAGTGGTTCTAGGTGGCTGGCCAAGTATGGTGACAGATCACCCAAGCCTTCCACGGTTTCAAGTGCAGCATGTTCTCATTTTTCCCATATGCTGTCAAGGTTTTCTGCTTTTGACCGAGAGATACACACATCATCTTCCAACTTCCTTATTTTATTCATTTCCTATATCCTCCTGCTCCTAACGTGGAGGATAAGCTCATGAAAGTTCTGTATATTCCCTGCATACACAGAAAATGGAGTGTTGGCTAAGAGCTTCACAAGCCAAATTCCTTCCTTTTTGCATTTCCCATATGCACCATCCTTTTCTTCTCTATTTCCCACATGCCCTAGAACCCTCATCCCCTTGTCCACAAAATGGAAGGCACACATTTACTAAAACAAGGAGAAGGCTAGCCGAGAGGAAGGTGTTAGGTCGATTTGGCAAGCGCACCAATCGCACAAGTAATATAGTGATTTGAGAGTAAAAGTATCGTTCCCACGAGGACTAAGCGACTAAGTACCCAAGAAATTTAATTGAATTAGTTGGACGAAACAATTGGATTGAAGATAGCTTTAGCCAATGAATGATAAAATAAAATCAATAACCGTAAATATTTATGAGTTTTCTTTTAATAACAGTAAGCAATGCAAAAACTGATGAAATAGTCTAATTAAAGCCTAGGGTCACTAATCCCTCTCCTCTATCTTAGAAATTACAAAACCCCTCTCACGTACTCGCAACGTATTCAACCCTATAAGTTAATCCTAGGTTATTCTAATAACTTAAAAGAATCCTCCCGAATCTCAATTAAGTTACTCAACTCCTACGCAATTCCTTGTGTGGGCTAAGCCTAATACAACCAACCTAGCTTTGATTAAACGAGATTAACTAACATTCCTATTAGCTAACAAGTGAAAACACTTAGTAAGGTTCACGCACTCGTCCTTCCTATTCAGTGTTCTACTCTCACCTCCCTCTCCCGAGTTCGAAGACAGCAACAAGGATACATATAGATTGATCAAGTCCATATAACGCAACAATAAAATGGATAGAAAGACTTATATTAATTGAAATAAGGTTGCAAATACATGAGAGGATGTAAAATCTATTCAAGAGTCAAGTTCATAGTAACCCTAGATAGAAAATCTAGCTACTCATAGAAAACAAACAGCATAAAGCAGAAAAAGAGATGAAGTTGGCCATGAATCTGAGGTGGAATGATGGATTGAGCTCCCCAAGCCTTGAGAATCAGGTTCCCCTTGCTCCTCTCAGCCAAAACGGCGCCCCCCTTCAGTCTCCAACTCCCGAATACCCTAAAAATTTCATCTGAAGCCTTTTATATCAGTGCAGGATCGCGAACTACCGCTATAGCGGTAAGTACCCACCGCTATAGCGGTAGGAGGCAGAGAAGAAGGCTTAAAATTGAGTTTTTTTAGGTTTTACCGCTATAGCGGTGAAGATCCACCGCTATAGCGGTGGCTGGCAGAGAAGAAGGCACCAAAATCTTTTTTTCAGCAATCCACCGCTATAGCTGTAAATTTTACCGCTATAGTTGCGGGAGACAGCAATTAATTCAGCATTTTCAGAATTTCAGCTCTAGCATTCCATCTTCTAATATGAACTTTTTACCAACTTAACCTACACCAAAAATAGCAAATAAACCCATTAAATTACATAAAAGAATCATGAAATCACTCCATTTATTAAAAGATCAAAGAAAACTCTAAACTACTCAAAATATGAGCTAAGAATTACAAGACAACAAGAAAGAGATCAAAAGAGAGGGTATTTAACATCAAAATGGCACTAAATTGAGAACTCAACACTCCCCCAAACTTGAACCTTTGCTTGTCCTCAAGCAAAAACTTTCAATGAGAAAAATTTTGAGAAAAAATATGTGCGACCATGAATATGTGCAACTAGGAGGGGTAAAGATATGAAAATGTGAATTAAAGCAAAGCAAGCCTCATCAAACCATTGCTCAAAAGATTTAACTCAAGAGTTTGCAATCTTAAGGATTCAATAAGAAATGTTAACCAAACCACAAGAAAATTTGAAATCAAAGCTTCACCTCTTGGAACAGTTTATAAAACCAAATTCACAAAATTTCCAAAATTAAATTACTTCTTTGTTCTCAAAGGCATCGTTTTATTTCGATTCTCAAGGGCTTCACTATTTTGTTCTCAAGGATATAGCTTCCTAACTTTCCTTATTTCCTTTGGAATTTTTTTTTCCAATTTTCTCATTTTAGTTTAATTACAAGAGCCTATCCCTTATTGAAACTTTCAGCTATCCCCTTATTGAATCCTTTTTTCACTAGCCTCTTATTGAACTTTTTATATATATATATAAATATGAAAATGATCTAAAAATCATTCAAAGAGACAAAAATAAAACTCCTGTTATTTTGAAGTGATAGAGCTAACACTTACAAAATATGAAAACTTAAGATTAGCAAACTCAAGAGGTAACTCTTAAAAAGAATTGCATTTGACATGATTTGACTTGCCAAAAACTTCAAACTTCCAGATTTCAAAATTTTCAAAAATTTCCTCCTACTACACATGCATATGGACAACACAAAATTAACCAAAATTTTCTCAAAGAAGAAACTCATCAACAAACCTCTCCCCCAAACTTAAATTTGACAGTGTCCTCACTGTCCCAAATCAGCACAATAGAGGAAAAGAAGACACAACATAACAAACAAAACAAAACAAAACAAAATGCTATTACGAACATCCTAACTGCCATTCACCAAGATAATAAACATGACCATAATCAACATTTATCAATTCGACTCCAAAATAAATAATAAATAGCAGTTAAAATTTTACCAATAGCAGCACATCAAACCAAAAAAAAAAAATGATGAAAGCAATAAACTTGGGTTGCCTCCCAAGAGCGCTAAGTTTATAGTCTTCAGCCAGACTTTACCGATGCTTGTTCAAGGTGGCTCATCCAATGTCGGCTGCTTCTTAAATGCTTTTGACTGAGTCACAACCATTTTTGCAATGTCAGGTGGTTTGAATTCATGGGGATCATCACAAAGCTTTACATATGCCTCTGAAGTTCCAAGATCTCCCCTTGTTCTTTCTCTCACATCATCAGCATCCTTCAGACAATTTTTATCTATCCCATCATTAAAATACCCATGAGATTCTTTATCAATTATCTTCACGAAGTAGCACTCCTCCAGCTTATCAGAAGCTTTCGTTGCCTTGTTCATGTTGAAGGTGACTTCTTGATCATTAACCCTCATGGTTAACTCACCTTTTTGAACATCTATTAAAGTTTTTCCAGTTGCTAGAAAAGGTCTTCCCAAAATGATCGGAATTTCCTTATCTTCCTCATAGTCCATGATGATAAAATCAGCCGAAAAAATCAACTTGTCCACCTTGACAAGTACGTCCTCAATGATTCCGTTCGGGTAGCACATCGAACGGTCAGCTAACTGTAGAGTCACTGTGGTAGGCCGAGCATTACCCAAACCCAATTTCTTGAAAACAGAGAGCGGCATCAGATTCACACTCGCTCCCAGATCACACAGTGCTTTTCCAGAAAGGTTGCTCCCAATGTGGCAGGGAATGACGAAGCTACCCGGATCTTTCATTTTGCTAGGCAACTTCTTTTGGAGAATGGCGCTGCATTCTTGAGTCATAGCTACAGTCTCAAACTCACTCATGCGCCTTTTCTTTGACAACACATCCCTCATGAACTTTGCATAACTAGGCATTTGTTCCAATGCCTCTACGAATGGGATGTTGATGTGAAGTTGTTTCAGGATCTCCAAGAATTTCCTATATTGCCAATCCAGATTAAACTTTTTTCTGTCTCTGAGGGAAAGGCAATGGTGGAATAAAATTTTCAGTCCTAATGTCTTGCCTTGCATTGTCCCTTTTACCTTGATCACCTGAAGCATCAATTTTCTCAGTTGCCTTCTGTTGAGGCTTGATAACTTCTTCATTCTCTTCTGCACTAATCATTCCTTGCCTCTTATCATGCGACTTAACAACATTAGGAAGCTCCTTACCACTCCTTAATGTAATGGCCTTGCAATGCTCCATGTCATCTCTTCTTGGATTATTTTCTGTATTCCTTGGGAGGCTGCCTTGTTCCCTTTTGTTCAAAGCACTTGCCAATTGGCCCATTTGAATTTCCAAATTTTTAATGGCTGCACCCTGGGTTTGGCTAATAACCTCTGTTCTCTCCATAAACTTCATGAACATTTCTTCCATGGATGACTTCTTTTCCACCTGAGGTGGTGGGGCTCTGTTCTGGTTATTGAAGCCGGGTGGTTGAGAAGGCCTACTAGATGATGACGAAGCCATGGGATTGAGACAATGATCATTACTCCATGAGAGGTTCGGATGATTTCTATTTCCCGGATTATAAGAATTTGAGTAGAAGGTATTCTGGTTTCTCTGGTGACTGCCCATATAATTTAACTGTTCCATGGTAGAATTCTCCTCACAGCAACCATTAATGTGAGCACCCCCACAGAAATCACAGCTTGGTACCGGATTAGTCACCGCATTTACTCTCACCGGCTCTTGTTGCCTAGCACACAACATTTCAACCTTTTTAGTTAGGGCTTCATTCTGGGCCAAAATAGCATGAAGAGTGTCCAACTCCAACATCCCTTTCTTTGAGTTGTTCTTGGCTCTGATGGAAGCGTTCTGACTAGCCCCCATGGTCTCAATAATGTCCTTGGCTTGCTCAATTGACTTGCCCAACAATGCACCGCCAGCTGCGGTATCCAGTTTATCCCTGGTTTCATAATTTAATCCACTGAAGAAGATTGAGATTTGTTGCCACTCTTGAATGCCATGATTAGGGCATTTCCTCAACATCTCCTTGAATCGTTCCCAAGCATTGTATAATGTCTCTCCCTCTTGTTGAAGGAATGCTGTAATCTCATTTCTCAATTTTACTGATTTTGAGGGAGGGAAGAATTTATCCAAGAATTTCCTTCGCAGTTCATCCCAAGTAGTTATACTCCCCGGTGGTAGATTCGTCAACCAATTTTTTGCACCATCCCTTAAAGAGAAAGGGAATAATCGAAGGCGGATGGCATCATCTGTAACTCCATTCAGCTTGACCATATCACAAATATCAAGGAAGTTCACAATATGGTTGTTCGGATCCTCCATAGAATTTCCCCCAAACTGGTTCTGTTGTACCAGATTTAACATCATAGCTTTCATCTCGAAATTGTTGGCTCCAATCGCGGGCTTCACTATGCTTGAAGTATTCCCATCATTAACAGGTGATGCATAATCCCATATTGCTCTGAATCCCATTTGAGGCTCATCAACAACTCCATTTCCAGCATTGATCTCATCACCCTGGTGATTCAAGTTGCCTTCAGCCATTTCTTTTTGTATAGCTTGGCTTACTTGAGCTTCTCTGGCTTTAGCCTCCTTCCTAACTCTTCTTACTAGTCTTTCAATCTCAGGTTCGTAAAGAAGGTCAGAAGGATTGAGAGTACCTCGCATGCACAAAAAGAAGATACTAATTATCAATGACAGTAAATTCAGCAGCAAAATCAACACAGCAAAAACTAAAAATGACTCTATAATAAGAAATTGAACAAAAGCAAAAGAGAACAAAACAAAACAAGGAAAACGTCTAAGCTAACCCTTTAAATTTCTTTGAATATTAGCACAAATCTTAGTTCCCTGGCAACGGCGCCAAAAACTTGTTAGGTCGATTTGGCAAGCGCACCAATCGCACAAGTAATATAGTGATTTGAGAGTAAAAGTATCGTTCCCACGAGGACTAAGCGACTAAGTACCCAAGAAATTTAATTGAATTAGTTGGACGAAACAATTGGATTGAAGATAGCTTTAGCCAATGAATGATAAAATAAAATCAATAACCGTAAATATTTATGAGTTTTCTTTTAATAACAGTAAGCAATGCAAAAACTGATGAAATAGTCTAATTAAAGCCTAGGGTCACTAATCCCTCTCCTCTATCTTAGAAATTACAAAACCCCGCTCACGTACTCGCAACGTATTCAACCCTATAAGTTAATCCTAGGTTATTCTAATAACTTAAAAGAATCCTCCCGAATCTCAATTAAGTTACTCAACTCCTACGCAATTCCTTGTGTGGGCTAAGCCTAATACAACCAACCTAGCTTTGATTAAACGAGATTAACTAACATTCCTATTAGCTAACAAGTGAAAACACTTAGTAAGGTTCACGCACTCGTCCTTCCTATTCAGTGTTCTACTCTCACCTCCCTCTCCCGAGTTCGAAGACAGCAACAAGCATACATATAGATTGATCAAGTCCATATAACGCAACAATAAAATGGATAGAAAGACTTATATTAATTGAAATAAGGTTGCAAATACATGAGAGGATGTAAAATCTATTCAAGAGTCAAGTTCATAGTAACCCTAGATAGAAAATCTAGCTACTCATAGAAAACAAACAGCATAAAGCAGAAAAAGAGATGAAGTTGGCCATGAATCTGAGGTGGAATGATGGATTGAGCTCCCCAAGCCTTGAGAATCAGGTTCCCCTTGCTCCTCTCAGCCAAAACGGCGCCCCCCTTCAGTCTCCAACTCCCGAATACCCTAAAAATTTCATCTGAAGCCTTTTATATCAGTGCAGGATCGCGAACTACCGCTATAGCGGTAAGTACCCACCGCTATAGCGGTAGGAGGCAGAGAAGAAGGCTTAAAATTGAGTTTTTTTAGGTTTTACCGCTATAGCGGTGAAGATCCACCGCTATAGCGGTGGCTGGCAGAGAAGAAGGCACCAAAATCTTTTTTTCAGCAATCCACCGCTATAGCTGTAAATTTTACCGCTATAGTTGTGGGAGACAGCAATTAATTCAGCATTTTCAGAATTTCAGCTCTAGCATTCCATCTTCTAATATGAACTTTTTACCAACTCAACCTACACCAAAAATAGCAAATAAACCCATTAAATTACATAAAAGAATCATGAAATCACTCCATTTATTAAAAGATCAAAGAAAACTCTAAACTACTCAAAATATGAGCTAAGAATTACAAGACAACAAGAAAGAGATCAAAAGAGAGGGTATTTAACATCAAAATGGCACTAAATTGAGAACTCAACAGAAGGCTTCCACATGAGCATGTGAGAGAGAGAACAAGGTGATAGAAGGAAATGCCACTTGTTCATCTTGTTCAAGGCTACGGGTAGAATAAAGATGAAGTCATATAGCACTAGAGAGTAACATGTATGCCTTCTTACGTAGCTTAATACTAAAATGCCATCTCAAATGGCTTAACTAAAATTCTAGATAGGCCCTTCACACTTTTCTATCCTTGCAATTTAGTCCTTGGTCATATAGAAGAATTTTCAATTTGATACCAAAATTTATTTCTAACATTTTCTCCAACTTCTCTCCAACCTCTAATTATGAAAAAATCACTTTATTTCCATTTACAAATTTTCCTCTTTAAAAATATTCTTTTCATAATAGTCCTTCAAACACTAATTTGCCTATATTTAATAAATGTAAGAATTTGGGATGTTATATTTCTTCATGATCCATCATCATGAAATGCAAAGTTATAACAAAATATAAGTTTCTATAAATAAACTTGTCAAGGGGGTGATCTGGTGGCTGTGTCATCATCATCATCAGTAGAGTACCCAAATGCCTGTCAACCGAATTGATGAAGCGGTCCATCATTACATACATCTTGCTGATGAGAGTCACCTGACTCTCCAGCATATATGTTTGGGCATCAATCTTCTCCTTGTGAGCAACCATTTTCATTTGACCCCCAGGTGTAACTCTAAATCTACAAGATAACTGACAGATAAAGTGAATATTTTAACGAACATACCAATACTTAGTACAACTTGCATATGATAAGTGATAAAAGATAGTAAGCAATCAACAACCAAAAATAAATAAAATTTAATCACCACAGATTGGACATACCAATTTGTCAATCCCTCTTTCACCAAATATAAAAATAGAACCATTCTCTGCAAAATTTACATGAACGAATAATATAATTAAAGGGTATGCAGAAAGCATAGAGAATAATACTTTTTAATAAAAGAAAATAATTGTTATCAATTACTATCTGTACAAGCCAAAGTTAGTAACCCAGCAGCTACGTATTTAACCTAAGCATATATTAAGAATGAAGGCCTTCCTTATTCAAAACACTCAACAACATCTATCCCTCAACGAATTTTGAATCAACTAAACATATAGATCCATAGTGGGCTCGCACACATAGGATTCCTACACATACATAATTCCACATAATTCCCACATTCCCACTCTTTCACGGCAGTAGACAAAGATGACCCATTTCCTTTAAAGTTATCTACTTTCTCTTATTTTTAGGATTTGAAGATATATATTCCTTTCCACTATGTTTTGTATCTTCTTGCTTCAGCCATGTAATATATTAACATCTCGATACATTAAATGAATAAAAACAATTCATTCTTCAACAACATATTCTCGGTTCCCTTATTTTTCTATCTAGGCCAAATAGATTAACAGCACATATCCAATATACATATGTAAAAACTCACATAACAATTTAAAGCTCAAGGGTCCCAAAAAAGACCCCATGTCCATTCTTTAAAAAAAAAATCCTCATCTGGTTCCAAGAAAAGAGCACAATCACACTTTAAGGTTCCAAAATTCCAACATTGTGATTACAAACCAGAATCATATTTAACTAAGCCTTAAAGAGATTCAAATTTAAATAAAAAGAAATTTTAAAAAAATTAATCGGGCATCAACCAAATTTAGACCAAGCTTGCACAAGATTCAAGTCTTAGTGAGAAGACTTAAAACAAAACTATTAATAGAGTAATAGTAAAGAATGATACAAACTAAACTATGCAAAGAATACATCATGATCAAAATTCATACCAAATACCTCATCCCAGAACTTGAACAAAACGAACAACCAAATGACAAAAACAAGGTAATACACATTCTATTGTTAATCTGGACAATAAACTTAACATTCACATTTTCTCTTAGTATGCTCATCCATGAAATGGAATAGATAAAATAATATACATACCGGAATGCCATAAATTCATGATTTCAATTTATAGAGAGGGAAGTTCATAGTTCCTTATAATTTATCACAAGTTATTATGGAACAGATGTTAATATCCTTACCTTATTGTGGTACCAATTCCTCTAGAATCCACCAAAGCATGAAGATGACAACCCAAGGTATTACCATTTCTCTATAGATTACAATTTCATTCCTCGTAAAGTTTGGACGGAAATATAGTAATTGTGATAGAAGAAAATAAAAGTCATCTTCACTCACCTTAGTGTACCCAAATTACCTTAGAATTCACCCCAAGGTTGAACAAATGCTGCAGAGGAACCCCCTAGAGACAATGGATCACACATAAGTAAAAGAGGAGAAAATTTTGAAAGAAAAGAAGGTTCTCCGCCCTTATAACTCCTTTACTTTCTCCTATGGGTACATCACCATGAAACCAAACAAGCAATATTCATTATCATACCACAATTCCATTTATAACATACACTCATATTTTCAACACAACATAATCAATACAACATCAATCATATTTATTTCCAACTACCATCATCACCAACACATAAATTTCCATAGGTGTCTTTCATCATATAAAAATTTCTAGAATGTGAATACTTGAAAATAAATTAAACAACATACCACTTCAATGTGGCCTCCATGATACATAATGATAAAAAATTGAAGAAGAATAAATGGGAAGATGTCATCACACTCACCTTTAATGTGGCACTAACTACCTTTATTCATGCAAGTTGTTAATGGAAAAAGTGCTAAAAGATGATTCCCAAGGCTTCCTAAAATGCATTAAAAATGGAGATAAAAGAGTAATTTAAGAACTGAATTTTTTGGCAAGTTAAAACTAAAATTTTTATATGAAATTTGTTGCTGTAACAACCAGTAAAAAGGCCAAAGACCATTCTGCAAATTCTGCAGAATTTACGTCCAACCAGTAGCCAGTAAAAAGGCAGGGACTATTCTACAAAATTCTGCAGAATTCACGCCCAAACAATAAAACATGGCAATAACGTGAATTCTGCAGAATTTCTACATTTTGCTGCTATGTTTTCATCTCCCTGCACTGTCCGTGAGCTTCCAGCAGTTTCCAACCCATTTTTATCAATTATATGAGTCTCCTAAAAGCATATTTACCATCTAAAACATTCACAGACAAGATTAAAGATGAGTCCAACAAAAAAAATTCAAAATCGCTACTTTTTTTTCTTCACGGTTTTTCAGCACTATCTTTCACTAAATCATCTTCAAAATAATTAACAAGTGAAAGGATATTAAAACTACTTTCATCCTCCCTAGGTCAGAATTTATACATCTCCTACCTAGGGTTCACGAGAAAAGAAGAAGAAGAAGAAGAAGAAGAAAAGAAAAGAAAACCATTTGGCCAGTTACTTAAATCTCCACCAAAGAGAAGAGAGACCAACTTGAAAGAGTCACACCAGTAGCAAAAGAAGAAAAAAAAAGAAAAGAAAAGAAAACCATTTGGCCACTTACTTAAATCTCCACCAAAGAGAAGAGAGACCAACTTGAAAGAGTCCCACCATTAGCAAAAATGGAGTTCAGGTGTGAAGAAGAGTGGAAAAATTGAGAAAAAGGAATGGAGAAGATAAGAGAAAGTGTGTACGTTGAAAAATGGCTTAGAGGAAAGGAGAAATGTTGATATATATTAGGTTAAGAAAGTAAAGAATTCCAAGTGATTCCCACATTCAAAGTCAACATTTCTCATTCTTTAATTTTAATTTATACTAAAATACACTTTTACATAATATATGATCTCAAATAAAAAAAATGCCAGTCACATAATCAAATTTAAAAAAAAAACATTTAACCAATTAAGTCTCGCATGTCTCTCGTGTGTTCATTGTGAAGATCCAACATTTGAATTTTTGGTTGTGGCTTCCTCAAGAAGCTGGAAATCCTACCCAATCTCCATGTGCCACATATTCAAATAATGGGAGGGAGGAAAAAGGGAAAATTTAGAAAAAAATTGGTAGGAAATGAGGAAAAGAATGGGAGGAAAGAAAAGGAGGAAAAAATTTAGAAAATTTGATATAATTTTAAAAGATGGAAAATTGAAGAAAAAAGTTAATAAAAAGAATAAAAAATTATAAGAATTAAAATTTATTTTTAGAGAAAAATTATTTTTTATTTTATTTAAAAATAGGAATTTAATGAAAGGTAATTAAATAAATAATTAAAAAAATATTTTATTTTAAAGAACTACTAAAAATTTGAAAATTTTATTCATTTTTAATTATTTTATTTAAAAAGTAAAAATTATTTATTCATTTTATTTTAAAAAATAAATATATAAATTAGTTTAATGAATATAAAAGTGTTGTGAGAGAAAATTAATGAAGAATTAGTTTGATTCTTGAATAAATTCTAAGAGCCACTCTCTCTTAGAACAACAATTCATTTGGGTCCTTACACCTTTTCTTTTAATTTTTTTAAATTAAAATCTCTAAACCTCTTCAATAAAAATTCACATAGTTCCATATGAATGGAATAGGGAGGCCTTATCTCTTACATTTCACTTAGATCCTTGTTTGATTTTTATTAAAAATCCTAATCTTTTCCAAATTAATCCCATTACTCTTTATCTTATATTTTTACTAATTACGAACCTCTACACTACTTAGATAAATTTTAAAATAAGTTCTGTTATTATACTTTTAATTTTTTATATGGATATAAAATATAAAATATAAAATATATATACCTAATTTTATATACATAATAATTTAAATTAATTTAATTAAAAATAATATGTCCTCTCTCCTAGTTTTATATATATATATATATATATATATATATAACTAGGAGAGAGGACATATTATTTTATATATATATATATATATATATAATTGATATGAATGAATTATATATATATATATAATAATTTAAATTAAATTAATTTAATTAAAAAATATGTTTATTTTGTATTATTTTAAGATCATAAAATACATACATTTTTATATCATTTTATATTTTTCAGCTTTAATTTTTCCTTCCAAATCCAACCGATGGTTGATTCTTGCCATCAAGGTCACAATTCGCTCTGTGCACGCCACCAATCACGACGATGGTTAAGGACGCCCTTGCTCCTTGATTCATGCACTAGGGCCATTTTGATGGATGTTTGAAAGCACCAATGTTTGCGTGTCTCTCACTTGCGCGCGCGTATGTGTGTGTGTGTGTGAGGCTAGGGCTAAATGTTAAGTATGTAAGTGTGATCATACTATTCAAAGAAGGGGATAAGCCATGTGTAAAAGGAGAATTCACTAGAGCTGGAGTGGAGATCAGAGCTGAGACAAAGCTGGCCAGGAGAGAGAGACAAAAGGGAGTGAGTACTAAGAAGTGAGACTAAGGCTAACTAAGAGAAAGCAATGAGAGAAAAAAATATATAGTAGATATAAAAATGATAATTTTATATAAATATTAAATTAACAAAATAAAATCTAAAAATTTATTTTAAAATGAAACTTAATTTTTAGCAAGTATAATTTTCATTTTTTTTACAGTTTGTAAAAACTCCCCTAAATTTATTTTATTAACATTTATTTTTTTAAGTGATTTGACAATTAGGGGGGGAATGTGAAAAAGAATGAGAGGGAAGAAATGTTTGCAACGAAATTTTGCATCACAAAATTAAAATTTATTTGTGACTGAATTTAGCAACGGAAAAATATGTGTGACAGAATTTTGCATTGCAAAACTAAAAATATTTTGCGACAGAATTTTGCTACAGAAAATTCCGAATTTAATCAGTGACGGAAATTTTCCGTCGCAAATTCCGTCACAGATTCCTTGTATTGCGATTTCAAATCAACGACAGAATTTGCGATAGATTTGCGACAAAAAATTTTCATCGCTAATTGAGGTTTTTCTAGTAGTGCTCTTTGATGCATAATTATTGTTATTTTGAGAGCTAAAGGCGCAGGGACCATTTTATATCATCGCTTAACAGTAACATTAAATTCTTGTCATCTGATAAAGGGACCTTTTTGGTAATGTTGAGAAAAATGTTTGAAATATGATTATTATGTTTAATTTTGTTTTTAGAAGACTAAATTAAAGAAGAATCTTTGAAAGACTAAAAAAATTAATTCGACATAATGCAAACACAGAGAAATAATTGAGATAACTTCCTTCATTCTTAACTATCTAACATAAAAGAATAACTTAGTAGTTAAAAGTCCAAAATCCATATCTACCATTGCCAATGACCTAAAAGAGAAGTCTGTAAAATATATTGTAACACCAAAAGGAAGTGATGAGGAAAAAAATGTGTTGCCAAATTCGTATCCTCATTTTAGAAAAAAAAAAGGAATGTTTGGTATAATTGGAAGGTTGAAAAGGAAATGGTTTGCACTGTCATGTTTGGTGTGTATTTCTGTTCATGTAATTTAGTGCAAAGGAAACCTAGATGCAGAGGTGAGTTGTACAATTGTTTACTTTGGTCCAGCTATGTAATTTAATTCCATTCCAGCCTAATCAAATTTTGTGGACAAGTTTGCCCCTAGCTATTCTTGTTTGCATCAATTTAGATTGGGCAGACTCTTCTCTTTAGCCCTCATGGTTTCTTTGAATCAAAGTTGATATACAAATCTAGGCCACCTTCCCCCTCCCTTCCCCCTTTTTTTTTTCTCATTTTGCATTTCTATTTCTTCTCTCATTTTGTGTATTTATTTTTTCTCTTTTGCAAAATTCATTTATAAACTTGGATAAAAGAAAATATACCATTTATAAACTTTAACTCCTCTAATTATAAGTATATGCTCTCTTTATATAAAGTAGGGAAGACATTAGAAGACAATTGGAAACCCTAATTTGAAAATATAATAGGAAAAGAAAACAATAATAAAAAGAAAATTTCCCTAAGACATAAAAGAAAACAATAACAAGAAGGAAACTTTCTTAATTTTTTAATTAAATATTAAAACTATGATCGAGTAAGACTTCATTATTTTTTAACTTGAACATGTTATTAATCCTTCATGAAATGCTTTTTAGCCTCTCTGATTATGCTGCTATATTTGGTGGGTGCACCTACTCTTTGCGTTGGTCGAGTGTTAGTGTGACTGTGGTTGCTTGTCCACGTTGTCTACCAGTTAGTGCTTCCTACTTCAAGGTTACTTTTCGTATTGTGTGATTCTAGTTTGAGATCAAAATTGAAGGTTATGTCTCATGTTGTGTGATTTTGCCGAAGGAATGGATTAATTCTAGCTAGAACTGGATTTTTCTTTTAATAAGCTAAAGTGCTTGTAATTTAGAAACACAACTTGAATTTTGCTTTTATCTTCGTCCCCCTCATGTTTAAGCATAAAACTTTTCTTAATGTTTCAAATTTGGGGGTGGTTATGTTGTTATGTAGCTGGAACTTTTCTTTCTAGTCAGCACTTCTGTGTGTGCTGAAGTGTTGACCATAGGCTAATTTTATTTGTACTAATTGTTATATTGTTTTTGAAATATGATTGAAATGCAATGGATTCATCGAATATAGATAGTGATATGTTCATTTACTAATTCAGTGAATTAGCATACATAAATAAGAACAATTAAGCATTATACAAATGTTGTTTGCTTTTACTTTAACCCAAGCTAGATCTTTACTAGAGATTTAGATCAGTTTGTTATAGGCTCAATTTACTTTTCTTTTAATATAACTAATTTTTTAAATTAAATTTCTTAGGATTGAGAATGGACAAATCCTAGATACCAAGGCATGAAACACAACTGAATATGCGGTTGGGTTAAAAGAATTCGTAGATTTTGCGTTTTCTCATTCAGCTAGCAATGGGAGGATAAAGTGTCCATGTGCCCTTTGTGGGTTTAAGAAGATGGTTACTCGAGATATAGCGTATTACAACTTGATGTGTAGCCAATTTCCATATGCATATACTTTTTGGATGTTTCACGGGGAAAGTAGGATGAGAGAAGACCAAGATGCCTCCAGTGTAGGACATGATGCTTTAAGTAGCCATAATCATTGACCTAGTCAGGATTTAATGTATGATATGTTACACAATGCTTTTGGGATCAATAGGAATTGTATGATAGAAACTCCTAATGTGTTGCCTGAATTAGTAGAAGAAGCAGAGAGGACAGTGCCTGAAGGGAATCAAAGGGAAAGTAGAGACCATAATGAATTTGCAGATTTAATTAGGGACTCTAATGAAGAATTGTATGAAGGGTGTACCAAATATTCAAAATTGTCTTTTCTAGTTAAGCTTTATCACATAAAGTGTTTGTATCGAATGACTGATAAAGAAATGACTATGATTTAGGAGTTACTTCAAGATGCTTTTGAGAATGTGAAGCTTCCAAATTCATTTTATGGAGCCAAGAAAATAATCAACAAATTAGGACTTAATTATGACAAGATTGATGTGTCTCCAAAGGATCGTATATTGTATTTGAAAGATGCTGAAAACGTGGAAATATGCAAAGTCTATACCACATCTAGATGGAAGGATAAAGGAAATGCTAGTACGTCATTGAGTGGTGGAAAGGAAAAAAAAAAGCAAGCTGCTAAAATTTTATGTTATTTTCCTCTGAGGCCACGACTACAAAGGCTTTTTATGTCTTCTAAAACTGCAAATGACATGAAATGACATGCTTTAGATCATAATAATGATGGATTCATGAGGCATCCCATGGATTCTAAAGCATGGAAGGCATTTGATACAATGTTTCTAAACTTTGTGTTAGAGCCACGCAATGTTCAGCTTGGTCTGGCTAGTGATGGATTTAATCCATTTGGCACAATAAGTACTAACTATAGTATATGGCTAGTGGTGTTCATGCCATACAACTTGCCTCCATAGATGTGTATGAAGCAAATCATCATTCATGCTTGCAATGATCATTCCTGGCCCACAATGTTAGGAAATGATATAGATGTTTACCTCCAACCATTGATTCAGGAATCGAAAGAGTTGTGGAGTGAAGGGGTGGAAACATGATTCATCAACTAATCAAGTGTTTATGATGCGTGCAGCTCTTATGTGGACGATTAGTTATTTTCCTGGACTTGGCACCTTATCTAGTTGGAACACATATACTGGGTTGGCTTGTCTAAGTTATAACTTTGACGCTAAATGTTGTTGTCTTCCTCACAGTAGAAAATGGTGTTTTATGGGCCATCGCCGTTTCTTGGAAGCAGGACATAGGTTTAGGTTAAATTGTGTTCGATTTGATGGCAATACTGAGTTGAGAAATCCGCTAGTTTTATTATCAGGCTCAGAGATATAGAGATAAATTGAAAATATTAATGTCACATTTGGTAAGAGTCAAGATGTAGACGGTAGGGGGAAAAGATTGCATGGCATGAATCGAGATAGAAATGACTCTCAGCAATGGAGGAAGAGGAGTATATTTTTCTAACATCCATATTGGGAGTTTAATTTGTTACATCACAATCTTGATGTGATGCACATTGAGAAAAATGTATGTGATAATTTGTTGTACACAATGCTCAACGAACCTAGTAAGACAAAAGATCATTTAAATGCTTGCAAAGATCTACTTCATCTAGGAATCAAACCAGATCTTTGGCTAAATGATAATGGAAAATTTTGTCCAGCTCTCTACACAATGACTAATAAGAACAAAGATCAATTTCTTAAGATATTAAAGAATATCACAGTGCCTAATGGTTATTCTAGTAACATTTCTAGATGCATTGATATAAAGCATCGTAAAATTTCTAGATTGAAAAGTCATGACTTTCACATTCTTATGGAACAATTGTTACCCTTAGCAATGAGGAATGTATTGCCTAACCAAGTTTATGCAATGTTACTGGATTTATGTTCATTCTTTAAGAACTTCTGTGGGAAAGAGTTGATTACAAATGAACTTGAAAAGCTTCAAAATCGAATTGTTTTGATATTGTGTCACTTAGAAATGTTATTTCTTCCATCATCATTTACAGTGATGGTTCACTTGATTGTCCATTTGGTGGATGAAGAAAAATGTGGTGGGCTTGTACATTATCTATGGATGTATCTATAAAATGGTAAATAATTTAACAATATAAGTTAAATGATGTTATCATTTAATTATTACTTAGTGTGATTGATGTTTCCTCCACAGGCATTTAGGACATATGAAATCCTATGTATGTAATAAAGAACAACCAAAGGGATCTATAGCTGAAGGATATATAGCTAAAGAGTGTTTGACCTTTTCATTAAGATACTTAAATGGGATTGAGACAATATTTAATAGAATTCCATGTGTTGACGATGAACCCAATGATGTTGACACCACATAAGGGGAAACTCTATTTCGACAAAGAGGAAAACTAGTGGGACATGTTGTTTATTTCAATCTTAGCCCTGAAGAGAAACATCAAGCATATCGACATGTTTTATTTAACTGTGCATGTTACTCGATTTATTGAGTAAGTATTGGATCCCAATTTTTTTATTTAAAGATTTTCGTCAACATCATAATGTCTTAATTAAAATTCTCTTGTAGGGAATTCAAAGACTTGGTTAGGAGAAGACTAGGACACCGAATGCATTCCGCATCGGCGATTCAAAAGACAATTCATAGGGAATTTGTTTCTTGGTTTCAAACACGGGTGGGTAACATTAGAAATTTTCTTTTTAGACTATAACTATAGATTACATGTCTAATTCCATTGGTTTCTCCTTCTTAGATTATTAATGACAAGAGTGAAGTTCATTCGGAGGATATCATATGTCTTGCACAAGGGCCACTTATACAAGCTAGAAAGTTCAGCGCATATAATATTAATGGTTTCAAATTTCGTACTATGAAACGAGATCACAGGATGAAGACTTAGAATAATGGAGTTTTTGGCACTTATGGAACTAATAGTTATGCTAGCATTAGTGATAATCGTCCAACCTTTGGAAGTGTTCCATATTATGGAAAATTAGAAGATATAATAGAGCTGAACTATTATAGCTGATTTAAAATTGTCATGTTCAAATGTAGATGGGCTAATACAACAACATCAGTTGGATTGATAAAGGATGCCCTTGGATTTAATATGGTTAATTTTTCTCGATTGATACATACCAAAGAAGCTAAGGACAATGAACCATATATTTGGGCTTCAGATGCTCAAACGGTGTATTATGTTGAAGATGTGTTTGAAAAAAATTGGTGTGTTCCTATGCATTTGAAACCGAGAGATTTATTTGAAATAGGAGAGGTTGAAGAAGATATTATTCCTAACAATATACTTCCTGAGCAAGACTTAACGTTGCTTTTTCCCAATGATACTGAAAGTATTCCATTAGCAAGGGATGACGACGATGATGAACCAAGCATTGCAATGGATATAGAAAATAGATATGATAATATTGATGGAGATATGACGGCTTAGTTATGTTGTTTGTATTAATCTCTATGTATTGATTGTGTTACAAACATTTGAACTATTTGTATTAATCTCTTTCATGGCTTAGTGATATTGTGATGGTTTTAAATATATGATTTGATTTATTACTCAACTATTGTGGTGAAATCTTTTTCTTTCCATATATCAATTACTTAACTATTGTGGTGAAATCTTTTTCTTTTCATATATCAATTATTATCTCTAATGGCTTAGTGATGTTAACATGTAGTAACTATGTCGAGGACTAAAAGATATAGGGATTCTGCACCGGCATCTACATCAAGAGGTACACCAGTGTCTTCAACTCCTCCATTGGCTCTAACTCCTACTTCAGACCCACCTAGTGTGCAACCACAAGAGCAATCAATACCACCATCCTTTGAAAACAGTGTTAGACACTCATCTAGAGCACGTGATCGTCAGTCCAACAAATATTGGACTGTAAATGTTATTGGTAAGTATTTTTTTTTGGTTTACATTTCTTCTTCACAATTTAAGATTGTTAACATCAATTTTATTCTAACAGATGCTGAAGGTGCTTTAAAGAAAGTGAAGTTAAGGGTAAGAGATGTTTTGATAATGCAAGAAAGAGAATGAATAATTCTAGAATTCAATTCAACTGCTCAACCTGTGGGTGAATCTGTCGGTTGTTTGAGTGGCTTCCTAGGGGAGTTAGCATCAGATGTGAACCTATTTCCTATTAGCTATGAAAGTTGGAAGAAGGTTCCTATGATTGATAAAGAGAAGTGTTGCAAGGACTTTACGTTGGTAATGAATATTTACTTTTTAATTTTGAAATGAGTATTCTTTTTATATATGGACAAATTATACTAGTAATAAGTGTTATTCGTTATGTTGTGAAGGAAAATTTTCATTTTGAAGATGCTTCTGGAGCAAGAAAGCGGTGGATATTGGGATCTCTTGCAAAACATTGGAGAGATGGCAGTTCAGAATTGTTCAAAGAATATTATAAAGAAGACTTGAGTAGAGAAGATAACATCAATTCACATCCTAACTGGATTCCAAGAGAAATATGGACAGCTTTTATTGATTATTGCCTACTACCAGACACAAAGGTAAAACTCTAATTTATACACTGATTTTAAATTTGTATATGTGTTGGATAATTTATACACTGATTAGCTCTATGTCACACCCACATGAAACTGTATAGGCGCATTGTGCTTTACCTTTAATAATGAGTATATGTTTATTGGATTTATGTTGAAATGTCATAAAGAAAATTAATTTGATTTAAATAGTTAATCATGAATTAATAATATCAATAAATAATTCATTATAGTTAACTTATAAATCTAAGCAATTAAATCTAAAATATACCATAACCATATTTAGAGGGTTGGTTTCTCTTTCTTTTTTTTAAATTATTAATATTTGAAAATTTACAAGGTTTCAATTGATCTTATTTAAGTCTGGTTGAATTACAAAAAGATACAACTCTTCTAACACTTTTTTTATTTATAATACTTGAATTTGTGACTTTAGTTTAAAAAATAAAATAAAATAACATTAGCAAAATCATAGCTTTGCTTGTTTGTGGTAGGGTTTTTTCTATTTTTTTATAACGAAAATATCAAAATATATAAATAAATAATATTTTGGTTCAAATGCTAAATAAATTGTCTTCAGTATATTCCTTGTTGGATTTTGTTCATGGTAAGAAGGAAACATCATGTCATGACCTAGAGTAAATTGTCCCACTTCTTTCTGTTAGATTTATTTATTCTAATACTAAACCTATATCTTTCTTGACTATCCTTAATGAGAATTGTCATTTATTTGTGTTACAATCTTGTGTTAGTTCAGCTGTGAACTGTAGCTTATCCATAGTCCTTTTCACTTCACTTTTTTTTAGCAACTTAGCATACGTTGACCTGATATTATATTCTTCTAGCTATAGCCTGAGGTAACTGTTAATCCTATATACTATGGAGTTTTTTGTTAGGATCAAGATTGTTTAAAGTGAAGATATTACATGACACTGTCATCTTAGTTGCATCTCACCATATGTTTTTAATTAAAAGTGAATCAACAAATAAAAGATGCTATGTCGCAACTAAATTCTCCAATACTCACCATTTTGCCAAGTTAAATTGTAAGTTTTAACTGTCAGTATTAGGGATTTTAGTGTTGCCATCTGATGTGGCATTTTTTTTTATCAGTTTTGCTTTTTTACTTAAAATAAATGTTGAGATGCAATTAAAATGATAGTGTCATGTGATATCCTCACATGACCTTCGTGTCTCTGTTATGGTAATTATCAACATTTTGTTTTGCATTAGTCCTCCTTATGATTATGTGTTACAGTTCTTTATATGATTGAAATTGATCAAATAATATAATGAAATCACAGAGATCCTGATTTGTATGAGCATTAATGAATGTTGATCCAAGCATGCAAAATGTGGGTGGCAAAACCACTTCTCTTAGATTCCAGAATATGGAAACCTCTTATAACATTTCTAATTCCAGAATATACATATATGCAATTAAGCATTTTTATTCTTTAATGTTCATATATGATTAAGTATTTTTCTTAATTCATATTGGGTATGTATATATTTGTTGCTTATATCTAATCAAGGTAGCCTGCAAACAATGAAAAAGGTTTTTAAGATAGTTATAATTTTTCTAATTATAAGGTTTATAAAATAGTTTTAACATCAACTGTTATACTTATTAATAGGTTAGCTTCAATTTAGGAAAGGTGGATATGATTCCTTAATAGCCTTGAATTATCTTTTATAATATTGGTTTTTGATTTGGTCTTATTCAATTACAGAAAATGGTTGAAATTAATATTACAAATAGAAAGAAGCTGGTAACTCCACATACTGGAGGCTCTAAAAGCAATGCTAGGAAACATCACGAGATGGTAAGAAAATGTTAATGTTTTAAACAATTAAATGATTTAAAAATAACATTATCTATTTAATAAATGTCAAGTAACAAAGACCAGGATGCCTGTTAGTCGTAGTGCTCTATACATTGAGACTCATTAGAGAACTGATGGTTCATGTGTTACTGAACAAGCCATGATTATTATTGTAAGTTTGAAACATTTATATTAACTTAATTCACTAATTTCTTTTATTAAATTGCCAACTGAGTTATCTTTCTTGTAGGAAAAAATTTTAGAAATTGAGTCTAAAAAGGGTTCTTCCTCAACTGTTGGCCAGCAAGATTCTTTGGCATAAGTGTTAGGACTGAAGCACCCGGGTAGAGTTAGAGGCTTGGGGTTTGGCCCTACACCATCACAAGTTTTCGGTAGTTCTCTTGGAAATAATATGCCACCTGAGGTTGGTTCTATAGTTGATGAAGAATTTAAACTTGAATTGCAGCGTGTGGAGCAATCTAACTTATCTAAAGATGAATGCATAGATAATTTAGAAAATATGCTTCAATGCATTATGAAAGACTTTTATGGTAACCGACCAATACCGTCAGAGTTTTCCCCACAAGTAAATAATGAGATAATTGTTTATAAATATTTAACATTGGTAAATCTTTTTTTTACATATTTATTTTCTAACTTAACGTTATATAAAATATTTTTTTTAGGAAAATGTATGTCCATTATCATCATCGAGCTACACTCCTCCTCTAGATGCTCAGAGAAATGGCTAGTACTTTTGCTAATGAACATTGTATATAAATTATATTCAATTTGTATAATTTGAAGAATTTGTAAGACTTTTTTGTCACTTTATGTTAGTTACATTAAATTCCTATGACATTTATTTTAGTGATTATAATATTTACATTTTTTTTTACTTATGATTGTGATAACTTAAATAAGTATATTAATTAAATTTAGAATTGATACAAATAAATATAAGGAACTACAGTTAAATCATACATTTATTAAACAAATATATTAATTAAATTTAGAAATGGTAAAAATGCAAAGCATTTTATTTTTTATTTTTTTTAAAATATTGCATTTGGCGGCTATATATCAAATAACATTACATTTAGTGATGGTTCACAAAAATAAGCAAATAGCGGCGGTTATTACCGCTGCTATAACACATTTTAAATTTTTTTTAAAAAATACAACCGCCACAAATACAAAACCAATCGTCTGGAAATGTGGCTCGGCGGTTTTGCCGACGGCGGAGGACATTGCCGGGAATTATTGCCCAGCAATTATACTGGCGGTATAAAAATACAGCCGGCAAATGTGTGCTGATGCAATATTGCTGGCAGTTTTTGAACCACCATACTATGCATTTCCTAACGGTAAAAACCACTGGGAAATGAAAAAAAAACTACCAGGAAATGCCTTCTTTTTCTAGTGATGTATCTCTAAATTATTTTCTTTTGGTATAATCATTATTATCAACACAAAATGTAGATATCTAACTTTACTCTTGGATGTGTTTCAAAACACATGTATATAAGACACATGTATAATGATTGTTTGGGGTTTCTAGCATTACTCCTGTTTTCTTACAAACTAAGTATTTCAACTTTATAAATCTTCAAACAACAAAACAATGAACTACATGACATTTTAGGCAACATGTTTCTAAATTACCTAGGAAGATAAGTAAAGAAGTAAAGGTGGTAGTAAATATATAACAGCAAACCAAATGCCAAGAGATAATCAATCTAATCAAAAAATAGAAAATAATTGAATTATTTTATTGAACTTGCATGCAAAGGTGGCAGTAAATATATAACAGCAAAGGTATAATAGCAAACCAAATGTTAATTGAGGATGTTTCAAACAGTAAATATATAACAGGAAAGGCATAACAACATGTTTCTAAATTACCTAGGAAGATAACTAAAATGTAAAGGTGGCAGTAAATATATAACAACAAACTAAATGCCAAGAGATAATCAATCTGATCAAAAAAATAGAAAATAGAATTGTAGCAGTAAGTCAACAGCTGCATTAACTAAAAGACTCAAGAGGTGAAATAGAGTATCCCAATTTGAGCCAAATTCCATGAGCTTGGTATCTTACTCACAATTAGCAATAATGAAAACAATTTTTTAATTAAATGAGAGGAGAGAAGGCAATTTAAAAGCTAAGGACAAATTGCATTGCCCATTCTATTTAGTAAATTTGCACTACCAAATTATATATGCATACAAGACCATAAGAAAACAGGAGTATGGCATTCCTCTAGTAACCCCAAACAATCATTATACGTGTATTTTATCATACAATGTTTTTCTATATAATCTAAATATTCCATATCTCAAGATAGTCTTAAGACAATATCATAAACAAAATATAGTGTGTCTGAATTAATAAAACAAACTTACTGCTACAATTCTTGCTTCATCGTTTATGAAGGTCCCATCTTTTTGTTTACAAGTCTCAATGAATAATTCACCTCGACTAATTAGGCGACCTTTCTCTAGCTCTTATACACATTTGATCCAAGTTGAGCATTAGGAGTAGCAGTTGGTTGATGATCGTAAAGCTGTGTTTCAGAATTAGGAGCAGATGCTGGTTGATGCACTCTCTGAGTAATAGCAGAAAATTTTGCTTGAGATGACCGTGAACACTTAGGTGGCATCTTGAAATAGTTAAACAACAAACAAGTTATACAAATATATGTGAAAACATAACATTGTAGTACAAAACATAAAACAAATTGTTTTACCATGTCATCCCTTCTATCAAAATCCTTACAGTCAACATCAAAGTTGTTAGTTGGTTGATCAGAAAATTGTTCTACATCACCTCTTAATAGGTGCAAGTTTCAATGTCATTAGGAAAATTAGAAACTATTTATTGTTCTAAATAGAATTGTGGATTTTGATCACCATTTTGCTCTTCACTATCTTTTTCTACATCATTGGCCATTTCATACAAGTCTTGAGGCTTTATATGTATTGCAACATTCCATGGTTGATTCATTTTTTCAGCCACATAAAAGAGCATTTGTGTGTGTAAAGCCAAAATATAAGGTTCATCATCAACTAATCCCCAATATAAATCAGTCGAGAAAAATTAATTAAGTAGAATTGAAAGTCGTCCTTCTTATTCCCTATAATGCTAGCCCATAAACATTTGAAAAGAACAACTTTCATGTGGCCATAGTAGTTCAACTCAATTATATCCACTAGCTTGCCATAGTACAAAAGATCTGTAAGTGCAACTCTCCCATCTTTTGCACTTGCATAACACTTAGTTTCTGAAGTTACACACACACACACACTACTATCTTGAGTCTTCAATCCTTGTTCTCTTTGCAATGTGCGAAACCTAAATCCATTTATATTGAATGTGATGAATCTTCTAGCTAATGTTAGAGGACCTTTTGCAAGAAATTTGATATTGTCTGGAATGTTTGTAGTTTCATCCTTGTCAATCTAAACAAATTTTGAAAAAAATATATTTAACCCATGTAGCATTAATTGGTATATTGAATAGAGTGTAAAATTAAAATAATTGTCTCACATATTCTTTGAACCAGTTAGTAAAATTTTTGTAACATGTTTATCAATTGCTACAGTAGATGTAGTATGACGACAAAGCTTTGCTTTCACTTCATCTCTATATTGACTGTGAGACAATATTGTTAAAATTAGATGATGATAACATCTCAAGTGAAATAAACAAGAATGCAAGACTTACTAGACAAGTTCATCAATTGCTTGACAATTGAATAGGACGCAATGATGTGCTTGTATTTTCTCAGTAGGGGTCAGCTCAATATCTAAGATGCCTCCTACTAGTTGACCGAATTGTGGGAACAAATGTGTTTGAGAGTTCAAAGGAACATAATCATTATTACAACTTGGCCTATTAAACCTTGTCTCTATGTCCTTTAAGTATCTCAAACAAAAGGTCAAAATTTCCTCAGCAAGGTAGCTTTAGCAATAGAACCTTCTGCTTGAGCCTTATTTCTTACATATGACTTGCAATGGCCAAGATACCTATTACAATTATTGAAATTAAAAAAAGATTTAATTTTATAAGAAAAAAATATTAAAATAGAGAAAAGTACCATTCTATGGGGTACATCCATCGATAATGTACCGGTCCTCCAAGTTTTGCTTCATCTACCAAATGAACTATCAAATGAACCATTACTGTGAAGAAAGAGGGTGGAAACAACATCTCCATTTGACAAAGTGTAACCACTATTTGATTTTGAAGTTGGTCAAGCTCCTTGATATCCAACACATGGCAACACAATTTTCTAAAGAACAAACATAGTTCTAGCACAACTACGGTAACTTTATGATCAGTTTGCACATTTTGTAATGCAACTGGCAGCAATTTCTCTAATAGTACATAAGAGTCATGACTTTTTAGTCCAGATATTTTACGATGCTTTATGTCAATACATCTAGAAATGTTTAATGCATAGCCATCCATCATTGTCAAATCTTTCAATGTTTCAAAGAAATGATCTTTTTGAGCATTAGTCATAGTAAAACACGCAAGTTTGAATTTACCATTTGCATCGAGCCATAGCTTAGGTCTTATTCCTAAATATTGCAAATCCTTCCAAGCACTTAAATTGTCTTGTGTCTTTCCAACCTCATTTAACAAAGTATACAAGACAATGTCACTTACAGTTTTTTCAATATGCATTATGTCTAGATTGTGCTGCAACTTGTTGCTAACCTAATATAGTAATTGAAAAAACACACTTCTCTTCCTCCATTGTTGGCTCTCACTCTCATATAGCCTTTTTCTTCCTGATTCTAAAATTAGGTTCTTTCCAAATGTAACATTAACATTTTCAACTTGTTGAGTACTATAGCACCAGTGGTTGGAATTGGGGGGCTCTATTCTCTCCATGGACCCATCAAATTGATTCCAACTAAATCTATATTTATGTTAACGAGGTAAAAATCTACGATGACCCCATAAAGTACCATTTCTTACCATTAGGAAGTCTATAGAGCTCTTGATCAAAATTACACAATGGACAAGCCAACCCAATATGAGTATTCCATCCAGATAGATTTCCTAACTCTGGAAAATCACTTATAGTCCATAATAATGCAGCCCACAATTTGAACATCTCATTCATTGAGGAGTCATATGTATCAATGCCATTAACCCATAAATCATGTAATTCTTTAATTAATGGTTGTAAATAGACATCAATGTCATTTCCAGGCATTCTCTTCCTAGGTATAATCATAGACAATATAAAAGATGTTTGCTTCATATACATCCAAAGTGGCAAGTTATATGGAATCAAAATAACAGGTCAAATGCTATAATTAGTGCTCATTAGTCTAAAAGGGTTAAACCCATCACTAGCCAAGGCAAGTCTGACATTTCTAGATTCTGTAGCAAATTCAGGGTACTGGGCATTAAATGACTTCCAAGCTTCACTATCTCTAGGATGTCTTAATAAGACATCTGAGCTCTGACCCATAGCATGCCATTTCATATTTTCAACTATTTTGGAAGACATAAACAATCTTTGCAATCTTGGCGCAAGTGGAAAATAGCGCAAAACCTTTGTAGGTTTTGTTTTTTGTTTTTTTTATTTGCACTAACTCCATTATTATTTGCCACCATTATATTAGTCTTCTACCTAGAGGTATTGCATGTTTTACATTTGTCACGCTCAACATCATCACTACAATTTAACATGTAATCATTAGGACAAGCATGTATTTTTTTTATAATTAAGACCCAACTTGTCTATGGTCTTTTTGGCATTATAAAAAGAGTTTGGAAACCTTGCATTTTCAAATGCATACCTTAACAACTCTAAAATCATGTCCATTGCTTTATCACTCACTTGACATAAACACTTAATATGATAAAGTTTCACCAAAAAGGAAGGCTTTGAATACTTCATACAAACAACATACAATTATTCATTTTCATCACGAATTAACTCAGCAAACTTGTTTGTTTCCTCATTAGGCCCGTTATTGTTAGAATCTAATGGCAAAACATTGTCCATGTTCACTTCTCCAAAAACCCCAAATGCATCATGTAATGAATCATGCACATCAATGGGACTATTAGGACCATCCTCCTCTATGCGTTTTCCATGCCTAATCCAAGTAGTATACCTTTGAGGAAATCCATTGCATATCAAGTGATCAAATAAAACATCTCTTGTAAAACATTTTTTAAAACCACAAGAAAGACATGGGCATTTCACAACTCTTTTCCCATTAGCTCTAGAAAAAGAAAAATCAAGAAAGCCTTCTACCCCAGTGACATATTCAGGTGAAAATCTTGGCTTGCTAATCCAACTTTAATATATCATTACGCCTATAAGTTACCACAATAGCTAATTAGTTATAACAAGTAACTTTGTCAATTAAGCAATCAAATGTCATCAAAATAACAAATACCAACAACAAACATCAAGCATAAATTTCATATATTAGCAACAGAAGATACCAGTAGTGCATTACTAAAGCAAAAAAAAGGTTTTGAGGGCAAACTTAACTTAAAAGTCTAAGGTTATATACCCCTTAGAGAAATCAAATTTCATATAGTTTGGAAAGAAAATAGCGATAAATTGACAATTTTAATTTTTCTTATTGCCTAAGAAGTATGGCAATTTTTTTCACTCCCATTAATTAATCAACCTAACACTATACCATAACAAGAAACATGAATTGTACATAATAATTGTCACAAATAATAAGATTTACTAAAATGGCTTATTTTATAAATGCATGTCTCAAGAGTCACTTACTTTTCCAAGTTGGATCAACTGAGAAGCAATCCTAATTAGTATAGTTGAAGATGAGATTGCAAATCCTAAAGCAATTGGTGTTCCTGTGCAAAGCCAAAAGGAAGAAGGGTAAGAAAAGCAAAACACACAATAGCCTATGACAGAATAGATATTTCCTAATATAAAGAATTGAAAAATGAATTCCTAAAGTGTGATTAATTCAATCTGTATGTAGGCGGAAAATATTCTTATCTTAGTATATGGCTTGGTAATTAAGAGAAGAAATATAACTTAAGCCCGTGAGGCCCATGTCATTTTTCTTTTCTTCCATTTACTTGCATGGACAAACTCAATATCAAATGAAGGATATGGTGAAGAGTATCATGAAACTTTCAATCCAGAGGTAAAAGGTATATTTGTATATTAAAACGTATAATTGTTATATTTATAAAGCTGAGCTGGACTTGGAAGTTGGAAGTTAGAAGTCATAAATTTTCATTTAACTATATTTTATAATTTATTTGAGCATCCAATACTTTATTTCTGAAGCTATCCTTGCTCAATTGTTTGGAATATGATTCTCTATTTCCATCCCTAATTGCTTTATCTTTCTTTTCATGGGCTGACTATTAACCTTGATAAGTCAAAAGCTTGGTTCTCAAACACTACCAAAAAAAAAGACTTTCAATGGCGACTCTTCGATGGCGACTAAAAATTTTGTCACTGAATATCTATCTTCTGTGGCGATATAAAATGTCGCCACTAAAAGTGGAACTTTCAGTGGCGACAAAACATATCGCCACTAAAAATCGCACTTTTAGTGGCGACTTTTTTAGGTTGTCACTGAAACATGAAATAATAAATTTTTAATTGAACTTTCAGTGACAAAATCATATTGTCGCCATTGAAAGTCTACTTTCAGTGGCGACAATTTGGTCACTGAAAGTCTACTTTCAGTGACAAATACCTTTTGTCGTCACTGAAAGTCTTTAAATATAATAATTATTTTTTTAAAATAGAGTTTCAGTGACAAATCATATTGTCGCCATTGAAAGTCTACTTTCAGTGGCGACAATTTGCGTCACTGAAAGTCTCACTTTCTGTGGCGACAGTGGTCGTCACTGAAAGTCACATTTCATTGACAACTACCTTTTGTCGCCACTAAAGATTTTTAAATATAATAATTATTTTTTTAAAATAGAGTTTCAGTGACCAAATCATATTGTCGCCATTGAAAGTCTACTTTCAGTGGCGACAATTTGCGTCACTGAAAATCTCTCTTTCTGTGGCGACAGTAGTTGTCACTGAAAGTTTGTCGCCACTGAAAATCTTTAATATAATGACTATTTTTTTTAAAGTGGAGTTTCAGTGATAACTGAATTATGTCGCCACTGAAAGTCTACTTTTAGTGGCAAGAATATGATTGTCACTAAAGGTCTTTAGTATCATTTTTTTAATTTCTAAATACTTTAAATATATATATATATATATATATTTCTAAAAATTTTGAGTCCCATTTCTATAAATTTTTAATTTAAATATATTATTAAAAATATATTACTTATTATTTTTATTTTATATTAAAATATTCTAAATTATATCATATTAGATTATATAATATTAATAATTAATTTAATAAAATGATATTAATTTAATAATACAATATCATTTTTTTATTTTCTAATACTTCTAAAAATTTATATATATTTCAAAAAAGTTTGAGTCCCGTTTCTTTAAATTTTTGATTTAAATATATTATCAAATTATATATTATTTATTATTAATATAAAGTTTCTATATTTATATTTTTTATTATTTTATATTAAAATATTCTGAATTAGATAATATTAAATTATATAATAATAATAATAATTTATTTAATAAAATAATATTAATATTAATTTAATAAAATGATATTAATTTAATAATATAATATCATTTTTTTATTTTCTAATACTTCGAAAAATTTATATATATATTTCTAAAAAAATTGAGTCACATTTTATAAATTTTTGATTTAAATATATTATTTAAAATATATTATTTATTATATTTTTATTATTTTATATTAAAATATTCTGAATTATATAATATTAATAACTTATTTAATAAAATAATATTAATATTAATTTAGTAAAATGATACTAATTCATTAATATAGTTGGAATTGAAGGTGAGACCTCTTGAATTGAGAAGTGCACACTTAGCATTGGATCCATCATATTATTTTGATTTGCGGTACTTATAATTTATATAAGAGGTCTTTAAATTAAAAGATGTTGACATGCAAAGATGGAGAATCGAACGCGTGACTTCCTATGTAAGCAATGATAATAGTTACCAGTCTTGCCACTAAGTGTCCTTTGGATGTTGTCCTGTGATTTTAAATATAAAGTGTTTCTGACATATTAATATATCACAGATTAAATAACTTCGCGCCTCTCCAGTTTCTTCCGCCCTTTTCTTTCGCGCGTCTGCATTTTCTCTGAAACCCAGTACAGTCATCTTGTCCCTCAGAAAAAAGGCACCATTGTTCGTCGTCTTTTGCCGTGTATCTTCACCATTTCACACTCCAATAGTTTCGATCTCCGTCAAAGGTAAGCGTGTTTCTATATTTTCATTTTTTTTGTGCTTTCCCCCAATCTAATGGTTTTGCCCTTCCTTTCTAAATCTCTGATGATTTTCGCCGTATACCTTCTTAGGACTAATTATCTTCGAATTTAGCTATCAAAAGAGAGAGCTGAACTTGGGTGAACCAAGGAAGAAAAAACATGGAAATGAGTAAGTAAAAATTCTCCCAAATTATTTTCGCCTTCATGAAAAGGGTTCCTTTTGGGTTTTATGGCTGTGGTTGCTGCAACAAAACACAAAATTGTATGAAAATTATATATAATTAGGGAGAAATCCAAATTTCTGTGACCATATTTTGATTGCCCCCTTTTTCCTGTTTCGTACCCTTTTCCTTGACCCTACCATGGTTGTTTCACTTGCGAGGGAGGGTAATAACACTTTACACTATTCTCTTGTAAATGAACATTATGAAGAGGCTACGCAGAATATCAATGTATTACATATAGATATAGCTACTTATTTATATAAACAGAGAACTGATTATAGCATGTAAAGGCTATTAATTAATTAATTGCATGAACAAATTATATATTTATAATTCAGACCCCTGTTTTTCTTCCACTTGTTTAACACCATTTGTAAGTTAATATGTTCAGTTCACTTATCATAGATTGGATTATCACTTATCATTAAGATGTATAATTGATAAACCATATTCCAATCAAAATAGTTAGAATGAAAAAGAAAAGTGGAAGTTAGAGATGATATTGATACAATAATTTATGTGCAGAGAACTTTACAGTTAGTACATTAATGTTAAAGCACCATTATGTTATTATTTATATATGATTTGAAATCTAATTCAGAGTCTGTAACCAATGAAACCATGTTGCGTGGCTTAGTTTCTAGGCCAACAAGTGCACAGCATGACCTCATATTTACTCAACATTATATAAGGAACAACAAAATTCAAAGAACGTGTGTTTGTATCTATATATATATATATATGTATATTTAGTCTCTACTTTTTAATTACTTTGGTTCATAATAAATGTATTCCTAACAATTTTGCAAAAAAGAAATTAACTCATATAGTTTAATTTAGCCAATATCAGTTTAAATTATTTTTAGTAATACTTTGTTTTATATATATATATACACACATATATATATATATATATATATATAATCTAGCTCCAATTTTTTTTTAGTATGTATTGAATGTGTTAAAATAGAATTCACTTTACTTTTTTTTACTCCTTTATTTCACTGTCAACTTCACCTAAAAATCAAACACATATCTACTCATTATTTGATTTGCATTTTTTTTCCTAGAATCTGTGTAACAATTTTTTTTCTTTCTATTTCCAGAGAAAGGGTGAAGTTCAAGAAATATGTGATTTTTATCATCATCCACTTTGTGTTTATCTCTCAAGTCCTAAGCATGCTTCTTGATTTTGATGGGTTTTATGGGTTGTGGCTGCTTCTTGATACCCTTATTAGGATTGATTATTTTTTAATTCAGTTGTCAAAAGAGAGGGCTAAACTTGGGTGAATCAAGGAGGACAAAAACATGGAAATAAGTAAGTAAATGTTCAATTCACTTATCATAGATCATATTCTCACTAATTATTGAGATGTATCATTGATAAACCATATTCCAACTCAAAATAGCTAGGCAGAATGAACCAAGTAAAAAAATCTGCCAAATTCTTTTTGCCTTCATGATAATAGTTCCTTTTGGCTTTTATGGGCTATGGTTACTGCAATAGAACACAGATTTGTATGAATTATTTATAAAATTAGGGAGAAATCCAAAAATTTTGTGACCATATTTTGCAGAAAAAGCTTTACTGAAGATTGTTTCTTTATTATCTAAAATTCTCCATATTTGGTTTCCTAGAAAAACTTGGTTGACGTCATGAAATTTTGAAAAGCCTTTTGAATACCAATTTTGAGTGTGTCCCAGTATGGTCTTTAGTTGTTGCATTTATCAATTTCATTTATTGTGTATTTTCAGCCAGTTTCCAGTTTCATCTTTGAGACATGTGATTTTAGCTTTGTTTCTTCTCATTTTTTTATCATTCCAGATCTTTGCTTTAGCTTTAGCAACTGGCTTAAATTCAGTGTCTTAAATTCATTAATTGTTTAATTTGTCTCTAGATGTGTAATGTTTAAACGAGAATCTCTTTTCACAATTATTTTAAAAAGGACCTTATGTATGAACCAGACACATGTAGTACCACAATTTCTTATAACATGTATTATCATCATTATCTCCCATTCCCGCATCTTTACTACTGGCATATATTATAGAAATTTCACATGCGTAATGGTGTCAAATTGTTTCTTTATTGTAACCTTGCTTTTCAATGGGATCTTGAGATTTTAGATGTCTTTAATTACCAAAATATAAATTTATATATGGTTTGATCAATATAATATAGGCTCAAAATTAAATTTCAATTTCATTATTGAGGAACTACAAGAAGGGGTTAGTGGCTATTAATATGTGAAAATTTATTTCATAATTCTGACCCCTGTTTTTCCTCCACTTGTTTAAAACCATTAGTAAGTTAATATGTTCAATTCACTTATAATAGATCATATTCTCACTTATTATTGAGATGTGTCATTGATAAACCATATTCCAATTCAAAATACCTAGGCAGAATGAAAAAGTAAAGTGGAAGTTAGAAATGGTATTGATACAATCATTTATGTGCAGAGAACTTTATAGTTTGTACATTAATGTTAAATGACCAGAATGTTATTAATTATATATGATTTGAAATATGATTTAGAGTATGTAACCATTGAAATCATGTTGCGTGGTCAGATTCTAGGCCAAAAGTGCACAACATGACCTCACATTTACTCAATATTATATAAGGAACAACAAAATTCAAAGGATGTGCATATATATACATATACATATATATATATATATATATATATATTCAGTCTCTACTTCTCAATTAGTTTTGGTTCATAATAAATGTATTTCCAACAATTTTTCAAAAAAAGGTAGTAACTCATATAGTTTGATTTAGCCAATATCAATTTAAATTATTTTTAGTAATACTTTGTTTTTTCTATATATATATATATATATATAATCTAGCTCTAGAGTATGAACAATTTTATTTTTAGATGTATTGAATGCACTTTACTTCTTTTACTCCTTTATTTCACCTTCAACCTTACCTCAAAACCAAACCCATATCTACTCATTATTTTATTTGCTTTTTCTTTTTTCCTAGAATCTTTGTAACAATTTTTTCTTTATATTTCCAGAGAAAGGGTGAAGCTCAAGGAATATGTGATTTTTCATCATCATCCACTTGTGTTTATCCCTCAAGTCCTAAGTATGCTTCTTGATTCTGTATTGGTCTTGAAACTTTTATGCTATGTAATTGCACATATATACATATAGAATGTAGCATTATTTCTATTCACTTTTATGTATTTGTGTAGCTTTATATTCTCAAACTTTGGGAAAAATATTTGTAGATCTTAATTCACTTTTCCCATGACTAAAATTTCACTTTAGATTTATTTAATTTATATTAGCATTTGGGAACTTTTCTTTCTGGGTTTGTTTATGAAACTACTTTATTCTCTTAGAATGTGTTGCTCTATTTCTTTACTGATTCACTTTGTTGTGGGACCAATTTTATGCTGTAAATTAATGAATATTAAAAGTGAGAGAATTATATTGCTACTCTTGTTATTATTTGATTGTAGGAAAAATGATAGACAAAAGTTGGATGCAAATTAAAAATAGAGCTGATCCATCATATATACGAGGAATTGATGGTTTTCTCAATTGGGCTTTTGGTGAACCTAGAGTTAATAATATGATTAGATGTCCTTGTAAGGGTTGTATGAATGTAAGGTTTAAGTTGAGGAATAATATAAGGGAAGATTTATTGAAGAAGGGATTCTGGGAGAGTTATAAAGTGTGGAATTCACACGGGGAAGCTCTTTTAAGATATCAAAGTCCCTCTCTGGCTGAAGTTGAAGTGCATAGTGATGAAGATGATGATATTATTGAGATGGTACATGATGCTTTTGGATTTGCAAATACAGAGCAGGCAATCAATGACACTGAAATTAGTGAACCAAATGTACATGCAAAACAATTCTATAGATTACTAAAAGACTCTGAGACAGAATTATATCCAGGTTGTACCAAAATGTCAAAACTATCATTCATAGCTAAGTTACTTCATTTGAAGTGCATAAATCATTGGAGTAATAAATCTATGGATGCATTGCTCAACTTATTAAAAGAAGTTCTTCCCGAAGGTGCACTTATTCCTAACTCCTTTTACGAAGCCAAGAAAGTCATTTGAGAGTTAGGGTTAGATTACAACAAAATTGATGCATGCGAGAACGACTGTATTTTATTTTGGCAAGAACATGCCAATGCACAATCATGTCCCAAATGCAACACATCTAGGTGGAAGTCTGATAGGCCCAAGGGTAAGAAAGTGCCACGTAAAGTGTTGCGTCATTTTCCAATAAAATCAAGGTTACAAAGGCCATACATGTCAAGACACAGCCAAAGAAATGCGGTGGCATAAAGAGGAACGAATAGATGATGGTATATTAAGACATCCAGCTGATTCTCAATCATGGAAGTCCTTTGATGACCAACACCTAGAGTTCTCTAAGGATCCTAGAAATGTTCGAATGGGTTTAGCAAGTGATGGGTTCCAACCTTATGGGAACATGAGTGCTAATCATAGCATTTGGCCTGTCGTTCTAGTTCCCTATAAACTGCCACCATGGGAATGCATGAAACACCCATACTTTATGATGACACTTCTCATTCTCGGTCCTAGTGCCCAGGTGATGAAATAGATGTTTACTTACAACCGTTGATTGAAGAATTGAAAGAATTATGGGAGGTAGGGTTAGAGACGTATGATGCCCATGCACAATCCAACTTTATAATGCGTGCAGCTATCATGTGGACAATTAATGACTTTCCTGCATATGGGAACCTTTCAGGATGGTCAACCAAAGGCAAGTTTGCATGCCCTTGTTGCCACAAAGACACACACTTTGTTTCTTTGAGGAACAAGATATGTTACATGGGTCATCGTCACTTTCTACCAACCAACCACATATGGCGTCGAAATAAGAGGGCATTTGATGGAAAAGTAGAGAGTGGGGTTGCGCCTACTCCTTTAACTGGTGATGAAGCACTTGAACAATTAGAAAGGTTGGGCAATGTGACTTTCGGGAAACATCACAAGCGGAAACATGATCATTCTAATCATGCTTACAATTGGAGGAAGAAGAGTCTTTTTTTCAATTGCCTTATTGGAAAACACTTATGCTTCAACATAATCTCGACGTTATGCACATAGAAAGAAATGTCTCAGACAATATTGTGTCAACAGTGATGAATATGACTGGAAAGACAAAAGATACATTGAAGAGTCGGTATGATTTGATGGACATGGGTATTAGGCAAGGGTTACACCCAATTGAGGATGGAAACAAAGTATTGTTACCAGCAGCATGCTATGCATTATCTTCAGAAGAGAAATTGAAAGTTTGCAACTTTCTCGCTAATTTAAAGGTTCCCGATGCATTTTCATCAAACATTTCAAGGTGTGTTAATATTCGTGAAAGAAAAATTACTGGATTGAAATGTCATGATCACCATGTTTTGTTGCAAGACATGTTCCCAATTGCAATTCGTGGTTTGTTGCCTAAGGAAATGTGTGAGCCAATAACAGAGTTGGGATTATTTTTCAAGAATCAATGCTCTAAGTGCTTAACCATTGAAGACATTGATAAGCTTGAGGTAGAAATTGCAATTACCCTATGTAAATTAGAAATTGTATTTCCACCGGCCTTCTTTGATATAATGATCCACTTACCAATGCACTTAGCAAGGGAGGCAAAAATTGGTGGACCTGTTCAGTATCGCTGGATGTACCCTATTGAAAGGTAATGCTATGTGATATATATTTTAATGGCTTAAATTGTTAGTAATAGACACTTAAATCATATTGGTAATTTAATGCTATGCTATGCATATAGGTATTTACGAACACTTAAATCATACGTTCGCAATAAAGCTCGTCCAGAAGGTTCAATTGCAGAAGGCTACTTAATAAAAGAAAGCCTAACATTTTGTTCACGATACCTAAAGAACATTTCTACCAAATTCAATAAACCTCCTAGGAATGATGATGAAATGGTGACAGATAGTGACATGTCTATCTTCAAAAAGATTGGGCGACCAAAAGGACATTCTGAATCTATTACTCTATCTCATAAAGAGTTTAAACAAGCATGTATGTATGTGCTTCAAAAATTGTGAAGAGGTTTGGCCATTTATAGAGTAAGTTCACCACAAATCCTTGGTGGTATTAGAAATGAATAATTATTTGATGTCTCAACTAATTAACTAGCTTATATTGTAGGCAGCACAAGAAGGAGCTTGAGGCACAAACTTCAATGGTAGATGAGAGACATTACCAAGAGTTTTTAGATTGGTTTCATGCACGTGTAGGTTTCTCTTGGCCATTTGAGCACAATTCATAAATCTTTCTCATTATAGATAATATTAAAGTTAACAACTATTCATTTGTTTATATAGGTCTTCGTGTTATGTCAACAATCTCGTGCAAATGACGAGCTCATAAGTCTATCAGTCGGGCCAATTAATAAAATTAATTGATATCCCATATTTATGGTGAATGGATTTAAGTTTCACACAAAAGATCGTGCTTTAGGGAAAAAAACTCAAAATCGTGGAGTTCTTGTAAAGGGGGATGATTCAGATCTTGAAAAAGAGTACTATGGCGTGATAGAGGACATTTATGAATTGTCTTATGTTGGCAATAGAAAAGTCTACCTCTTCAAATGTCATTGGTGGGACATGGCACATTTAGGAAGGGGATACAAAATAGACAAGTATGGATTCACAAGTGTTAATGCTCGTTGCTCATTGAACACAAATGAGCCATTTGTTTTGGCTTCCCAAGCAGAACAAGTTTTCTACATCAATGACAATGTTGATCAGGATTGGCTTGTGGTTGTAAAGACAAGTCCACGTGACCTTTTCAATATGCCTCAAAATAATGATGATGTGGGTGATGACTATAACATGTTAGTCAATGATGAAGAAGCATATCAACAATTGCAGACTGAACTAAATGCGAGGACTAACAATGAAATAGAAGATGATATTGTAGTACCCTTACATAGAGATGATGTTGAGCCTCAAAGCGTTAATCATCCAGGTCACCAATCATGAATAGATGTTCGAATTGCAAGGGACGACGATTTTATTAATGATGATGAGGTGACCGTGAATGATGAAAGTGAGGAAGAGGATAGTATTTAATTATAGTAATTTGTGACAAGGAGACAATGACATATTATTTAATTATGGTAATTTGTGACATCTTTTTAGGCAATGTTTATATTTAATTATGGTAATTTTGTGACATAATATTTAGTTATACTTACATTATCAATATAACTCAATGGTTTATATTTACTATTGTAGAAAATGAAAGCATTTGGTAGGGGAAGAGGAGGGAAACAAGTAAGAGGTATTTCACATGGCAACAGTCAGGAAGTCACATCAATCTTACGCTTGCCCCAATAAGAAACGCCTTTCATTGATCATAACCCTACACAAATAGCCACTGAAGGTGAAAGTTCACAACCACCAGCCACAGGAGCCTAACCTCAAGCTAGTACTACAGGTTTGTTTTCTTGTATCTTACATCATATTGTCAAACTATTAAATCATGTGGCACTATATAATGTAAATTTTTTATGTACTTAACAGCTTCTTCTAGTGTACCTAAAAATGTTAGAAAGGCATATAGATCTATACAGGTCGATATGAAAACTAGGAATAGGAATAAAATAGAAGTGGAGATCCCAGATTTTATTGATAGAGCTGTAGGATCGGGGGCTAGGGATCTCGCAAATTACTGTGGCCTAGTGGTGAGGAAAACTGTTTCATTTAGAGATGGTGAGTGGAAGAATATCACTGCAAAATGTGGAGAAGCTATGTTTTTACAAGTAAAGGTAATAAGCTAAATATACAAATGTAATACTTTGATGTGTTACTAATGCTATTGCTAACAAATATCACTTTGTTTTTAGGAAAAATTTATAACTATTGGCGGCATGAAGGAATATGAATTTCAAGGGTATGTAGTGCAAACGCTACAAAAACTATTTAGGAGGTGGAAGAGCCAATTGCATGAGCACTACAAAAAGTATAACACTGATGAGGAGAGATTGGCTCATCCACCAGAGGGTGTGAAACCTGAAGATTAGCAGTGGCTAGTCCAAGAGCACTTTTCCTCTTATGCGTTCAAGGTATTATGTTGTTGACATATTTTGACAAAGTATTTTTTTTCAATGTATTTATATTTATGAATTTTAACTATAGGCTAAAAGTGAGAGAAATAAAGCAAACAGGCAGTTACAAAGAACAAAACATACTTGTGGAACAAGATCATTTGCAGAAATAGAAGCATCTACGGTAAAAATGCATTTGTCTTCTTAAATTATTAAACAGTTCTTTTTTATTGATATATCTATAATTATATTTCACTGTTATTGTAATATTTTGTAGAGAGACCCAAAAATTGGGGAAAGGGCACCACCTGATCGAGTGTGGGAACTACAACACACTTGTAAAACAAAAGAAGGAGAAATGATGTGGTCGGTCCTCATTCACAAGAAATTCATGTGTGTTTACAAATAAATTTGCTTTGTGTTTAAGTTGAATTTACACTTTGATTTTATTATTCTAAGTTGATGCTTTAATTGCAGGGTCGCCTCCAAGATCTTGTAGCACAACAAAATACACAAGAAAGTGGGCCACAACTCACAAGAGATGAGATTTTGGTGAATGTACTTGGTGAAAGATCCGGATATGTCCGAGGGAAAGGTTATGGAGGAAAACCTCAAAGAAAAAGAGGATTGACACAGGTTGATGTTGAAGACCGCATAGAGACTGTTCGCATAGAGATGGAAAGAAAGCTGGAACAAAAAAGTGACAAGATGGAAAGAACGTTGGAACAAAAGCGTGCCGAGATGGAGAGTAAGATGCAAGAAGAGATTGATCGAAGAATCCAAACTCAATTAGCAGCCATAATGGCAACTATCCAAGTAAGTTTTCTAATCCCTCTATCTGATGTCATGACTTTAGTGCTCTCATTGTAAACTCCATTATGGGTGTTTAGTGTATTGTCTATGGTTGATAATTTCTTGATGACATCATCCGATTTCACTTCAAATTATTAGTAGAACTTTCCAAACCGTGGATTGATGTTTAAAGTGCATAATATACATATATTACAGGGGAATTCTTTATTTCTTCTGGTTAATGCCTTTAGAGAGCATGTATTGGAAGGTGGGTTTGGTTGAATGGTACTTGCACTTAAGATTATTTGTTGTCTCTGTAACATAGTGAGCCACAAGAAAAAAAATCATTAATTGCATACTTTGATGATTTGTTATGAAAGAAGTTGATATATGTGTTGGCCTATTGGGAATTTGTAGAAGAATTAATTGGATAAACCATAAAGAAACAAAGATGGGGTTTTTCTTTTCCTTTCTTTTCATTAATGTTCTATTTTTTTCTTTGCTTTTTCTTTTGTTTCTTGTTAATTTATGGTTTCTTGTGGCATAGCATTATAGTGGATTTATTACATAGTGTTTATATATAGTTTGATCATCGTAAGACCCTTTAATTAAAGCCAAACTAAGCACCAATACAATTTTTTTGCCAATCTATTTGTTTCAAATTATGAAATATATATAAGCAACATATCAATGGATGGTGTAACTTGCTTGAAAATGCTTTAGAAGAATGAAAGGAAGCCAACAAATGAATCAAGAGCGTAACTCCCCTGTGAATAAATTAAAAGTTTCCATGGAATTAACCTCTTTGTCTTCTCCAATTGAAAAGTAAAATTACATTGTTTTCTATGACTCTTCATAATTAATGAATTGATATCAATTTCATTATCATATATATATATATATAATGAGTGGATAGCTCCACTAAGATATTATAATTTTTCTTATTATAGTTAATGATTTAATAGTTCTAACATCTTGAATTCTATTTGGTAAGTTGAAATTTTAATTCTTGAAATATTTGGAAGCACATTAATAACGTGGACATGGAAATATGAGAAAAAAATAAAAAATGTATTTTATATGTTTTAAATAATATAGAATTTTTTTCCACGTTACTAAGAAATTTTTACAAATATTTTTTGAAGTACTTGAGAATTAAGATGTGCACATATCAAATAGTAAAAGAATTAAATACTTAAAATTTATAAACATATATACCAAAAGTGATTCATAGATACTAAAAATTCATGACTACTTCATGTTATATGAATGCTTTTTACATTTTAGTTGCAATTTTTTGTCTTAATCTTAATGATATATTTTCTCTTTCTATGAGATCTTAAGTGACACTTGTTTTACTTGTATCATAACAGGGAACAAGTCAAGCACCAAATATAAATACCGTTGGAAACTCCAGAGTCACCAAAGATGGAAGGAAACATAAGAAATGATAGATTATTTGTACTAATTTCTTTTTGTATTAGTTTCCTTTTGTATTTTGTAAAATACATTATGTATTCGAATCATTTTCCAATATATGATAATTTGTACAAATATATATTGTGCTTGTATGAATTTAGTATAATGTTACTTAAAATATTAAATTAATAGCTTGATTGTACAGGAAAAAAAAAAGTAAAAGCTTTTAGTGGCAAATAGATGTTGCCACTGAAGATACTTTCAGTGGCGACCCTATGTCGTCACTGAAAGTCCTACATTTCTCTATATCTTTTCAGTGACCACAATTAGTCGCCACTAAAAGTGACTTTCAGTAGCGACTCTATGTTGTCACCGAAAGTATTACATTTCTCTAATACTTTCAGTGACCACAAATGGTCGCCACTGAAAGTCATGATACTTTTAGTAGCGACAAAATGTGGTCACTGAAAGTCACTTTCAGTGGCGACCCTTTGTGGTCACTGAAAGTATTACATTTCTCTTATACATTCAGTGACCACATATGGTCGTCACTGAAGGTGACTTTCAGTGACCACATTTTGTTGCCACTGAAAGTGACTTTCAGTGGCGATAGTGTTTTGCCACTAAAACTTTCTTCAGTTACGACCTGTTGTCGCCACTAAAAGTATTTTCAGTAGCGATATTTCTTTCGTCTATAACGTACTTTTGGTGACACATATTATACTTTTAGTGGCGACCAAATTCGCCACTGAAAGTTTGTTTCCGTGATGACTTTTTAGTGACAATGAAGTCGCCACTGAATACTTTCAGTAACGGAACTTTAGGTGGTGACCATGTGTCGCCACTGAACCACTTTCAGTGACAACTTATTAACTTTCAGTGACAAATTTTGTCGCCACTGAAAGTCAAGTTTTTTGTAGTGAAATATGGTTAACACTAATACAATAAATCATTTCAATAAAATTATATAGGAGAGAAACAGAGTGGACTAGCAGGCTAGCCCATTTAGCAAGTCTCGGCATGGACTCTTCTTAATTGTTGAAGTATTTTTTTTATTAGCAATTATTTTCAGATTACTTAAATTTATGAAATTATATAGGAGAGAAACAGAATAAAATAGGGATTAATATTATGTTCCCTTCAGTTCAGTACCTAACAAAAATGAAAGAAAATAACAATTATAAGAAACTATTAGGCACAAGGCAACTTTAAATGACATGAAAATATATTATAGATAGCATAAGAATCATATTAAAGGCCTAAAATCATTTACGCTAATTTTTCATTTTTATAGGATATAATATATATATATATATATACACACACATATATGTATGTATGTATGTATGTATTTTCTTTCATTTATGTTTTGACACACACACAAAAGTTAATCAAATTTCCAGAGCATCATTAATTATTTTATGGAAAATTGATTACATTGTTACAATAAACTAATCATTTTGTCGTGAAATGTGATTATAAAGTTTAAATTTATTAAGAATACCCTTTGTTCTCATTAATCTTCCTCTCTTGCACAAAATCTATTATAGAAAATTGAAAGAAAACAAGTATTTGGCTTGATTGTTTGCTTACAAATCCTATTAGAAGCCTCATTCAAGGGCCACTACCTAAAAATGAAGAAATGAGAACTATTGATTCCATTATCAAAAAAAAAAAATCATGTACGGAACCAATATTATCTTCAAGATTAGATTATGCCATAACTACAAATAATATGAAGAAGTAGTAGTAGAGATAAATGAGATCACCTTTGCAGCATTAATAACAATTATTTCATGTGAGATATAATCGAAAGTCAGACAGGACAGGATACATAAAACTGAGATAGAACAAAGTCATAACTCAAATGATTTCGGTGTATAATAATGCAAGGTTGTTGGCTAAACAAATGATGGGCTGACACACAGAGTTATGTTTGCCTATAAATTTTTTTTCCGTGGAAAACATAAAAGAATATAATTGATAGCAATAAAAACATCATGATGTGGTTAATGTTGCTGCTTCAAACTAATTGGATTTAACAAAGTCCTTTTTTAAGATTAGTTGAATGTGAAGTTTATGAAGCATTATGTTACGTAGTTATAACTTAAGTCTAGTTATAGTGGTGAGAGAGTGAGGTACTAAAAGAAACCTTTTTAAAACAAATGCACCTCCCCAAAAGTTAGAACAAATGTAATTTGGAAGGGCTCGAAGATTGCAAGTTTTGAAGTCAATAGCTGATTAAATGTTATGACAGATTTACGATTTGTATAAAATAATAAAAAAATGGAAATTCATCCCATCAAAATCAATTACATGCTTTTTCCTCTAATTTGCCTTAGTAGTCACAGTAGTTCTAGTGGTATACCTATACATAAATGTTAAACAACCTAAAATTTTACAACAAGCAGCAAATTTCATAGTAGTTCTAATCTTTTACTTCACCCACATTTTCGACCTTGTGTACTCAAAATTTCCCAACCTCAGAATACAACAAAACCAGTAGAAAAACTTTGATATCCTAGAAAAAACGCCTAAAAGATCCTTGCCTGCAATTACAGAAATCCCAAAAAAAGAACTTGAAGGAAAAATTGCTGAAAAAAAAAACACATAAACCATTTAGGTTTAATTACATGGCTATAGCAGACAATAAAAAAAACATATAAACCATTTAGGCTCAACCCAAAGTCGGACGGGTTCCATTAAGATGAAAAGACGAGCTAGGGTTTGAGACACATAAAGAAAGTGAAGAGATGAAAGAATTTTTGCACCTACCTCGAAATAAAATCACAATGATGATGAAAAATGGCCGCCTAAAGAGACGAAGCTGTGAAGCCAAAATATGAGACTGAGGATGTGTATGTCTGCGTTTGCATCGAGGGGGTTTTAGGTCAAGAAGATATGATGTTGTTTGGATTAGAAATGGATTTTTGGGACAAAAAGTTGGTCTCTAAATGAAATACGACGTCATTTGGAAAAAAAATGAATTAGAGATGGACCTTTCTGTCCCAGACATCAGTCTCTAATAATTAAATGCAAAAACAAAAAAATTACTAAAAATCATAGATGGAAATATTACGGAGACAGACTTTTCCCATCCCAAAATCCATCTCTAATTTTGTAAACTTCTTATCAATCAAAATCCAAATCCGATACTAACTCTGGGATGGTTTAGTGACGGAATCTAAGACGGAAATATTTCATCCTTAATTTCTATCTCTGATTTCAAATTTAGATTTGTTTATCCATTCAAGAAACCTATATGAATTTGAATTTGCCAAGTTTAAAGCAATTTAAATAATTTATAAGAAAAAAGGTAAATTAATTTGTATTACAATTAAATTTTTTTTGTTGGTAACAATCAAAATAGGTGAGAAAAAAAAAGGTAAATTAATATACTGCTATTTGCTATCTCAGTCGCCCAAAGCCGCTCTACCTTTAAAATGAACCTGGATTTGCAGATTGACAAGCAACAAGAATTTGCTGCTTGTCACTTTTAGCAACGGTTTTTATCGTTGCTAAAAGTTAAGGCAACGGTTTTTGATGCTGCCCAAACTTTTAGCAACGGTAAAAACCGTTGCTGAAAGTGATAAGCAACAAATCCGAACTCCTTTAAAATAGGGCTACCCAACTTAACTACCTTCTAACAATCCATGACTTTTAGCCTAAAGCAGAGGTCTTTTGCCAAAGTGCATCAATACTCTTCTATGGAGAGGCCTAATTGTATTAATAAACGTTTATCTATGATTATTGCAAAAATATCACTGCAAGTTTTTAGTTAAACCTCTTCAAACTATAAAAGACAATTTCAGTCAACAAGGTCCAAAAACCGTACAGTAAAAGCATTAGAGGATATCACTTTTTTACCTCAATAATTTGCATGTGAAGGAGCTTAAATACAATCTTTTACAAAAAACTATAAAGAAATAGTAGTATTATAGTTGCAAGCAATATGCTAACTAAATAGCTGTATAATTACACAAACTACACATTAAATCAAAATAGCAAAACGTAGACAATCATTTAAAATGTAACATCTTTCTTTATCATTAATATTATTTAAAATATTTCAAATAAACTTTATATTCACAACTAGAAAAAATGGATTTAGCAACAAAGTTTTTGGTGACTAAATCACAAAATTCGTTACTAAAATTATTTTTAGTAATAGATTTATCACGTATTTTTATATGATAAATCCATCACTTCCATTAGTGATAGATTGTGAAACAAAATTCCATCACAAATTAGTGATAGAAATGACATTTTAGTGATGAAAAAATCCTTCATGTTAATGTCAATGAAAAATCCTTTCATGATGGAAAAATTCATCACTAAATATGTCAGTCATCAGCTAGCTAACGATGCGTTATTTATTTTTGTGTTAGTGCCAATAAAATGTCTCAAACATGCATCCTGTTATAGCCAAATCTCCTTACCTTTTATTCCAATTAAAATCCTCAATTTTTATTAGCAAATATATATACATATGTGTGTGTGTGTGTGTGTCTATATATATATATATATATATAGTCTAATATTACTCTAAAAATTTTAGGAATTTAGTGATGGACTTTAGTGACGAAAAAATCAGTCAATAAATTTCATATTTTGTGACAAAATTTAGTGACGGAATGAAATATGTCACTATTTAGTGGCGAATTTTAGTGATGGAAAAATTAATGACAGAATTTAGTGACGAACAAATTTCATCTAAATCGGGCAAATTAGTGATAAAACAATTGTTACTAAATTCCACTTTTTGTGGCAGTTTATTGAGGGAATAGAATCTACCACTATTTAGTAATGAATTTTAGTGATGAATTTCTATTTATCATTAAATTCTAGAAAATTGAAAAAAAAATAGTACAAATTTTATCCGTTACTAAAAATTGGTCAGTAATTTTAATTTTTCTAATAATTTTGTTCTTTTAAGTTTATGGCCCTTGAAATTATAGCACTTAATGAATTGTTAACAAAACAAAACTTAGATACATAAAACTTATAATAATGATCACTAAATAATTGATTTTTATTTCTTTGTAGATGGTTTATTTTTCAATATAGTTTTCCTCATAAACATATCCTTAATATAAAATAAATTATAGTAATTTTTTATATTTTAAAAATAATGAAAAGAAGGAGAGGGAAAAATTAAATAACTTTATATTATCCTAGCTTAATTTTAACTTCTTTTCGTTATATTATAATGCACATTTAATTTTATGCATGTACAAATATATATCTTAAAATCATTAATTGAAAGATTTCAAAACTTCATGTGTCATATAAGAAGATACAAATATTGAAACATATAACTAAACATTTGGAGCTCTTGTTCATCTTGCTACCTTAGGTGTTCTACTTATGTATTGTTAAGAGGACTCTCGCTTGTGTATATTATGTGAGATAGAAGCCCATTATTATCTTAAATTTTAACTCATGAAGTTTTCTTCATTTTTTGTGTTACTTTATTTTTGACAAAAGTATATTTCATGTCTCTAATATTTACAATTAGTTTCATTTATGCCCCTAACGGTTATTTTTTAATCAAATATGTTATACATTTTTTTTCACAAATATGCCCTTTTTTTAACACCGTAAAAGAAACTAACGAAAAACATTGACTTGGCTACCATGTCACTTGCCAAGTGAAACCATGACCTAAAATTACAAAAATACACTTAATAATAATAATAATATGTAACGCCCCAAAAAATGGACACGTGACTTGCATACAATTCTCAGGCTACCTCAGTGGTGGCCCTTAGATTCCTTAAACAATCCTAATATCTACAACTATGCAAAATGTAAATTTATAAAGTAAAATAAATTTACACAATACATTCATTTATTTCCCATGATATCGGGAAATATTTATAATAAGTAAACCCCCTTAACACAATAGGACCTAAGTGACCTAGAAGTTTACATAGCATTCTATTTACATCAAGCCCAAAATTTGGTTCATCAAGAACCCTCTGACAAAATAGAGTATATATCCGAGCCGCTAACCTTTAGCAGTTT